>CM019151.1:146935396-146982019 GCA_009733165.1 Naja naja | reverse complement strand
ATAAACCAATAACATTCAAACCTACATACATAACAGAATTAATATGTAATAGGTTAGGGAACTTTCCAGAAAAACATCAGCAAGTAGGAGGAAGTGTTTTGACCAAGCCTTAGTTTGCTGAAGAAATGGAGAAATGAATAGGGATATAAGTATTTAAATATTTGTATTGCTAAAGTATTACTTAAACAGTAAAACTTAGTTTACTTTGGAAAATATACATAGGATTAGGATGTAGATTTACTGATGTACTGATTTGAATGTGTAATTATATTTTAAGTGAGAACCAATTTGATGTAGAACTTGAGGATTTCTAAACTTGCTTTAAGGACAGAACCAGCTGACTGACCTTGGGCAGACCACTTTCTCTCAGCTCTAGGAAAAAGGCAAGGGCAAGCGACTTCCAAAAATATTGCTTAAAAAGCTACCCAGATTTGTCCAGACAATCTCAAGGAGTCAAGAATGACTCGAAGGATAGAGATAGATAGATGAGATAGACAGTGATACTGATAGGGATAGAGATGGATGGTTAGATAGCTGGCTGACTGGATATATAGATTAGATAGATAGATAGATAGATAGATAGATAGATAGATAGATAGATAGATAGATAGATATGAGAGAGAGATTAGATAGAGATAGAGGGATAGATGGTACAGATGATAGATAGATAGATATAGATGGATGAGAGAAAGATTAAATAGAGGTGGATGGATGGATGGATGGATGGATGGATAGATAGATAGGCAAGCAAGCAGGGAAACAGACAGACAAATAGATTTAGTTCAACTATCTGTGGAAAGATGGAGATACAGATCTGAAAAATAAACAATAAACTACTATAGCTGTGAAACAACAAAAGAAAAATAAACATCAGGAATAGATTGTTGAAAGACAACAATAAAAACATACAATGAACAGAAGAAAAACCAGGCACCTAACTCTATCAACTATATCCATCCAAGTATACAATCACTTGGGTTCAACAGAGCTATCACCCAACCAAGGGAAAAGTCACCTCTTAACTGCTTTTTGGAAGATTAAGCGGATGGAGGCATTCTGGATCTCAAGGGGAAAAGTATTCTACAAGGTGGAGATCAAAATTAATTACAAACATAGAATATAAACATTCCATGCCATGGAAATATTTGTACTTTGTACATATAAAGCAGAAGATCTATATGATCTGAAGACAGCAGAATATTGATTTTCAAATATCCAGGTATTATTTAGAAAAATGAATTCTGAATAAACAGCTTTTTGTATTCTCAAGACTAAAGAAAGGCTTTTGAGCCTTCCATGATCTTGTATAAATCATTTATTTTTTTGTATTCCATGTTTCTAAATTGTTCATCTCCCTCAACTGTTTCTAGTTACTACATTGTGTTTCATTCATCTTTATATGAGTTGCAATAATCTACATGTGCCATTCAGATTTATGTATCTCATTATCTGTCTTTGGCATTATGCCACCTACTTTATCACTGCCCAACTGCTGATCAGGTCTATACAGGAACTGCACTCTAATCAAATGGTCAATACAAGAAATCCACCTATCATTGTGACAGATCGACAAAATGAAAGGCATTTGCAGGTAAGGAGCAAGATGAGGGGGGAGAGTATAACTTGCTTTACTAAACTGTTGATGAAGGATAAAGCTATCTGTTTTATAACCATATAACCATTCAAGGTGACCCTTGGATGAATTTCAAACTGTGGGTCTTTAAGTCGAAAAGAAGTTTTTGAGAAGATGAATTGTGTGCTTAGCAGATCAAGGTGGATAGCATGTTCTTCGTTTCTGTTTGCTTATCTCTTAGTGTTATAACTTTTTCCAGAGAACTAACAGAATAATAGAATAACAGACTTGGAAGGGATCTTGCTTGATAGTTTATAGATAAATACAGCCCTATTTTCAGCGTTATTGCTGACATCCTCTCTCCCACAATAATTCCTATGTGAGGCTGATGGTATAATAACAATTCAGCACATTAGGATCTTAAGGAAAGGGGGAATGTTTTCTTATGTATAATTTGAGCTGTATTCCAGAGCAGAGGTCATCAACGGTGGTCCGTGGACACTGGTTTTTTTTTTTTGAAAAAAAGTTTTATTATTTTTGACAGACATACACAGAAAAAAACATGATATGCGGTAGGTTGGAAGCTCCTTATACATCTTTTCCATTTTCATCTATTAATTATTTTTATATATTGTCATATACAAAATATTCCATATTTTTAGATTAATTTATCTTATAACACTTCATATTATCATCCCAAAACCATTCCCGGCAAACAAATGCATGCAAACAGATATAGAAAACAAAAACAAAAATTTTTTTTTGAGAACAGTGTGCTACAGGACCTCCCTTCTCCATGCGACTATAATTTCAATTATACACTCATTTTGTATATTCTATTCCATTTATCATAGCAAATTCCACTATTTTCCATAATTTCCCCCCTTTCTCTAGCTTCTATAGTCTTGTTTCAGTTATTTCATCATTCCATCATTTCATTAATTACATTTCTTTTTCCAATTTTCAATATCTTGCCAATCAATATTATTACATTTTTATCTATCTTGTTTAGAATTTTATATTATCTTATAAAACATATTTTACCCTGTAATTACTACCTAAAGGATAACACCTCTATCTCTTCTAACCAATTATTGTTTAACTTTTATATTTCACCTTTACCATTATTACCTCTATTCCTCTATTTTATATCATCTAACCATTATTAATCAGATTCTGCTTGGTACATTCCTACAGATATCCATTAAATTCTTTACAAGAGAAAAAGAAAAAGAAAATTATGCATACATATAACAATAGTAATTAAAGTAATTCTTTCTTTTCAAATTCAATTCAGCCATTAATGTTAATATTTATCTCATTCATTTCTATTTAAAATATTTCCATTTTATTACCATTTAACATCCATATCACTATATTTCATCATCAAAAAGAAAAATAGTATTAAAACGTTCCATACTTCTTATAATTTTCTTATAATTTATACACTCATTTTGTATATTCTATTCCATTTATCATAGCAAATTCCACTATTTTCCATGATTCCCCCCCTTTCTCTAGCTTCTATAGTCTCCTTAGGGAATAGGGCGGCATACAAGTCGAATAAGTAATAATAATAATTTTCATAGTTTCTCTTTAAATTGTTAAAGGCTTTATTCTCTTTCCTTCTTTACCTCCTTTACTTATTAACAAAAAGAAAAAAATATACTAACTTCTTTCTAACTTAACCATATTTATCTCACGAATCCTCTCAGTAACTTAAATTAACCCTTATCTAACTGTTGGATTAAATGTATAAGATTTTTAAATTTTATGTATTTTTCTTGCTGTTGCTCATCTTGATTTATTTTTACCACTTTCTCTTCTTGTCACCTCCCCCCTCTTCTTCTCCCTTCCCATTTTTTCCCCTTTTATGTCCAATTTCCCCTTCTGAAATCCTACCTTATGATTCCTTGCAGTATTATAACTATTTCCCATTTTATTTATTTATTTATTTATTTATTTATTTATTTATTTATTTTATTGGACTTATATGCCGCCCCATCTCGAAGACTCAGGGGACTCACAGATTAAAACATATAAATACAATAAATAATTAAAAGAAATTAAATCACTAAAGCCAATAAAACCCAAATTAAAATTTAAAACTATCCCACACCCTCGGCAAGGTGATCACAGCCGACTTGGTCAAATAGCCAGGTCTTCAAATCGGCGGAAGGTGCAGAGTCAGGGGCCAGGCAGAGGTCCGGAGGCAGTTGATTCCATAAGTCGGGGGCAGCCACAGAGTAGGGCCGCCGGGGACCGCCAGCCGACATTGGCTTGCTGACGGACCCTGAGGAGCCCCTGCCTGTGTGCCCGTACAGGGCGGTTGGTTCTCGATATCAGTAGGAGGCACTCCCTTAAATATTGTGGACCCATGTCGTGTAGGACTTTGAATGTTAAAGCCAAACCTTGAACCTCACCCGAGTGCAACCGGCAACCAATGCAAGCCGCGCAGGAGGGGGTAATATGGGAGAACCGGGTAACTCCCATCACAACCCGCACGGCAGCATTCTGCACCAGCTGCAACCTCCGGATGGTGTGCAAGGGCAGTCCTAAATAGAGGGCGTTGCAGTAGTCGAGTCGCGAGGTAACAAGGGCATGAGTGACTGTATGCAGGGCATCTCGGTCCAGGAACGGGCGGCTGGCGAACCAGCCGGACCTGGGCAAAGGCCCCCCTGGCGATGGCCCCCACCTGTTCCTCCAACTGGAGCCGCGCGTCCAGGAGGACCCCCAGGTTCCGTGCCCTATCCACAGGGGCAACACCACTCCCCTATGGTCAGCGATGGACAATCTTGACTGGACCGAGATGCCGGTATGTACAGCCACTCAGTCTTGGCGGGTTGAGCGAAGCATGTTTCCGTCCATCCAGATCCGTACCGCATCCAGACAGCGAGTCATCACGGAGAGGGCATCACTGATTTGGTTTGGGGTGGAGATGTATAACTGGGTATCATCAGCATACTGGTGATACCTCACCCCAAAACCACGAATGATCTCACCCAGCGGTTTCATGTAGATATTAAATAGAACGGGGGAGAGGACCGACCCCTGAGGGACCCCACAAGTGAGCGCCCTCGGGGCCGACCTCTGTCCCCCTGTCAGCACCGATTGCGACTGCCCTGAGAGGTAGGAGGAGAGCCACTGAAGCACCTGCCCCACTCCCAACCCCCGAGGCGCAAAAGGATACCATGGTCGATGGTATCGAAAGCTGCTGAGAGGTCTAATAGGACCAGGACAGAGGAGAAACCCCTGTCCCGGGCCCTCCAGAGATCATCCATCAGTGACCAATGCCGTCTCCGTGCTGAAACCAGGCCGGAAGCCCGATTGGTACGGATCTAGGTAGTCCGCTTCATCCAGGAAAAGTGGAAACTGCTGAGCCACCACCCTCTCAACAACCTTCACCAAAAACGAAGGTTGGAGACTGGCGAAAGTTGTCTAACACGGTCGGGTCCAGGGCAGGCTTCTTCAGGAGGGGCCTCACCACCACCTCTTTCAAGGCGGAGGAAAACACCCTCCTTTAACGAAGCGTTGACCACTGCCCGAGCCAACCAGGTGACCTCCCTGGCGGCATATGCCAACCAGGAGGGCACGGGTCCAACAAACATGTGGTGGAACTCAGGCGCGCATAATCCTGTCCACTTCATCCTCGGAAACAGGGTCGAACTCAGCCCAGATCACATCGGCCAGACTGCTTGCACCACGATCCTCAGACCCCTGCAAGGTGGAGCACAACCCGCCCGAATCCGCGATCTTATCCGACAGATATTGACCAAATTCCTCAGCCCTCCCCCGGAGAGGGTCCACCACCTCCCTCGAATGTAAGAGGGAGCGGGTGGCCCTAAACAGGGCGGCTGGGCGGTTATCTGGGATTATGAGGGTGGAGAGATAAGACCTTCTCGCCATCCCCACAGCTACCAGGTAAGTCCTAATATGGGCTCTTAACTGGGTTCGATCGGCTTGGGAGCGGGTGGCCCTCCACCTGCTCTCTAAACCCCTCCAACGGCGCTTCATCTCCCGGAGCTCCTCAGTATACCAAGGAGCCACCCGGGATCCACGGTGTGTGAGGGGACGCATGGGGACAACCCTGTCGAGGGCAGCCTCAGCAGCCTGCTGCCAAGCAGCTGCCAGGTCCTCGGCAGAGTTGTGGGCAAAGGAAATGGGGAAATCCCCCAGTTCCGCCTGGAACCTTTCAGGGTCCATTAGGCGTCTGGGGCGGAACCATCTAGGTGGTTCCTCATCCCAGCAGTGGGGAGCAGCCTGTTGGAAGACCAGCCATAGGAGATAGTGATCAGACCATGGGACAGGCAGTGTTGTACAACTCGCCTGCCCTATATCACTATGCCACTGTTCGAGACAAAAACCAGGTCGAGAGTGTTTCCCTCGTGAGTTGGGCCTTGCATTAACTGGGTCAGGCCCATGGTCCCCATGGAATCCATGAATTCCTGGGCCAAACCCGCCCCCAAGGGAAGGCAGATTAAAATCACCCAGGACCATAAGCCCCGGGAGATCCACCGCCACCCCGAGAGAAGCCAAGAAGCCCAGGCAGGGTTGCTGCCACACAGCTGGGGGAAAGGTATGTCAGCAGCAAACCCACCCGACCACCAGGCCCCCATCTCAGGAGGAGGGTCTCACTTCCGCCTATCTCAGGAACAGCGACCTCCCTTGGAATCAGGGTCTCCCGAATAACTACAGCTACTCCACCACCCCTCCCCTGAGCCCGTGCCCAGTGCAAAATCCGGAAACCTGGGGGGCATAAATCAACCAGAGGGACTCCTCCCTCTGGGCCCAACCAGGTCTCGGTGATGCAAGCCAGGTCCGCAGCCTCCTCCTCAATCACCTCGCGGAGGAGGGAGGACTTATTAGCCATGGACCTGGCATTAAAATACACCAGCTTGAGCCCAGGGGTCCCCATTCCCCTGCCCCCAAGGGAGGAGGTTATAGGGTCGGAGCACGGCACCGCTCGAAGATAGCGAGGGCGCGCTCCCAGCACATGATCTGGCCCTATGCCTCGTCGTCTCCCACCGATCCCAACCACCCTAGGAATCGCAGCCCCCGGCCCGCACTCCGGGCCCCCACCAGCCCCCCCCCCCCCCGCCACGAGCCGGGCTGCCGTCCACCCCCCCGGCATCATCTCCCACCCACCTCCCTAGCCTACTTAAAATTTTTTAAAAAAATTTAGTTAAAGGGGCCCTAGTGACCCTCTTTTTTTGCCTTCTTAGAGCCCCAACCCCAACCCAACTCCCTGCCATGCCATCTCTCTGGGTTCCATAACCCATCCTCGAGGTAGGCCGGTGATAATATAGCAGGCCATGTCCTGGAGGGAGGGGACCTCCTAAAGGCCCGAAGTTCTGCTGCTGTAAAAGTTCGAATGTTACAGATCCAAGCATGTCAAGGAACCAGCACAAATGTCTGTAGGTGGAGACGATAAAGTCCGGAATACAGGAACTTGGTAAAGTCCAAGGTACTGCCCATTGGGGGGTCCAGGAACCAGGCTGCCCTCTCACAACAGAACTGTGGTCGATGTTTAAGACCCTCCTCCGGATCAAGTCCCGCACTCTCACCACGGGTATCCCCCATGGGCGCCAATTGGACAGTTGGTAGACAGATGTTAAATGGCCATCTAAGACAGTGAGTCCCCAATGCCGTTCTCTCACCACGGCAAGGGAAACAATAAAGTCTGGTAGCCGTGAACCAAGTTCAAGGGTGTACAGTCGGCACTGGGAGTCCGGGCCCAGGTCACTGGGGTGTCCAAGCTCACCCCTCCGTGGCCTGTGGCATGGCATAGGTGATTCAATCCCAGTAATTAAAGTACCTTGTAGTTGGCGAGGATGGGGCAGATAGTGTAAGTGAAAGCAGTAACACAAATGAGGCAAAATGACCAAACACAATGGTCGATGGTAAAGTCCAGAGTCAGGCCATAAGAAGCAGCAGGAGAAGGGCGTTGCCACCATCACCTCCAACGCCATAGATGGAAACATCGCAGCCCTTAACAGCCCTGGCCGGCCCATAACAGCTGACCAAGGACCGTTATGCTTCCTGCTGTATTCCAGGCCATACCCGACAGCCCCAGTGTCACATTGGCCCTCTAAACAAAATAAGGCCAAGAGCTAATCACAAGCAGCATCCTCCTCACCACCATCGCCGCCATCACTCCCGAGGCCGCCTCACTCCAGGTCTTCCAGGCGCTTCGGGTTAACCCTCCCAGATCAGCTATAGTCTCCAAACCACACCCCAGCTGATCCAAAAGAGGGGATGCCGCCGGCTCACACGCCGCACCTGGAGCCATTGCTGCACCATCCGGCACTTCGCAGGCTCCGATGCAGAAAACAGAGGGGGGGGAGATGCCACTAGCCCCCAGCTCGCCCCAAAGCCCAACGAGATCCGAGCCAACGATCTCATCCGAGGCCCCCAGGAGGAAAACACCGCCGGGCTCGTCGTCAGTGCACCTGGAGCCGCTACCACGCCATGCCGATGCCTCCGCAGCTCCGCGCATGCAGAAACCGGGGGGGGGGAGATGACGCCAGTCCCCTCTCGCTCCAGAACCCAGCGAATCCCCCACCGAGGGTCTCATTCAACTCACCAGGCCCACCAGCGACGATGCCAGGTACAGGGGCTATAAAAAAAAACCCTCCAAACACCCTCTCGGACCGCTCAAGCCTTCCACCTTGCTCCGAGACTTTTTTTTGGTTGTTGCCTCCAATCTTAGATTTTTAACTCTCTTTCCTCTTTTCCCCTTTTTCTTCCCCTTTTTCTTAATCCCATTTAGAATTATTTGATCATTAAAAATGGCTTCCTCTTCTTTGTCCTGCCCTTCTTGTTCGACTGATGCTTCCTGTAGTTTTCTATATTTCAGGATCTCCATTTCTATCATTTTTACCTCTTCTTTAATGTCTTTAAATAGCATTTTTAATTCTTCAAAAAGTGATGACATTCTGAAAGAGATTTTTTCCCTTTTAAAGCAATCCCTAGATGACTTTAATCCTTTGCTAAGATCCTTTGCCCAAGAGTTCTCTGATAATCCACAGCCATTTCTTGTTTTCTTTTTCACTTTCAGTTTTCCAGGGCTTTAACTGGCTTGCAACAGAGTTTCAATTACAATGTATTCTTTTCACGTCTTGTTGTGAATCCACTCTCAATACAATTTAACTCCAGGTGGTATCCTTTGTGTTGTGGCCCCGCCTCCTGAGCCTGTGCTGACAGAGGAAGAGGACCTGGATGATGAAGAGGACGAACGGGCAATGCCTTCCTCCCCAGGACCTTCCTCCCTGGCAATGCCTCCCTCCCCAGGACCTTTCTCTCCAGGACCTTCCTCCCTGACAATGCCTTCCTTCCCAGGACCTTCCTCCTTAGCAATGCCTCAGGTTTCTTTGGAAAGCCAAGAGGAACAGCCTGAGAGATGCATATTGGTACGGCCATGGCTGGGGAGTGAGGAGGAGGATTCCTGGCTTGATCCCAGGCAATGTCGGAGGGAGAAACGTCAGCAGCAACGTAGGAGGCGTGGGAGGGCCAGAGATTGAGCTGGACCACACCCCACAAGGTATAAAAGTGGGTGTGCCTATGTTGCAAACTCTGTGCGTGACAAAGTTTGAACCATCCAAGAATTCTGTTTGTATTGTGACTGAACTGTATCTGGGGGAGCTCTTTGTCGTGGACTTTGGGAATAAAAAACCCCTTCTGGCTCAGTGAGTAATCTGATACCTGACAGATCTGAACTTGGCAGTCAGAGCATGTGTGATTGCCAAGAGTCTTATCAGCTGCAGCAAATTGGCTTTTGGAGACAGGCCAGCGTGACTCTCTGTGTGGGTGTTTGTGCCAAGTTTCCTTACCTTCTGGAGAAGGGAAGGGGAGACAGAACACCTTTGTTTCCAGACTCCACCCTATTTAAGCTCTTTTTCTTCCTCTGTTTTCTATCTTTGACTCTTTTTTAAAAAAATTCTTTAAAGTTATTCAAAAGTCTTTATCACTTTATCACTTGATTATTTTCAGCTGAAAGCAGCCTATTAATATCCAAGTGAATCAATGTCCAATTCTTGTATCAATCTTTTCTTAATATTCCAAGCCAATTGAAACAATCAGTATTTGAGGAAAGAAAAGAAACCAGTTTTTCCTCTTAACCCTTTCATCCGCAGCTGTAAAAGTCTTTTAGAGATAACATTGTTTTTAGCTGTTTAAATTCCAGTACCTTTAATAGTTGTTTTCAATCGCAAGCCCAGTATGTCATACTTTCTCTTTCAAGCTTCCTCCTGCACATTCTTTTCCATTCGAGTTCTTCTTTGAGGTGGACATTTCTGGCCAACCACTTCTGCCGCTTTCAGGAAAGGGAAAAAAAACCAGCTGGAGAGAAGAGATGCGGCTCTCCTCGACCCTGCTGGCAGCTCCCCCACCTTCACCACCTCTATGGGGTGGTTTCAACCCCAAAGCCAGCTGGCTCAGGGTCTCCAGTGGCAAGCACGGATCAAAACTATTGCTGAGTGCACTGGGTTGTATCCCAAAAATTGTAAGCCACCCTGAGTCTTTGGAGAAGGGTGGCATATAAATGTAATTTAAAAAAAAACTGCGGACAGTCGCAGATTTTGGTCCGTTTGTGAAGAAGCTCAAACAAGAAGTCCAGACACTGGTGGTTTGTGAGAAAATTTTGGTGGTCCACAGAAAAATTATTTGCATTTTTAAATTGCACTAAATACTATTTATCTTTTTAAAAAATTCATATTAGTGGTCCACGGGATTTAAAATTATGAATTTAATGGCCCCTGAGATCCAAAAGGTTGGTGACCCCTGTTCCAGAGCATTGTCTCTGTGACTCCCTAATTCTTTGGTTAGTGATTTCTATTTCCTTTGTTTTTCCCTGAAGTTTGATCTTCTAACCCTAGTTCCAGGGATGGGATCTGACCGGTATAACTACCAGTTCTGTTGCTTTGCATTGCGTGCGCATGCGCAAGTTGCGCGAGTCGCATGAGTACAATTTATGATCTGCTGAGCTGCCTGGACTGCTGAGGTGCCCAGACAGCTGAGCAGTGCTGCGTGCAAGTGCGCAACGGTTGGAAAAGCCCTTTTTTCCTGCTTTTTCAACCACAGCTGTGTCATGCAAAGCAGCTACAGTTGAAAAAGCAGGAAATAAAGGTCAGGAAAGAGCCTGGGTGGGCAGGTGGGCCAAAACAGCAGCAGACGTAGAACCAGTTCTATGTATGCTCTCTGTCTGCTGCTCTTCAGAACTACCAGTTCTACAGAAGTGGACAGAACCAGTAGAATCCCACCCCTGCCTAGTTCTTTTTTTTTTAAAGCCATCTTCCATTTTATATACATACAGTGTGTCAGTTGGTTACAGATGTTATCATTTTGTAGTCATCACTCACAATTTATAAAAAAAATTTCTCATATTGTCAATCTAAAACATGCTTATATATTTATCAGTTATTATTTATGCATGACTAAACTATTTATTTCATCATTTATATGAGATATTCTCAATTTTATTATAAAGTTTATATTACACTTTCATCCAATGGTTATATATGTCTATATTATATTTTATATCAGTCTATTAAATTTCTATTACAAAATTATTTAATCTATTACATTACCAAGTCTTTTTATCCAACCATTGATAAAACAAATCCCATATCTTATAAAATTGTTTATCCTCTTGATCTCTAATTTCAAATGTCAATTTGCTCATTTCAGCACAATCCATAATTTTTTTAATAACTTCCTCCTGCATAGGTGTTTTATCGATTTTCCAATTCTTAGCAAATACAATTCTAGCTGCTGTTAAGACATTTACAATCAAATATTTCAACTCTTTATTGTAGATTTCTGGTATGATTCCCAATAAAAATATTTCCGCTTTAAAGTCTATATGTTGTTTTATCATTTTTTCCAACCACATGTGGATTTTAGTCCAATATCTTTTTGCATCCGAACACATCCACCACATATGGTAATTCGAGCCAGGTATCTGATGACATTCCCAACATTTATCCGATTTATACTTAAACATTCTTGCAATTCTCGTTGGGGGTAAGTGCCACCTGTAAAACATCTTATACAGATTTTCTTTATAAGCAGTTGACATTGTCATTTTATAACTTTGAGACCATAATTTTTGCCATTTTTCTAAATTAATCCCATATCCAAATTTTTTCCCCAAGCAATCATCATTTCTTTAACTTGCTCCTTCTCCAATTTAAATTCTAATAAGTGTCCATAAAGTTTTTTAATTACATTTTCATCAGTACCTATCAAAATTTTGTCTAAGTCAGTCAACTTATCATAAATACCTTCTAATTTAATATCTTCATCAAATCTGGATTGTATTTGCAAATATGAAAACCAATTCATTTTTATATCTTGTTCCTCCAATTCTTGCATAGATTTAAGTTCACCCTTTTCATTCAATATCTCACCCTATCTAACCGTTTGTTCCTTTTTATATATTATTGGATAAGAAAAAGCTTCAATAGTAGATATCCATAATGGAATTTTAAAATAATATTGCTTTTTAATCTTCTCCCAATTTAAAAACAAAGCCTCTCGAATATAATATCTTCTGAAATACATGCCACCCCAACAGCAGGTCATGTCCTTCTAAAGTCAATAGTCTACTATTCCTTAGTGTTATCCATTCTTTTACCCACATCAGATTTGCCGCCTCATGGTATAATTCCCAATTGGGCAGTGTGAACCCTCCTCTTATTCTTGCATCCTGTACCAGTTTAAGTTTTATTCATGCTTTTTTGCCTTGCCAAATATATTTCAACACAATTTTATTTAAATCTTCAAAAAACTCTTTCCCTAATCTAATTGGAATCTGGAATAAATATAAAATTCTAGGCAATACATTCATCTTAATTGTTGATATTCTCCCAATCGATGATAATTGTAAATTTTTCTATTTTTCCAAATCTGTCACAATCTGCTGTTTGAGGTTAATATAATTGTCCTCCTTCAGTGTGCTACATCTTGATGTAATGTGTATCCCTAAATACTTAACCTTGCTTGCGACCTGTATTTCTAAAACTTCTTCCAACTCTTTCTTTTGTCTTGTTAACATGTTCTTTGTTAATATCTTAGATGAGGGAATAGAAGGGGAACTTACCAAATTTGCAGATGATACTAAGCTGGCAGGAATAGCTAACACCCAAGAAGATAGGCTTAAGATCCAGATGGATCTTGAAAGACTAGAACACTGGGCTGTATCTAACAAAATGAAATTCAATGTAGAGAAAAGTAAAGTCCTACACTTAGGTAAGAAAAAACAAAAGTACACATATAGGCTGGGTGAAACCAGGCTCAATAGCAGTAACTGTGAGAGGGATCTTGGAGTCTTAGTGGACAATCAGCTAAATATGAGCCAGCAGTGTGCAGCAACAGCCAGAAAGCTAATGCAATCCTAAGTTGTATTAACAGAGGAATACAATCAAGATCAAGGGAAGTACTAATACCACTCTATAAAGCCTTAGTAAGACCACACCTAGAATACTGCATCCAGTTTTGTTCACCACATTATAAAAAAGATGTTGAGACTCAAGAAAAAGTACAGAGAAGAGCAACCAGGATGATTAGGGGACTGGAGGCTAAAACATACAATGAACGGTTGCAGGAACTGGGCTTGGCTAATCTAGTGAAGAGAAGGACCAGGGGAGACATAATAGTGGTCTTCCAATATTTGAGGGGCTGCCACAGGGAGGAAGGGGTCAAGCTATTTTCTAAAATGCCTGTAGGCCAGATAAGGAATAATGGATGGAACCTGAACAAGGAAAGATTTAACCTAGAAATAAGGAGAAACTTTCTGACAGTGAGAACAATCAACCAATGGAACACCTTGCCCTCGGAAGTTGTGGGAGCGCCATCACTTGAGACTTTCAAGAAGAGATTGGACTGCCATTTGTTAGAAATGGTGTAGGGTCTCCCACTTGGGCGGGGGTTGGACTAGATGACCTACAAGGTCCCTTCCAACTCTGATTATCTGTTATCTGTTATCTTTGTTTTATCCTTATTAATTTTCAAACCTGCTACCTTTCCATACTCTTCTATCCTTTCTATTAATTTAGGTGCTGATTCCAATGGATCCTCTAATATAAAAATACCAGGTCATCTGCAAAAGCTTGCAATTTATACTCTTCCTTTTTAATTTTCATTCCTTTTATTTCTTTATCTTCTCTAATACTCCTATTCAACACTTTCAATGTTAACACAAACAGCAGAGGTGACAGTGGACAACCTTGCCTAGTCCCTTTTCTTATATCTATAGATTCTGTCAATTCTCCATTTATCAAAACCTTTGCAGTTTGTTTATGATATATCGTCTCGATAGCATGTATAAAAATTTTACCAAAGCCCATTTGTGTCAGTTGTAAAAACATAAAATGCCAACTCACATTGTCAAAGGCTTTTTGAGCATCTAGAAACATCAAAGCCATTTGCTTTTCAAGGTGTGCCTCATAATATTCCAAAGTATCCAGGATTATTCTCATATTATGTTTAATTCGTCTCTTTGGCAGAAATCCGTTTTGATCAACATGGATAAAATTATTTAAATACCTTTTCAATCTTTCTGCCAAAATTGAAGCAAAAATTTTATAGATTGAATTTAATAGGGAAATAGGTCTCTAGTTTTTAACTTGCTGTGAATCTGTATCTTCCTTCGGTATAAGTGTGATATAAGCTTCTGACCATGTCTTGGGTATTCTCTTCTTTGACATAACTTCATTCATAACTTCTAATAATTGAAGGTTCAACACCTCCTGAAAAGTCTTATAAAATTCCACTGGCAGTCCATCTGGACTTGGTGCTTTCCCTATATTTTGTTTCTTTAAGGCTTCTGTTAATTTCATCATTGTTATGTTCCCTTCTAACATTATTTCAGTATCTTTGGGTATCTGTGGTAATTTTGCCTTTTGTAAATATTGTTTGATTTTTTCTTCTTGAATATTCTCTTGATAATACAGTTTTCCATAATAATCTTGTATGACCCCCTGCCTAGTTCTACTTCTAACCATATTGATTAATATGTATGCACATCCACTGTTTATCATTAACTTGTAACAGATAGTCTCTGTGTAGTTCATAAGACAAAATCAAGGACAATGTATAACTACTAAATTACAATAAGAAAATCAATTAAATGATGCAGGTAAAAATACAATTCAAATAATGTTTTAGAAAGGAATTAAAATTTATAAAGCTGATACAGTATTCCAATTCCGCATAGATTAAAAATCTTAGGGATTTTTTTTTAAAAAGAAGCCTTTGCTGAGTGTTGGGAGGGTGACAGGTGAGGAAAAGTAGACCTTTCTGAGAAGAGATCCATATCTAAACAGAGAGGTGGAGGCATTGTGAAAAAACTGTTTTATGCATGACTACCTAACCACAATTGTGCCCGGAAGCGAAACTTGGAAAAACCTTTGAAGAATTTCAAAGACATCACTTTTGGTTTTGTTCTACAGGTGAAACTCGAAAAATTAGAATATCGTGCAAAAGTTCATTTATTTCACTAATGCAAGTTAAAAGGTGAAACTACTGTATGAGATAGACTCATTACATGCAAAGCAAGATAGTTCAAGCCGTGATTTGTCATAATTGTGACGATTATGGCTTACAGCTCATGAAAACCCCAAATCCACAATCTCAGAAAATTAGAATATTGTGAAAAGGTGCAATATTCTAGGCTCAAAGTGTCCCATTCTAATCAGCTAATTAAGCCATAACACCTGCAAAGGGTTCCTGAGCCTTTAAATGGTCTCTCAGTCTGGTTCAGTAGGAATCACAATCATGGGAAAGACTGCTGACCTGACAGTTGTGCAGAAAACCCATCATTGACACCCTCCATAAGGAGGGAAAGCCTCAAAAGGTAATTGCAAAAGAAGTTGGATGTTCCCAAAGTGCTGTATCAAAGCACATTAATAGAAAGTTATGTGGAAGGGAAAAGTGTGGAAGAAAAAAGTGCACAAGCAGCAGGGATGACCGCAGCCTGGAGAGGATTGTCAGGAAAAGGCCATTCAAAAGTGTTGCAGACTTTCACAAGGAGTGGACTGAGGCTGGAATCAGTGCATCAAGAGCCACCACACACAGACGGATCCTGGACATGGGCTTCAAATGTCCTCAGAAGCGTCTTACCTGGGCTAAAGAAAAACAGACCTGGTCTGTTGCTCAGTGGTCCAAAGTCCTCTTTTCTGATGAGAGCAACTTTTGCACCTCCTTTGGACACCAAGGACCCAGAGTCTGGAGGAAGAATGGAGAGGCACACACTGCAAGATGCTTGAAGTCCAGTGTGAAGTTTCCACAGTCTGTGTTGATTTGGGGAGCCATGTCATCTGCTGGTGTTGGTCCACTGTGCTTCATTAAGGCCAGGGTCAATGCAGCCATCTACCAGGAGATTTTGGAGCACTTCATGCTTCCTTCCGCAGATGAGCTTTATGGGGATGCTGACTTCATTTGGCACCTGCCCACACTGCCAAAAGCACCAAAACCTGGTTCAATGACCTTGGGATTACTGTGCTTGATTGGCCAGCAAACTCTCCTGACCTGAACCCCATAGAGAATCTATGGGGCATTGCCAAGAGAAAGATGAGAGACATGAGACCAAACAATGCAGAACAGCTGAAGGCCGCTATTGAAGCATCCTGGTCTTCCAAAACACCTCAGCAGTGCCACAGGCTGATAGCTTCCATGCCATACCACATTAAGGCAGTAATTGCTGCAAAAGGGGCCCAAACCAAGTACTGAGTACATATGCATGCTTATACTTTTCAGAGGTCCAATATTGTTTTATGTACAATCCTTGTTTATTGATTGCATGTAATATTCTAATTTTCTGAGATTGTGGATTTGGGATTTCATGAGCTGTAAGCCATAATCATCACAATTATGACAAATCACGGCTTGAACTATCTTGCTTTGCATGTAATGAGTCTATCTCATGTATTATTTTCACCTTTTAAGTTGCATTACTGAAATAAATGAACTTTTGCACGATATTCTAATTTTTTTGAGTTTCACCTGCACATTAGTAATATGCTAGCCTCTTTCCTGTGGTAAATACAAATGTATTCACTAAAATTTTTAAATGTATTTTTAAGTGGATTACACAGGATTGGCATTGGAAGTCAGCCTTATGAATAATAACAAATATAGTTTTGGATAATGTCTGTACAAAACTTTTACTGTACAGCCGTTCTCCCTCAAAAATAGATTTCAGAAGAAGATGGAATTATTCCACTATAATCATTTGGTGATTTCCATGTATTATTTTTTTCTAATCTAAAAGTCCTTCTTATGATGCATTTCAGTGCTTTTGATTGGTAGAAACAAATGTTGATTATCCAGAAGCAACTTAAATCAGAAACTATTATAAAACATTTTCTTAAAATATATTCTACAATTTGCAGGACTAATTAGCAATACCCACACCAGTATTTGTAAAGTTTGCTATTGTACCCTATAGTATTGTACCTTATGATTCTTGACTCTTGACGAATGTATCTTTTCTTTTATGTACACTGAGAGCAATTTCACCAAGACAAATTCCTTGTGTGTCCAATCACGCTTGGCCAATAAATAATTCTATTCTATTCTATTCTATTCTATTCTATTCTATTCTATTCTATTCTATTCTATATCACTTAAGAATGATCTTAAACAGATTGTTGTATAAATCTGTTCTAGCTGAGTACTTTTAGGCTCTAAGATAGAAGGAAAAAGCAGAAATCAATGGCATAGATAAATGCAAGTCAAGCTGTCCCTTTCAACAATTTAGAATTTTTACCTTACTTGACCTTAATAACATGCATTAAATTTGTAAGTCAATAAAGTTAAACTAAAACCACATTTCTGAAAAACCACTATCAGAATATTCTGAAACTGTGTTGGATAATTCACCACGTACAAGATTTAGCAAAACCCTTTCCACGTAGATTATCTTCTTTCCAAAATAATATTTTTAAATAATTAACACATTTAATAGATATGCTGTAAAAATCATTAAACAAGAAAATGGCTTTCCAGATGGAGCTACATATCCTCCCACACATTCAAAATTAGCATTTCTCCCTTTATTAATGTATAAAATATGGTTTTTCCTGTTTAAGTGTCTCCACAAAAGATCTAATTATGTATAAACCATTAATAAGTGGGTGTACTACAGCTGTGTCATCTTTAACTGTTGGATAACACTCTAGGGATTGCATGCAAAAAACATGGGCAGAGCCAAGACCAAGAAGTTTGGTATAATTTTAATTTACAATTACAAACATACAATTAAAAGAATTTTTCCTCTTAAATTTAACCATTTTTTTCTTACCTACACATTTACAATGTAATGGCGACTTCTGGAGTAACAGGAGAGAGAGAAGAGAATGGAACAAGAGAAGGAGGAGAAACAACTTTGGTTTACATCTAACTGGAAGAGCTACGAGCTGTTTCATTCTATTGCTGTTTTGGGAAATGCATGACCAATCAGAATAGATCAATAAAGTAACATTGATAAATAAAGAAGTAGAATTACTTGAATTATGAGACCTTTCAGATGCAGAGGTGGTATTCAGCAGGTTCTGACCAGTTCTGGAGAACTGGTAGCGGAAATTTTGAGTAGTTTGGAGAACCGGCAAATACCATCTCTGATTGGCCCCGCCCCCATCTATTCTCTGCCTCCCGAGTCCCAGCTGAGCGGCTGGGTCTTCTTTGGTTGCCCTGCACAGGACAACGGAGCTGGAAAACAGGTTAGTGTGGTGGGGAGGGAATGGGATTTTGCAGTAATGTTCCCCCAGGAGTCGGGAGGGAATGGAGATTTTGCAGTATCCTTCCCCTGCCACACCCACCAAGCCATGCCCACAGAACTTCCTGTTCTAAAGGACAGAACGCTTACTATTTCTGCTTCAAACCTTCTTAAGCATACCCAAGAAGGCTTGAGATTTTCTTTTGGAGTTCTTTTTTAGTTAAAAGCTAGAATATAATAAAATGAGAATAACCACAAAATACAAAAAAAATATTCCGAACAGAAAGTGTATTTTGTATTGGAAAAAAAAGGCAATGGTAAAGAGTGTGTGTGTGTAGGTGTGTACTTTTCTTCCTTTTCCTGTGTGAATTGAATGCTCATCATTTTAAAAAAAGAAACAATTGTTTTAATGAAGACTACACGTAAGAGCCCCACCTATTTAAAAGAATACATTAGATAGGTTGGGGTTTGAGTATGGAGTGAACCTAGTGGGGAGGGGTGTTATGTATGCAGGTTTGAATGTCATTGGTTAAGTTTGAACTGTTCTTGTAAAATGTCAGAAATGATTGGTTTAAAAAGTCCGGGAAAACCCTGCACTCTGATTGGTTGGCAACTGCGGCTGCTGGCTATAAGTAGCAGCCGCAGCCCAGCCAAATTGGGTCTGTTATGAGCTGTAGTCACTAATAAACTCTTCACTGAAGCACTCCGCGTCTGACTCTTCATGCAAATCTAACACTGTACATGTTGACAGCAGCAAGATTATTATACGCGCAAAAATGGAAAGACCTTTTGATACCTACCACAGAAGAATGGTTGCAGAAGTTGATGGAGTTGGCTGAAATGGCAAAACTGACTACTATGATTAATGAAAAGAACATAAGTACTTTTGTTTCCACATTGGAAACCACTTCTGAACTTCATGTTTGATGTGGAAAAGAATGTAATTTTGACTTTGGGCTTCATAGATTAGATTGATAGATCTTTATAGAAATGATTTGTTCATATTACTATGGAAAAACAGAAAGTTGTGATTTGATGCTAGTGCCTTATTTTACTGCAACAGAGAGAGTTGGAAGTCAATGGTTCTTTTTCTTTTCTTCTACCTACCATTCCTCACTTCTCTTTCCCCTTTCCCTTCCCTCCTCATTGGTCTTTTATTTACTTTTCTATTTTGCATTTTATCATACTTAATAAGAAAATGTTTGGTAAAAAAAAAGAATTACAATTTTCCAGTCAGCCCTAGAATGCTTAGCCTGGTTTTAAACCATGTTTTTTAATGTAACTGTCTCCCTTGATTCATAATCTATGTCTAGCTGTCAAAGGAGTAGCATTTTGGGGCTACGGATTACACATTTTCAAGTTCATACTTTAGACAAGGGGTGTCAAACTCAAGGTCCGTGAGCCAAATCCAGCCCGCAGGATGCCTAGATCCAGCCAACAGGACCACCTGGAAACAGCAAAGGACAGGCCTGCAATGCCTGGCAGAAGGCTAGCAAAACAAACTAAAAACAAAACAAAAGGAGAAATGTTTTGTTAGATGTTTTTGTGCCAGCCATGGCAGTTTCTTAAAAGGCCACCTTTGCTCCCACTGGTGGGTCAGGGGTCTCCAGCCCTGCAGCCCCATTGGGGGGACTTAATGGCCCTCCGGCCCCCTCACTCCCATTGGTAAGGGAAGGGCCAAGGGCCCCCCATAAGAACCCCTGCACAGGAGCTGCACTTTAGCTCTTGCTCAAGCTCGCTTTGGAACTGATTCATGGGCTCAATCCAGGCATGGATGCCTCCATGCCAGGAAACTCTTTTTCTACTTTATCCTTAAATAAAGCTTCATCTGATTGCATCCCTGCATGCTGCCTCTTTCCTTGGAAGCACCTCAACGAACCGTCGACCTTGTGAGGGCTCTCACATGTTTCCCCTTTTGAATTTGAGCATCCAAGAAGGTACAGGAAGGGAGGAAAGAACAGAGACCAAGAAAAAGAAGGAAAGACAGAAGAGAGCAAGGAAGGAAAAAGAAGGGAAGAAAAGAAGGAAAAAAATGAGAATGAAGAGGGAAGGAAGAAGAAGAAAGAGAAAGAAGGAAGGAAGGAGAGGGAGGGAGGGTCTGAGGGAAGTTCTGCCTTAGCACTTGGCTACCACAGGTGCCCCCTGACATGTGTGACACAGAGCTGGCTACACACATCCCATCTCCCTGAGGTCAAACACAACCCTGATGCCACCCTGAATGAAATTGAGAGTGACACCCCTGTTTTAGACAGTCAAGGGCTACAGTAGACAATACAGTAGATATTATTCAAGTGGAACGTGATTCAAGTTCCTGGACTTTTTTGTTCTGGTAGATTAACCCAGCAATAAATGAGTTAAGCTCATCAGAAGTTTAATGCATTCCCATTTATTTTTCACCTAAAATTTACAAGAAACCCCACCAGCATAATTATACAGTTATAATTCTACAGTTCACTATCACGTTTTGGTGTTACATGTCTTGGGAAGCTTGGATCTCATCTACAGTTTTCACGCAGTGGCTTTATTGGTTTATGTTGGGTAAGGAGGTGAATGCATTACATTTAGGAGTTGGCAAAGGCAGTTTGTAATGTATAAATGTCCTAAGAACTCTGGTAGATAATTAGAAAATGAAGATTATATCTGGATTTTTTTCTAGGTTTCAGCGATTTTTGCATCTCATTCTTTGGCTGGCAGGTCTTACCCTGATAGGATTCTTTCAATACTATACTACTGAGGACATCAAGTAAGTACATTTCTAAAACAAATACAATAGAAATGACATTTCCCTTTAAAGAATACTGATGCTGAGCTACTGAATGCAATGATAAGAAAGTTCTAAGCTGAATTGATTCACCAAGTGTTCTTCCCTCCCTTTGCACACTGGACTGCAGGTATAGTGTGTGTGTGTGTGTGTGTGTGTGTGTGTGTGTGTGTGTGATTAAAAAAAACCTTAATATTACAATTATTGATAATTAAAAACAACCATATCCTGGGTATACTGGTATGCTACATATACCCTTTAGGGGTGAGATGTGGGTAACAATATGATGCTTGCAGGAGTACCTTGCATAAAAATTGTGAGTGTATTTGGATAATTGTGCTTTGTGTCAGGCATTGGGGAAATCAGGAGGTTCAGGCAGTTTAAATGAGTATAAAGATTTATTGCAAGCTTAAGCTCTCTACAAAAATCTGAGTTACTAACAGTCAAGGGAAATGTGCGGGAATTAAGGCATTCAAGGTGGGATGGACTTAGATCTCTGTGGGCATGCAGGGACTCATGACTTATGATGCATTTGACCCCTCACTCGGGCTCAGCCTGGTCATCTCCCACATGGTGCTTGCAACACATAGGCCAAAATGTGTCCAAACTGTTAATAAGGAAAGCTGCATAAGGCATTAAGTGTAACTGAGGCTATTAAGCTGCCTTATAACAATACTTTATCTAACTTAATAAAAGCATAATGGGGAAGTCTTGATTAATCAAAGCCATGATAACTGTGGAGGCCCAATAAGCATGGGCTTATTCAGTGAAGACCATGGCACATGAAAGATGGTGCAGTGGTTAGAGTGCTGCACTGCAGGCCACTTCTGCTGACTATCGGCTGCCTGCAATTTGGCAGTTCAAATCCCACCAAGTTCAAGATCGACTCAGACTTCCATCCTTCCGAAGTGGGTAAAATGAGGACCCAGATTGTTGGGGACAATATGCTGACTCTGTAAAACCATTTAGAGAGGGCTGTAAAGCACCATAAAGCGGTGTATAAGTCTAAGTGCTATTGCTATTCTGTTATGTATATGTAACTAAGTAAGTACAATAAGGTTTATTATTCTAAATGTCTTAGTAAGGATTATAAAATAAATTTATATTGTAATGAAGGCACATATTTAGGCATGCCTAGAATGCAGAGATTGGGCCCTTGCTGGTTCTCAACTTTCTTCCCACAATTCTGCTGCACTCTGCCCACAATTCTTGGGAAGAGCCAATGCATGCTTATTGTGTATTTATTACTTATTTGTTTATATATATACTACCATTGTTATTTTTGTAATTAACTTATTAACTTATTTATTTATTTATCGCTCTCTACCTAGGACTGCCCTTGTGTACCACTCGGAGGCTTCAGCTGGTGCAGAATGCAGCTGCGCGGGTAGTGATGGGAGCTTCCCGATACTCCCATGTTACACCCCTCCTGCGCAACCTGCATTGGCTTCTGGTTGCCCTCCGGGTGAGATTCAAGGTGCTGGTACTAACATTCAAAGTCCAACATGGCATGGGTCCAGGTTATTTACGAGAACGGCTCCTCCCAACATCAAACACTTTGGTGGCTCAGGCTGTAAATGCCTGCTCTTAAGATCCAGCTGTCTACAACTACTGTAGGCTCGAATCCCACCAGGCTCAAGGTTGACTCAGCCTTCCATCCTCTCGGGGTAGGTAAATTGAGGACCCAAGATTGTTGGGGGCAATTAGCTGACCTTGTAAAAATGCCGTTTAGTAATAAGCAGGCATATACAATGGAATGAAGGCTATTGCTGAGCACATTGGATTGTGCTCCAAAATTGTAAGCCCTGAGTCTTCGGAGAAGGGCGGCATATAAATGTAATTAAAAAAAAAAAAATCACCACGCAAGGCGAGGGTCTCCTCAGGGTGCCGTCTGTGACTCAATGTCACTTGGCGGCAATCTGGGGGAGGGCCTACTCTGTGGCGGCTCCCACTCTGTGGAATCTCCTTCCGCTGGAGCTCTACCTGACCCCCGATAATCGCACCTTCCACCACGATTTGAAGACTTGGCTCTTTTTACAATCTGGGCTGTGCTGATTCCCTGGGGTTGGTTCTATCTTAACCATGGGTTTTAATCTTTAATTCGGCTTTAACTTGTTTAATATATTTTTAACTAATTTATTTATTGTTGTATTTTTAGCTGTGAGCCGCCCTGAGTCCTTTTTTGGAGAGGGGGCAGCATATAAGTTGAATAAATAAATAAATAAATAAATAAATAAATAAATAAATAAATTTATTTATTTATTTATTTATTTATTTATTTATTTATTTATTATTATTGGGATTTATATGCTGCCCTATCTCCCGAAGGACTCAGGGTGGCTCACAACAATAAAAACATACAATACAAAATTTAAAAAGGTATTAAATAAACATCCCAATAACCTAATTAAAACTAACAAACAATCCAATTAAAAAAACCCATCAGTCCAGGTCGGCCAATTGAACTTAGGGCAGCGAATATATGCAACACACCTTTCTCCTCATGTTGTATGCACAACAAGAATCCAGTGAGGTGAGTTGGGGTTAGAGAGAGTGGCTGGCTCAAGGTCACCCAGCTGACTTTCATGCTTTAAAGATTTAACATCAAAAATGTAAGGGGAACTCTCCTTCCCTCCATTCAATAGCCTGATTTTGAGGGGAAGCACATATTAAAGGCTAGCTCCCTTTCCAAGAATAAACATTACAAGTTCCCTAAGAAATGAAAAACAGTATTATATACAGCAGAGTCAGAGATGCAGAAGTTGAACAGAAAAGATAAGTGAAAGAATGAATCATTGCTTCCTTAAAAGGTAAAACTCAATCAGCTGTTCTCTTTAGCTTGCCTAAGAGCTAGATCTTAGACAAGCACAAATAGAAAGTTTTTTACACATTAATCTGCAAAAAACATAATATTGCAACTAGTTTATTTATTTATTTTTATTTTATTTATTTTGTCAAGCATATATTAAATAACAGATGTAAGTATAAACATGATCATGAATACATGAAATGGATAAGAATAAAAGGGAACATTAGGACAGGGATGGTAGGCATGTTGGTACGCTTATGCACGCCCCTTACAGACCCCTTAGGAATGGGATGAGGTCAACAGTAGACAGTCTAAGGTTAAAGTTTTTGGGTTTTGGAGAAGAAACCACAGAGTCAGGTAATGTATTCCAGACATTGACCACTCTGTTGCTGAAGTCGTATTTCCTGCAATTGCATTTGGTGTGGTTTACCTTGAGTTTGTATCTACTGTATGCTCGTGGATTGTTGTGGTTGAAGCTGAAGTAGTCATTGACGGGTAGGACATTGCAATAGATAATTCTATATACTATGCTTAGGTTGGACTGAAGGTGGGATAGTCAGGGGTGAGATTCAAATTTTTTAACCACCAGTTCTTTGGGTGTGGCTAGGTAGCATGACCATGTGATTGGGTGGGCATGGCTTCTTCTTCTTCTTCTTCTTTCAGCAATCCCCCTGGTTTTGGGCCTCCTGGGCCTCAGAGAAGCCTCCTGGGGGATGTTTTTGCTGCCAGAAGGCTTCCCTGGGGCCCAGGAAAGCAAAAAATGGAGCTGGTGGGGCACAGCATTCACACCCCACACTCCATTTTGGGGCCTTCTGGGCCTCAGGGAAGCCTCCTGGAGGCATTTTTGCTCCCAGGAAGCTTCCCCCTCACAACATCTTCACCTGAGGGCAATCACTGGCAGCCGCTCAGCCTCCTCAATGCGCGGAGGCAGGATGCAACACCAGTTCAGAGGTTCCTTTCCCCCCACCCCGTTGCAGGCCAGGGAATACCCGGGAAAGGCTCCAATGCTGCAATCTCCTGCACGCTACTCTCCCTCCCCACGCACATCAGTCCATCCGCCACCAGTATCACCTCTGTTGCAGACACAGGTGTGTTGCAGACCACTAAAATTTTCTCATGGACTACCAGTGATCTGTGGACCACTGGTTGGCGACCTCTGGTCTACAAGGTGATGTCCATTCAGCTTGTATTATTTTCTGATTTTTTTTGCCAATATGTAAGACAGAGCATTTATTTGTTGAGATTTGAAGTTGCCACTTGTTTGACCATTCTGACACATAATCAACTGACCTAATGTTCAATCTACAGCTGTTATCAGCCTTTAAGTCAAACTCCATAAGGGGGAAATGAAACACAGAAGCAAAAGAGCCTTGGTGGCTCAGGCTGTTAATTGCCTGCACTTAAGTTCCAGCTGCCTACAACTGCTGTAGGCTCGAATCCCACTAGGCTCAAGGTTGACTCAGCCTTCCATCCTCTTGGGGTAGGTAAATTGAGGACCCAAGATTGTTGGGGGCAATTAGCTGACTTTGTAAAAATGCCGCTTAGTAATAAGCAGGCATATACAATGGAATGAAGGCTATTGCTGAGCACACTGGGTTGTATCCCAAAAATTGTAAGCTGCCTTGAGTCTTCGGAGAAGGGCGGCATATAAATGTAATTTTAAAAAAATGGAGATTGCTCTCCCTTCTTGTAAAAACCCTCATAAGGAGAGAAATCCACCCCTCTTATTAGCTCTTTGTTTTGGTTTTCATTTCCTTAACTTTATCTGGACTGAATGTAGTTTATTTAATTCTTTTAATGTGAGCATCTTAAAATAGGTGTTTCTCACATTCATTACAACTCTGAACAGTCTGTTCATACTTTGTACAAAAATCACGTCTAGCCTTTTATTATTAAAGTACAAAAAAGGCACTGTATGTTAATTACATAGTTTATGGCTCATAAATGCCACAGACAATTCACAAACTAGAAACTTCCAGCTTCAAACATAGGTAGACACATGACCTACTGAAATGTGTCAGAGAAATAAAAACAGATCAGACTAAGCATAGAGGTACAAAGGAAAGCAGAAAAGATCATGGCAGTCATAAGGAATGAATTACCAAGTGGGAAAGAGTTTCTAAATATTTTTCCTTCATTATATATTGTGTATCTATCTAGGCACAAGCATCCTTCCAAAATCTGTCAACCCATCACTGATGTCATGTTCCTCAAGACCCACAAAACAGCCAGCAGTACAATACTCAACATCCTCTACCGATTCTCAGAGAAACATAATCTCACCGTGGCCTTACCCTATGGGAATCACCCCCATCTTGGCTATCCTAATCGCTTCCAAATATCATATGTTGAGGAATTCAAAACACTGGCAAATAAGTTCAACATCATGGGCAATCATTTAAGGTTTAATTGGCAACAGGTAAGAATATAGAAGTTATTTTGTAAAGTTTCCATTTTTTTTATTCCAGCTTTTGTCTGTTGGAGACAAAAGCCTTTTGTAGGAGTCATTGTTGCTGTTAATCTGTGCTGATGCTTAATTTGGAATTTGCAGAATTGTTGCCAAAGAATGACGAGATTCTAGAACAGTAACAAATCTTAAAAGTGGGTATTAAGAAATTGTCCTTGAATGTACTTACAGCATCAGAAGATGATGAACTAGATGAGCTTAAACAGCAAAAGTTTCTGGAACTCTACTCATGAGGAAGCTAATAAAAGGGCAAACCTTATAGCCCTTTTCCCCTACCCCCCTTCTTTGGTATGTTCATCCAGCACTGGGATAATTAGCAAGAAGGGAATTAATGTTGGTATTTACATTCATTGGAGAGGAAGCAGTTACAAGGTAAGGTAAGCAGGAACATCATGGGATATATACATTGAAAGGAATGCACTAGTGAGGACTGCTTAAGCAATCTCTTCATTCTATGCAGGGGGAAGGAAAAAACAGGACAGGACACAGGACAGACATTAAGCCTTGTCCATTTTTGTAACCTCCTGTAACTCTACCCCAAAATTTGCACAACCAAATTTCAGCAGCAAAATGCCAGTTTTGAGTGACATAATTATTTAGTAAACAATTTAAGATCTCAAATTAGATGTATTAAGTCTCTGTGGTGATGAATAATCCTACTCTCCGTTGTTCTCTGAATAAGCATCTAAAAAAATGCAAATACATCCACAAAAATGTAGCTCCATGGACTCTGGTGATATCCTCTTCTCCACAAACTCCATAGCCTCCAAAGGCAAAAAAAAGAAGTTTAAAAACTTCAAAGAATTGCTAGTTCCCCTTATAATATCTGAAGGAGTGCAATTTGGAAAAATTGAATCACTTTTCATTTTAAAATATCAGCTTTGTCCATCTGTCTCACCCTCTCATTGAGCAGTATGCAGTATTTCAAGTACTTTTCCATAGAAAGTTCAAAGGAATGAAACAAGCTCATTCCGCATATGCACACAAACTATACTGTGTTTATTGTTAAGTACTATTGATTTATAAACATATTGTTCTGCAAATAGATCAAATCAGAGGTGGGATTCAAATTTTTTAACAATCGGTTCTGTGGGTGTGGCAGTTGGTGGGCGAGCCTTGGTGGTCATGTGACTGGGTGGACATGGCTTGGTGGTCATGTTATTGGCTGGGCATGGCCAACTCAATATCACTCACTTCGAGGCACGCATCTCCTCGCCTGGCCTCTCATGACTGTGGGGATGCTGCAACAGTCGTAAGTGTGAAAAATGGTCATAAGTCACTTTTTTCAGTGCCATTGTAACTTTGAATGGCCACTCCATACAAGCAAAGAGTTAAATTGTGGGCAAGAGATACGTGGAGACTCCGAATGCTCAATTCTTTATTACATCGTTCAGAACAAAAGACAGCAGCTGTGGCAGCTCCTTTTACATGAGAGCTGCTCACGGCTACAACCAGTGACAGCTCTTTAATTTCCCACCGGCGTGGACCAGCCAATTAGTGGAGGTTTATGTAAATATCTAACACCCCTCCCCACTTGGTCCGGTCCACCCAATCCTGTCCCGCCTAGCACACATAATCACGTAGATAGGCGGGACTCTTATGGGTGAGGCTGGACCTGTGCAATTTAGTCATTGGCTGGTCTTTGAGTTGATCGGTTGGACCTATTGCTTCTCCTGCTCCCTCCAATGGAAACTCCTGGAAACTTCTATGTGGGGCGGCCATTTTATCTCCACTAAATGCCGCCCTTTCGCTATCTCTCCCGACCTGTGGTAAGTGTCTGTTACTTCTGTTATTTCCATTCAGTGCTATATCTAGTTGTTGAGATTGTGACTCATTAGTTGTTAGGGCCTGATCTGTGTTATATCTTGTTTGGACGGGGTCACCTCCTTCCTCTCTGGGTGTGTTGCATTTGTGGGAAGGGTCTCCCCCTTCCTCTTTATTTATGTCCGTGTTCCCGCTTGTCCCTCGTGTTCTTAGTTGGTCTATGTGTCTTCTCCAGCTTCGGCCATCTGTTGTGTCGACCCTGTAAGATCATTACACCTTTGCCGGTACCCATAGAGGCTCCCCTGTTAGGTTTTTAGCGTAAACTGGATCGGCCGTTTAGAATGTCTGACATTTGCTGGATGAATCTAAAGGTCTGTCTGGATTGTATGGGGTGTAATCTGTCTAAAGGGGATCTCAACTTTCTTCCCATGAGTTGTTCAGCAGGGCTTTTATTTGTTGTTACTCTAGGAGTTATGTGCTGTATACTTAATAGCGTATCTATTTTCACTTGCATGTCTCCTGGTGCTAGTTTCTGAAGTGTTTCTTTCGTGTGCCGGACCATGCGTTCTGCAAGTCCATTCATCGATGGATGTCCAGGTGCCGAGAGGGCATGCCTTATCCCATTTTGTGCTAGGAACCCCTCAAACTATGTGGTTGTGAATTGAGGCCCACTGTCGGATACTATTAAATCCGGCAGGCTGTGTGTTGCAAAAAAGTTTTCTTAGATTTCTTATGACTGCTTCTGTCATGGTGGACAGCATAATGCTGACTTCTAGCCATTTAGAATACGCGTCCACTACAATAAAAATGTGTGTCCTTTTACTGGCCCTGTGAAGTCGATATGTATCCCCTTGGTGTTTCCCACTCCTGGTTGGGCACAGTGGGGGGTGCCAGTCAGTTTTCCTGACAAACCTGGTAGGAGGAAACCCAGGCCTCTATTTCTTTATCCATTTCTTGGCCACCACACATAGCTCCTTGCTAGGGATTTCATTTTAACTATCCCCGGATGACCAACATGCAATGTTTCCATTATATTGTCCCTTAGAATGTCCAGAATTATTACCTGATCTCCCCACAATATGCAACCTTTCAGTATTGATAGTTCTGTTTGTCTGTTTCTGAAAGGTTTAGTTTTTTCGGCATTTTCCATTTCGGGCCACCCCCTCCCTACCCAGTTCAAAATGCGTACCAGAGTTCTGTCTTTTACTGTTGTTCTTGCGATATCGGATGCTGTTACTGGCGTTCTTTGAACTGTCTCTATTAGGAGTGTGGTGGTCGCTGGTGCTGGATTCTTGTCTTCAATGGGCAGGGGGCATCGTCTCAGTGCATCGGCTTGATCAATTTCTTTCTTTGGTCTAAAGATCAATTTGTAGTCATAGGCAGACAAGAATTCTATCCAGCGGGTCATTCTGGGGAACACAATGTTTGGAGTGGCTCTGTCCCATGCGATGATGCCCAAAAGTGGCTTGTGGTCTGTGACTAATGTGAACTTCCTTCCATATATGTATTCGTGGATTTGCTTGATTCTGGTGACTGCAGCTAACACTTCTTTGTCAAGTTGGCTATAATTTTGTTCCGGTTTGGATAATGTCTTTGAATAAAATTCTATTGGGGCTTCCCTCCCATTTGGCAAAATGTGGCTGATAATCGTGCCCACCCCAAACGGTGATGCGTCGCAAGTTAATATTACCAGTAAGGTCTCATTATACTGAATCAGTACACGCTCTGATGTAATTAAATTCTTTATTTCTTGGAACGCTACCTCTTCTTTATGCCCCCAAACCCAGGCTGCTTTCTTGTCAAGCAGTCTGTGGAGGGGTTCCGCCACTGTTGCCTTCTGTGGTAAGAATATATGGTAAAAGTTAATTAGCCCCAGGAAGGCTTGCATTTCTGTTTTGCTTTTTGGTCTGGGGGCTTCTTTGATCGCTTTGGTTTACTGTCTGTGGGATGGATCCCTTTACTATCTATCAAATAGCCCAGGAATTCTACCTTGTCGGCTGCTAGCTGGCATTTTTCCTTCTTTACTTTAAGCCCCATCTCTTTGAAATGGCCGAGGACTTCCCTTAAACATTCTTGTAATTGTTCTTTGGCCTCAGCTGAGATGAGGACATCATTGAAGTAAGGCACCACCCCTTTATTCCTTGCAGTAATTGTTCCATGAGGCTCTGGAATAGTCCTGGGGCAATGCTAACCCCAAATTGTAGGCGGTTACATTTAAAAGCCCCTCGGTGTGTGACAATTGTCTGTGCTTCTGCCTTTTCAGCATCTGCTGGTAATTGTTGGTAGGCTTGTGCAAGATCTAACTTTGCAAATATCTTTCCCAGCCCCAGGGAGTGCAAGAGGTCTTGCACCACTGGGACAGGGTACACACTCTGTTGTAAATCAGGGTTGGCTGATAGTCAGCACAGATGTGCAGAGACCCATCTGGCTTTATGGGTGTGACAATGGGGGTTTCCCATTTCACATGATCTATAGGTTCTAGTATTCCCTGGGAAATGAGCTTGTCTAATTGCTTGTCTATTTTAGATTTAAGCACAAATGGAACAGGTCTTGCTTTTAGTCTAATTGGGGCTATGTTTGGGTTGGTTAAACGAAATAGGGGATCACAAGTGTATGTAGGGTTGAATGTCATTGGTTTAGTTTGAATTGTTCTTGTAAAATGTCAAATATGATTGGTTTGAAAAGTGCTGGAAAACCCTGCACTCTGATTGGCTGGCAACTGCGGCTGCTGGCTATAAGTAGCAGCCGTAGCCCAGCCAAGATGGGTCCATTCGAGCTGTAGTTACTAATAAACTCTTCACTTAAGCTCTTCACATCTGACTCTTCATGCAAACTTAACAACAAGCACTTGCCCAATTTTCTGTCGAACACCTCTCGGAATTCCTCCATTAGATCGTCTTCCCATTCACTTTCTGCGATGCTGTGGATTCTGGTGAAATCGATCTCCAACGGCTTGAACCACTCGAGTCCCAGAAGGCTTGGCCAGTCCCGATCTACCACTGTTAATGGCAGGATGCCAGAGTAGTTCCAGAAAGTCACTTGGAATTCGCCTATTCCAATGACGGGGATCATGTTCCCTTGATAGTCTTTTAAAATTATTCTTTGTTTTCTCAGGTGGCCTTTTGTTAGATTGTGGAATTAGACTTTTTATGGTGTCCCACAACACCATCAATAGAAGGGATCCAGAATCCACTTCCATCTGGCATTGTTCACCTTCTACTTTGACTTGAATGTGGACTTTCTTGGCATTTAGTGTGCTGGAGTGGCCCACCATCACAGTCTCGTGTGTTTTGCTCCTCATTGTGATCGACTGGGTGTTCCGTCGGTTTTGGCTGAACTGGCTCTGGTGGTTCTCAGGCTGATTTTCTTGGTTCCTTGGAGGTGTGCTTTGTCTCTGCCTTCTTCTGTTTGCTTGAATGCTCGGCATGCCCTCATGATGTGTCCTCTCCGCTCGCATTGTTGACAGACTGCATCTCCGAACTGGCATTCCAATCAGAGATGATTTCCCTCACAACCCGCACACCAAAATTTATTTCACTTCTTTCCTCGGCTTTTTTGGTGCTTTTCTGAGTGTAATTGATTCACTTCCTCATCACTGGTTGATCCCAACCCCGACTCGAGGTCCTTGTGATGAATGGTGGCGGCATCCTTCTGGGGGTGTGGATTCTTATTCATCTTCCTCATGGCTGCAGCGTACGTCTGGGATGCTTTTGCTGCTGATGCTTCCTCGATAGCCTCCTTTAATGTTATTTTAGGTTTGGTTACGAGGCAGCTCTGTAGAGTCAGGTCCTTGAGTCCGAGGACTACACGATCCCTTATTGCCTCGTCCACATTCAGAAATTTGCATGCTTCAGCCAGGTCCCTCAGGCTCTCAATGAAGTCGTTGATGCTCTCTCCATCCTTCTGGTCTCTCCAGTAGAACTCGTGTCTCTTGATCAGACTGGATACTGGTGGTGTGTAATGGGCCCTCAGAATTCTCTCTAAATCTGTCCTGATACTCCCATGCTACGCCCCTCCTACGCCAGCTGCACTGGTTACCGGTTGCCCTCCGAGTGAGATTCTAGGTGCTGGTGCTGACCTATAAAGCCCTTCATGGCATTGGACCGGGATACTTGCAGGAAATCTTGCTGCCAATAACGACTTCCCGATGCCCAGTACGCTCGCACAGGTAGGGCCTCCTGGTGGTGCCGTCAGCTAGACAGTGTTGGCTGGTGGCCCCCAGGAACAGGGCCTTCTCTGTGGGGGCGCCTGCCCTCTGGAATCTGCTGCCTCTGGAGCTCCGGGTGGTCTCAGACCTCCGAGCCTTCTGTCGTGGCCTAAAAATTTGGCTATTTCAACTGGCCTACCTGGACTGAAGGGGGTGGTTTAAATGGGTTAATGTTCAGTTTTATGATTATGAGATTTCCCTGGGTTTAATTTATTTTTAACATTTGTATTATATGTTTTTTAGTATTGTAAGCCGCCCTGAGTCCTTTGGGAGATAGGGCGGCATATAAATCTCATAATTAAATTAAATTAAATTAAGTTAAATATTCATGCACAGGAACAGGCATCACAAAGCCCCCCAAAATTGTGTAAAATCCCATCTACTGATGCTGCTGTTACTGTTGTTTCTGGCTACTAAATAAAAGGAGACCTCCTTTCCAAAACTTCAGCCTGCCTCCAATCCCTGCATCTGTCTCCTGGCTTGGAATAAGAACCGGACTGGATTTAATTTTTAAAAGCTCTCTGAGTTTGGTCGTTTTCTTTCATATGTTTCATTACTCAAACTAGGTAACAGTATTTTAATATTTTCTTCAAAGACTAGCCCTTTATGATGAATATAAGTAAGCATTTTGCTAGTTCCTCATACTTACTGAATGCAAACATGATAAATTAAATCTTTCTTTACCCAAACTATAAAGAAAGATATAGGAAACTTTCATTTCTCTCCCAATTACCTATTGTTTAAAGTAGCATCCAAACTCTGAGTTGTGGTTAATCTAATTTATGTTAAATAAAGCATAGATATTCTGATTGGGACTATATAACCTGCTATAATTACTTAAAAATGGAAGTGATTTTTAAAGCATTCCTTTAAAAGGAGAAGCATGGAAGCCTAAAGGAGTTTAAAACTTGTTTGTGTCATTAGAGTATTTGTTTTCTTATGGTTTCTTGTAATGTCTCAATTGATATGGCTAAATTAATGTATAGTAACTCTCTACAGATATGCAAAAGCAAGTACCATTTCATATTGCACCAATTTTCCTGAAATCTTGTTAAGTTCTGCAAGTGGTGGGTCCATTATATTTATTTCAGAATACGGAATTTTTACTAATCATTCAAAAATATTGATACATATTTTAATCTCTCTCCCCCTCTCTTTTATTTAAAAGGTCAGAAGAATAATGCCAAATGATACCTTTTATTTTTCTATCCTGAGACACCCAGCATTATTGCTTGAATCATCTTATGTCTACTACAAAACTATTGCTCCAGCATTTAAAAAATCCAAGAATGTTAATGAATTTTTATCATCTCCTTGGTCATACTATAATATGGCAGAAAAAAAAAATATGTATGCTAAGAACAACATGTGGTTTGATTTTGGGTATAACAACAATAAAGAATATGATGAACGTTATATCCAGTTTGTCCTGCAGAATATAGAAGAGATTTTCCACTTGATACTGATTGCTGATTTTTTTGATGAGTCAATGATCCTTCTGAAGGATGTTTTGTGTTGGGATCTGGATGATGTGATTTATTTCAAGATGAATGCCAGGAGCCAATATGACATTCAGACTCTGAATCCAGAGAATAAGGAGAAAGTGAAGGAGTGGTGTGCTTTAGATTGGGAACTTTATAAACATTTCAACAAATCATTTTGGATGAAGATTCAGGAAAGAATGGACCTCAAAACACTGTACAAGGAAATTGATATTTTGCGGAAGAGACAAAATGAACTGATGGAGACATGCCTCTTGGAAGAAACTGCAATTGAGGACTATCAAGTTAAAGATAAGAATATGAAACCTTTTCAAACAGGAAATGCTCATATCATGGGTTACAATCTCAAACATGATTTAGACAATAAGACCCGGAACATCTGTGAAAAGATGATCATGCCAGAGCTCCAATATACGGCCCATCTATACAATTCACAGTTCCCATTTAAGAAGAAGAAAAAATTTGTTAGGTGAGTTCACTTAACAGTACATTTTTTCTATACTGAGGACCAATCTCTGTGGCATTCTAGATTTCAGGTATTTTTCACCCAAAATTCTCTGGATTAAATTCAATGCCTTTTCAGAGTCAAAAATGAGGTGGAAATCAAAGTCATTGTTTGTCAACACCAATCCTGAAACTCTAATCTTACAGAAGTCTTAAGGAACAACAATTATAAAATTAGAAAAAAATCTTATAGAATCATTCTCATCAACAGGCCTTGGTGGCTCAGGCTGTAAATGCCTGCACTTAAGATCCAGCTGTCTACAATTACTGTAGGCTCGAATCCCACCAGGCTCAAGGTTGACTCAGCCTTCCATCCTCTCGGGGTAGGTAAATTGAGGACCCATGATTGTTGGGGGCAATTAGCTGACCTTGTAAAAATGCCGCTTAGTAATAAGCAGGCATATACAATGGAATGAAGGCTATTGCTGAGCACACTGGGTTGTATCCCAAAAATTGTAAGCCGCCCTGAGTCTTCGAGAAGGGCGGCATATAAATGTAATTAAAAAAAAAAAACATCTAAATACAGCCACCACTGCAGTACTGTGGAGATATAGATTAAAGACATCTTTAATCTCTGGCCATACATGGACACACACCCCTTCCAAACAAACAGTGGACTGGATCATATCCACAGTTCTCAAATTTTCATAGTATCAGAATTAAAGACCATGAATTATAGAGGAGTAACATAACATTTTAGCAATTGTGTCCAAACCCTTAATATATATTAAATTTTTTGATAAATTATTGTTTAACTTTTGCTTTTACACATCTATTGAAAAAGTTTCCCTCTTCCCTTGATACTTGGTAGTACTGTGCTTAGATTCAATTTAGGCTGCATTACAGCTGCAAACTTGATGGAAGACTCTGCTTCCACGTTGCTCAAAGGTTTAACAAGCCTCTTTTATAGATCCAAAAAGAAAACATTTATTATCATTTTTTATTTTTACAACAAATACAACAAATAAAACCATATTTCAATTTTACAGTGTGTCAGTTGGATATATATATCCTGTGCACATACTAGTATTATTATACATTTCTTATTTAATTATATTCACAATTTATTCTAATCAATATTCTATATCATATTGTTCCATTATTATAATCATTAAAGTTTTAATTTCAATTCTAGATTATCTTTCAAAAACAAATCTCAATACTTAGTAACTTATATTCATATTATTACTTATTCAGAAACAATCAATTATAGTATATTATTATTACAACATATTTCAATTTCTTACTCTTCTATCTAGTCATTCATAAAATAAATCCCAAATCTTATAATACTCCTTTTCTTCCTGTTCTCTAATTGCCATTGTTAATTTATTCATTTCCACACATTCCATTATTTTCTTAATCGTTTCCTCCTCTGTCGGAATTTTCTCATTTTTTCAATTTTGTGCAAATATAATTCCAGCTGCTGTTAATACATTAATAATCAGATATTATCTCTTTATTATAACCTTCAGGCAAAATCCCCAATAAAAATATCTCTCATTTTAAATCTATATGTTGTTTGATCATTTTTTCCAAACATGTGTGTATTTTAGTCCAGTATCTTTTAGCTTCTATACATGTCCACCACATATGGTAATATAATCCAGGTATCTGATGACATTTCCAACATTTCACCGACTTGTCTTTAAACATCTTTGCTATTCTTGCTGGGGGTAAATGCCACCTGTAAAACATCTTATACAAATTCTCTTTATAAGCCGCTGACAGTGTTAGTTTATAGTTTATAGTCCATAGTTTCTGCCATTTATCCAAGTCTATTCCATATCCAAAATTTCCCCCAAGCAATCATTGTTTCTTTAAATTGCTCTTATTCTAACTTCACTCCTAATAAATAACCATATAATTTTTTAATCATCTTCTCCTCAGTGCCTGTTAAGATTTTATCTAGTTCAGTCATTTCTTTATGAAACCCATCTATCTTACTATCTTTTTCATATCTTGAATGTATTTGCAAATATGAATACCAATTCACATTCATCCCTTGTTCATCTAATTCTTGCTTTGTTTTGAGTTCACCCTTGCCTTGATTTTGTTCCATATAAGATGGTACACAAAGAAATTCAGATAGACTTTCAAGGTTTTTTTACAATATCTAACAATATAAATAGCACTCTGGAATCCCTGTAGTGTCTATTTTTTGACACTACAGGATTGATAGATACAGGTAAGCATCAACTTACAACAATTCATTTAGTGACCATTTGATTACAATGGCACTGAAAAAGTGTGACTTATGACAGATTTCCCCAGTTACGACCTTTGTAGCATCCCCATGATCATATGATCAAAATTATGACTATTGCTGTGTCCCAAGGTGATCCTCTCTTGCGACCTTCTGACAAGCAAAGTCAATGGGGAAGCCAGACTCACTTAACAACTGTGTTACTAACTTATCAGCTGCAGTGATTCACTTAACAACTGAGGCAAGAAATGTTGTAAAATGGGGCAAAATTCACTTAACAAATGTCTCACTTAACAAAAGAATTTTGGGCTCAGTTGTGTTCATAAGTCAAGGACTACCTGTACTTGGACATAACAATAATAATACAGGTAGTCCTTGACTTACGAACACATTTGAGCCCAAAATTTCTGTTGCTAAGCAAGATAGTTAAGTGATTTTTACTCCATTTTACTTTACTTCCTTTCTTGCCAGAGTTGTGAGGTGAATCACTGCAGTTGCTAAGTTAGTAATATGGTTGCTAAGTGAATCTGGCTTCCCTGTCAACTTTGCTCATCAGAAAGTCACAAAAGGTCAGTGGTGGTATTCGACTGGTTCAGGCCAGTTTGGCTGAACCGGTAGCTCCGAGGATCATCTGTGAGTAAACTGGTTCACTCTGACGATCAGCTGCTGGGCCCGCCCACCTGCCCTGCCTCTATACTGATCATTATTTCCTGGTTTTGAAGCTCATCTGCTTTGCGCAGCACAGCGGATTGCCATGCACCAGCTGTTGAAGACACAGGGAGAGTGCAGGATTGCAGGAGAAAGTTAGTAGCAAACCCTCTGTGCACACGCAAAGCACGCCCATCAAGCCACACCCACAGAAACAGTGGTAAAAAAAATTGAAACCCACCACTGCAAAAGATGATCATATGCCCCATGTCACCGCAACCGTCACAAATATGAGTCAAAAAATTTTTTTAGAAGAAGAAGAAGAATTCTTATATTGGCCAAGTGTAAATTGGACATACAAGGAATTTGTCTTGGTGCAATGTCAGTATACATAAAAGAAAAGATACATTCATCAAGAGTCAAGGTACAGCAAAGGTACATACACTTAATAATAGTCATAGGGTACAATAAGCAATGAAATCATACTAGGAAACACTCAATATAAATCATAAAGATACAAGCAACAAAGTTAGTCATATAGTCACAAGTGGGAGGAGATGGGTGATAAGGAGTGATGAGAAGATTAATAGTAATAGTAGTGCAGACTTTGTAAATGGTTGGACAGTGTTGAGGGAATTATTTGTTTAGCAGAGTGATGGTTTTTTGGAAAAAACTGTTCTTGTGTCTAGTTGTTCTAGTGTACAGTGCTCTATAGTGTCGTTTTGAGGGAAGAAGTTGAAACAGTTTATGTCCAGGATGTGAGAGGTCTGTAAATATTTTCACAGCTCTCTTTTTGACTCGTGCAGTATACAGGTCCTCGATGGGAGGTTGCAAAGCATCTGAATTTTCATCAATGACCACGGGGAACTGCAACATTTAAAAGGGTTAAGAAATGTTCATAAGTATCTTTTCCGGTTCTATTGTAACTTTGAATGGTGAGAAAATTAACTGTTGTAAATCAAGGATTACCTCTAATCTAATCCCTACCTACTAGATTATAACATGTGCATTAAAACTCTGAAAACAGGGTCCAGAATAGAAGACATGCAGTTTGGAGCACTAGTGCCAAAAATACAACCACTTGTGATATTTACAGATCAAAATTACATTTCTATGAGTTGAGCATTGTCCTTCAGCAAGCAATAGGCTGAGTTTAGCAAAACGTTTTCTTTTCTTACCACATTTGCCCTTTTATAAGGTGAAGACAATAGTCTCTAATCATGCAGTCTGGCTATACATTGATTTGCACAGCGATTGGGATGAATGTGGTAGATGATCAGAAAGGTGGAATTAAGCATGTGGTAAATATTGTCCTGTTTGCTGGTTACTGAAACAGACTAAAAAATCCAGGCTGGGAATTTCAGGTCACAGAAGAAGATTCATTTAGCAAAAGCTGTACTGATGGTAAAAATAATTTTCTATGTCATACTATGTCCATCCATGGATTGGCAGTGGTACAAGTACTTGGCACTGGATTTAATACATCCAAGGAAGGTTGTTTTTAGGCAAGCATGTTGAATCATTTCTAATTGCGAAACAACAATGGTATGGGGTATCTCAGGGTAGATTACTAGATCCATGTTTAATTTCTGTCCAAATAACACAATATATAATCTACAAGTTTTGCCAAAAATCTTTACACAATTCAGGGCAAATTATTATTTTTTTGTATAGTCTGTCTTAATTTTCCAGCTGTTGTAATGAGGAGGATATATCTTAAAATAATTTTAGTATGAACTACAATGGAATTTCTTTTATCTCAGAAATAATTCTGGATATTTAACACATATAAATGAATGCATTAAGTCTACATAGTGTTTAGTGACACACACTAATCATTACAGAATAATATTCATTGTGTTCCTAATTCTGTTAATTGCTGTAGCTATACAGCACAGCACAGCACAGAATAGAATAGAACTTTTTAGTGGCCAGGTGTGATTGGACTTACAAGGAATTTGTCTCTAGTGCATAATTTCTCAGTATACATACAAACAACAAAGTGATATGTCATAGATGATAGCACATAGCATATACTATATATTATATACTATATACTATAGGCAAGATAGTGTAACTATAGGAAGAGTCAATGATATTTGAAAGCTCACATGTATGTTTTATCATACACGTCACAAACTACTCTGTAACACTAAAATGCAAGAGAAGTAGGAGGATACCATTCCATTAGCACATCCTGATTATTAGCTATTTTGATATTTCTCATTTTGAAGAGCTAACATGACAAAGTATTGTTGGAACCAGTTATTGCCTAATTTATATAATACCCAGTATTTTTGGTGAAAAAAACAGAATTGTAGTATAGGAGACTGCCTAGAGCCCATAAGAAACATGATTACATTATCCCTAAATGGCTAATACATGACTTTATCTACTATGCTGACTTTATCTACTATGGGTCACCTGCTGATGGAAAGAGCAGCTAAAGACATCAACATTTATATAACCTACTATTTGAGTATGCTGGCTCAATAGTAGCTTCATAGTAGTATAGTTAAGGGCATCCTCAGCTTGTCTTATACATGGGTTGAGTAGGACAATACTCATATGTGAGTAGGACAATATGCTGGAGGCCATGCAGAAAAAAGTTGATGCCAGGTATATTTGTATTATAATTAAGTGAAAACGGATAAACAGAGTTAGATCACAGATCAATCATACAGATACTGGGAGTGTCACAATCTCTTGTTATTTGAAAATTAGAGAGTGGAATATCTTTGTTCATGATCACCCAAAATTCACTTCCCTTTATGGAATTTTCTACCAAATTATGTTTCAGTTATGTAAATATGGTCTGGAAACCAGTGTCTCAATTAGTAAATAAGTAAAATAGGGATATTATAGCCGTTAATACCTACTCATGGAAAATGCTGGTTCTATCCTCATTGAACTCTTGACAATGAAGTCTTTGTCTGCCATTGCTGATCAAGCTACTAAATAGTGCCTCGGTGCTTTCTCTGTAACATCTAGTAAGGTCATCGAATCAAAGGGAGAGGAAAAGTCAGGGTGGGAGAGGCTTGAGAGTTAAAACACAACAAACAAGGTGTCACTAAACAGAGGAAAGTGCTGAGGCTGTATTGGTTAGAAATCAGCTTTTGTACATGAGTACACATGTAATCAAATGACTACCGATCCATCTAAAGAACAACTAGTGGATTTAGTGGTAACAGAGATAGTGCACAGCCAGAAAAAGAACAAGGTTTGTAGCCTCATGCTCTCTTTGATCTGTCAGTTTCCCTATGTCTCTTTTCTTTTTATTTTGTGTTTTGTCTCTGTAATTTTCATTTGATTCATCTGTTTCATTTTCCTATACAATATTTCCTTCCTTTGTGGGGTGGGATGGGGAGAGAATGCTGCATGGAGTCACAGTGCATCCGGTGCCCATCTGGTGTTTTTGGAATTAATTTCTCATCACTTCTGGCTAAGCTGGCCCCCATCAACAAATTATGGAAGTTCTGGTTCAAAGCATATGAAGGGTGTCAGATTGCCTATACCTGGTGCTCATATTCTTGGTCTGTTTCCCTCAAGAACCCATAAAAAACAGTGCACAATCTAAAAGGTCTCCAAATTTCATTTCTTTGGGAAGGCCATGGGAGATGAATTATCGTAATCCTTAAATTTATTTATCAAAGTATAGATTGAATGAATATTCTTAAGATCAACATTCATGATTCATGCAGATTGAAAGAAGCATTTCTACCTGAGGGATTTTCCAGAGTTTACAATACAATGTTTCTGCTTCCTTTTCTTTCTCCCCTCCATGACTAATATTGTAGTAATGATACTATCCTTAACTTATAAGTGGAGAGACATTAAGGTATACGTTAATATTTCTTGCTATAACAGCTCATTTCCTTTTCAGATATTTGCTTAAATAAAATATGTGCATGGCATGCTTTGCCAATGACTATTAAGAATATTTTCGGAAACCCTTAAATCAATTAATCCGTCCTGTTCAATCTTCCAGTAGCACTAACTGATTATAGTGATGTATGTGATATATGTGAGTGCCATTGTTACTTACCAAACCTATTTTTAATGTAATCGGTGATGAATGAAAGGATGTCCTTCCCTCTGCATGTTTGATCAGTCTCTCTAGTTACAGTCAAAATGTATTCACAGATAGGATGATTATTAAGATAGTTGAAGTCTGCAATATAGATACACCTGGCATCCAAATTCCCTGCTCAGTGCTTTGGATATTCTTCTTGAATTGTAGCTGCAATGGGCACTCGCCATTTTCCTGGCAGAACTGTCTTATTTGAAAAGGAAATAAGTGGAATGACTTACCGAGTGCCAGCATTACTCTATATCCCATCTGTAGCCAAGCTCTTGGCTTTTGCAGAACAGCGGCTTAGTGTGGATGACGCCGATGCCAATTTACTGGTGCTAAGAAGGGGTACTTTCTACATGAACGCCATGCAGGTAAGACAAAGCAAAAACAGCTTCCCCCAAACTTGGATAGCAGGATTAGTTATTAGGGACAAAAGCAGGAAGATGTCTTTTATGAATACCTGTCTCCATACTGCTACTTCTTCCTAGCACTTTACTAATCTGTTGCTGTGCTGGGATGACAAGGGGAGAATGTAGTTCAAGGCTGTCAAACTCCAGCCCACGGATCGGATGTGTCACGCACTGGCCACGCCCACTCCTGGTTTAGCAAAGGGAAAAAGTCCTGATACGTCACGTGACGCCGCCATGACGATGTGATTTTGACAGCCCTGATCTAGGATTTGGTCCCAGCCTATATGAAGAAAACCAGCTAGAAAGAACTATAATAGTCAGCATTCGTTTTAATTTAGTCTTCATTGTTTGATAATAGAGCCAGTCCATATACGCAATGGCTAGTTATTACATGCTTTCACATCCTGCACTTGGTAATCTTTTCAGGCTTCAAGTACCACTTGAACAACCTTGTGCCAGGCACAATGGGCGGCGCTTCAAAAAATAATTAAAAGTTGGCCAAAATCTCACCCTTCCCAAAAGATTGAACTGCTGCAAAATTGTATTGACAAAACTATGCATTTAAGCAAAAACTGTACAAGTAGTCCTTGACTTGCAACCATAATTGAGCCCAACATTTCTGTTACTGAATCTGTCCCATTTTATGACCTTTCTTGCTACAGTTGTTAAGTGAATCACTGCAGTTGTTAAGTTAATAACACAGTTGATAAGTTAATCTGGTTTCCCTATTGACTTTGCTTGCCAGAAGTTTACAACATAGGGGGATCACAGGACCCTGAGATGCTGCAGCCATCATAAATAGGAATCAGTTGCCAAGCGTGTGAATTTTGATCATGTGACATTGGAGGTTGCAATGGCTGTGTGAAAAACGGTCATAAGTCAATTTTTTCACTGCTATTGTCACTTTGAACAGTCACTAAGTGAACTGTTATAAGTCGAGGGCCACCTGTATTGAGGGAATCATGCATTTAAACAGACTATTATTATTTCAGTCTCCTTCTCCTCATTGGTAAATGGTCTACAGTCAGAGTTACTGGATGAATGTTTTTTTTTAATTACATTTATATGCTGCCCTTCTCCGAAGACTCAGGGCGGCTTACAATTTTTTGGGATACAACCCAGTGTGCTCAGCAATAGCCTTCCTTCCATTGTATATGCCTGCTTATTACTAAGCAGTTTTGTTCATTCTTAAAAGAGCTTACTACCTCATTCTCCTCCATGTGTGTTAACTTAAACACCCTGTCAGGTGCTTTTTTTTGTTGATGTCAGGAGGACAAAGAAGGCTGTTCCAGTACATCCCATCAACTGTTGAGCCATTATTCAGTGATGCTTGATCCCTTTTCTTAGAAATGTACTTATCTGGCTTACTATTTGGAAGATGAAGCTTTTAGGCTTATAAGCAAAGGGGAATAGAATTGCTGTTCTTCAGGGATGATATTTCTGTCTAATAAGTTAGTAAAAAGCTTGTACAGAATGTGTTCTTCTGGAAAAAAATCCGAGGAGACAAAAAACCCTTGACCCAGGAGGTTAAAAATATTCTCCTGGTCGCAATCAATTATGTGATATTTTGACAGCAATATTACTCTGTTTATCACAAATAGTTCTGCAAATCATACGTAATAACCTAATTATTAGCATGCATAGTTATTTTTAGATGAGAAAAAGGCACTTATTGGATGGGTTTTTATATATATTTTGAAATTTTACTTAAAATAAATCTCATTTAGATAATCTTGAGTCTCCTTACCTTACTTGAACTCACCAACTGTGAATGTTAAATAGAAGATAGCATAATTACAAGTTAATGGGGTCTCATCTCAAAATAAACAACATAAAGGTTCTAGCTAAACAAGAAAGTTAAATCTGGGGTTCCTAAGTTCTTTGGGTGTCTTTTTTTTGCCAGTGGGAAGATATGCAAACCATTGAAACAGCAACTCTGATGCACCATCGATCTATGAACCCTTGCCCCATCTATGATGAAGTCACTGGCATGGTTTTCCTATTTTTCATTGCTGTGTTGGGCAGGACGTCTGAAGTCTTCCAAATTGTCACAGGTCAAAATGCTGCTCGCCTCTGCTATGTGTTTAGTTCCAACCAGGGCATCAGCTGGAGCCATGTGACTGATCTCACTGAGGAAGTTATTGGCATGTCCATGCAAGGTACAGATATTTAATAGTACCTACAAAAAAGAGAGAGCACAAGAGCAAAGATGAGATAGGGATATGCTATCAAAGAACAACAAAAACATTAAAGAATCTTGTTGCATTCATACATGTATTGTTAGACTTTATCAAGATTTTAGTTACCTTCTTTTAGGCTTGCATCAAGGAAAGAGTTCATGTCCCCTTGGACAGAATGGATTAACCAGGTCACAGTTAACATAAGGACGTCATTGTTCTGCTCATTTCACATACTGGATATATAATTATCACAAACTGTCATTTTTAGACTTTTAAAGTCAAAAGAATGTTGGAAAACAATTGGGTAAGGAAAATTGGGAGCCAGCCATCTCTGCCAAATAGCAAGCTAATTCTCTGAAAGCAGAACAGAGTGGGACCGTATTTGGTGATAGTGGAAGAAAGTGGAAGAAAATGGAAGAAAGGCTATGTTATGTATGTAGGCTTGAATGTCATTGGTTAAGTTTGAACTGTTCTTGTAAAATGTCAGAAATGATTGGTTTAAAAAGTGCGGGAAAACCCTGCACTCTGATTGGCTGGCAACTGCGGCTGCTGGCTATAAGTAGCAGCCGCAGCCCAGCCAAATCGGGTCCATTCTAAGCTGTAGTCACTAATAAACTCTTCACTGAAGCTCTCCGCGTCTGACTCTTCATGCAAACTTAACACTGGCGACGAAGGTGGGATTCCCCTGAAGAGAAGACGACACGGAAGACAAGCAGAAGAGCGAGATGGCTGCACTGAACACCCCCCAAGCCCCGTTCAATCCGACGGCAGAAGACTGGGACTCGTATGCGGATCGTTTCCAAATGTATTTGGAGGAAACGATCTCGCCGACATTTCCGACAAGCGGAAGAGGGCGGTCTTTCTCACGTACTGCGCTCCGGGAGTTTTCAAGATGGTGAAGACATTGGCAGGAGCTGCAGACGTGAAGGTAATGGACTGGCCTGACTTAGAAAAGCTTTTAAGAGCCATTACGCCACAAGTATCGCGGCTCATTAAGAGACACGAGTTTTACCGTCGGGATCAAGGGAAAAGCAAAAACATTAACGACTTCGTGGCAAGTTTAAGAGACATTGGGAGTGCATGTGAAATTAACAATTTAGAAGAGGCCATGCGCGATCGATTTGTTCTGGGCCTTAAAGACAAGGTGCTTCAGAGCAAGTTATTACTAAGACCTAAGATCACGCTGAAGGAAGCAATAGAAGAGGCCTCTTCAGCAGAAGCCACCAAGTCCTCAGCAGCAGCCATAAAAAAGATTAACAAGGCCACGAGCCATCCTGATGTGGAAAAGTCCACAACAACTCATTGTGAACAAATAGATTCTGAATCAGACTGTAGTGAGGTGGAGGAAGGAATTTATAGACTCAGAATGGAGCGGAAAAAGAAAGACCTGGGAAGAAAGAGGCAAGATTTTTACTGCAGAGGTTGTGGGGGAAGCCACCCCCGCACTGAATGCAAGTTCTTAGACACCATCTGCCTCCGTTGTGAAAGAAGAGGTCACCTAGCAAGAGTCTGCAAATCATCCAGAACTCCACCCAGCAGAAGGAAGTTTCCTGACAAAGAATTCAAGCCCAACAACCTCAGTGAGAAAATGGGGCGCAGCACAGAAGCAAAGGGGAAGAATGAAACTCATCAGACAGTAACTATTGGTCATTCTTCTTCTATCAATAACAGAAAAGTGCATGTGAAGGTACTCATTGAAGGAAGGCCTTGCCAAATGGAAGTGGACTCAGGCTCATATCTATCTATGGTGTCATGGGACGCTATTAACACACTGCTTCCAAACATTCAGAAGAAGCATTTCCAGAAGCAAGCACTGACTCTTAAAGACTACCAAGGGAACAAGATTCCAGTAGTTGGAACAAGAGAATTCAACGTGAAGTTCAAAGGCCACACCAAACATCTGCCTCTGACCATCGTGGACAAGGATCGCCCAAGCTTGCTGGGACTTGAGTGGTTCAATCCACTAGGCATTGAGGTGACTGGCATCAATCACGTGAGCAACTCTGAATGGGAGGAGGCCTTGAAGTCTGAGTTTCCAGAGGTCTTCAGCAATGGATTGGGCAAGTATATGGGGACCCCTATCACTTTCAACCTAGATCCCAAGGTGCCCCCAATTTGCTTAAAGCCCAGAAGGGTCCCATTTGCCTTAAAGGAAAAAATTGATGCACAATTAGATAAACTAATAGCCCAAGGGGTTTTAGAGCCCACTGACCACTCCAGATTGGAGACACCCATTGTCACACCTGTCAAGGCTGATGGGTCAGTGAGAATCTGTGGAGACTACAAGGGGACATTGAACCATGCGCTTCAACAGAGCACATATCCAGTTCTACATTCACTTGGCAGGGGTACAGTCTTTGCCAAATTGGATCTGGGCCAGGCATATCAACAACTAACAGTTGATGATGCCACTGCAGAGGCCCAAACCATTGTGACTCATAGAGGTGCCTTCAAATGTAAAAGATTACAGTTTGGGGCAGCGTGGCACCAGGCATCTTCCAAAGCCTTATGGAAAGGATGCTCCAAGGACTGCCAGGGGTAGTGCCTTACTTTGATGACAAGAACATCAGGTAACCCGTGAGTTACAAAAAGCTTTTTAAGCTGCTTGATGACAGCATCAGTTGTGGTGGATGCCATAGGGATGACTTCTAGCCATTTGGAATATGCATCTACTATAATAAGGAAGGTGTGCCCTCTGGTAGGGCTAAGTAAATCAATGTGAATCCTAAACCATGGGCCCCTAGGACATTCCCATTCCTGTTTGGGAGCGAGAGGTGGGGAAGGCTTGACTACCTGACAGTTG
>CM019151.1:146920520-146934396 GCA_009733165.1 Naja naja | reverse complement strand
CTCTTTATGGTGAAAACAATCATCTTTCATTAGCTACAATTTTATTTTCAAATTCATATTGGGAAGTAGCTTATAATTAGTATTATATAAATTATATAAAATGTTAACCTAATACTATGTAGTTTTTCTCTGGTAATATCACACTACTAACTAGGGCATACAAAACATTTGCTAGACCAACTCGAATACAGCTCATCAGTCTGGAACCCACATCATTATCTGATATTAACACAATTGAAAGTCCAGAAATATTTCACAAGGAAAGTTCTCCACTCCTCTACTGTTGCAGAATACCTGCCACCAGACTTGAAATTCTAGACCTAGAAACCTAGAACTATGCCTTCAGTCCGATCTAAGTATAGTATATAAAATCATATACTGCAATGTCCTTCCGGTCAATGAATACTTCAGCTTCAACCATAACCATACAAGGGCACACAATAGATACAAACTCACGGTTAACCGCACAAACTTGATTGCAGGAAATACGACTTCAGCAACAGAGTGGTCAATGTCTGGAATACTCTACCTGATTCTGTGTTTCTTCCCCAAACCCCAAAACTTTAACCTTAGACTGTTTACTATTGACCTCACCCCTTTCCTAAGAGGTCTGTGAGTGCATATAAGTGCACCAACATGCCTACCATCCCTGTCCTATTGTTTCTTTTATTTTTCTTATATGTATTCATTTCATGTATTCACAACTATGTTTATCCTTGTAAGCGATTGACAAAATAAATAAAAAAATAAAATACATAAATCCAGAAAATTGCATAAAATAAACCATGGTTTAGTTATCCCTGATTAAGTTTGTTGTACAAGGACAGTTTCTGAATCAGACTATTGATTGGTCTGAAGAATAGAGTCAAGTGTAGGAGAAATTCCAAGTCTGCTGTACTATTTCTCATGATACATTATTAACAAAAATATAGAATTCACAGCATACATTTTATACCATTTAGCCCAGGAGTATTCCCTAATTACTGGCAGTTCATATAATCTTACTCCCAGATACAATAACACAGAATTGTAATCTCTGCCTTCATGAGAAAACCACTGTCATGATGACATAGGCCCGGGGTGGGCTGCTGGGGGTTTGCAGGGGTTTGGGAGAGCCCCTAGCTAAGATTCTGTGCAATTTGGAGAATCCCCAAATCCCACTCCTGGTAGGCCCCCCCCCCCCCCCCTCCCAGAAGTCCACACATGGCCCATTTTGGATGCAGGTAAGTGCAGGGCATGCAGAGGCTCCTGGAGGGCAAAAATGGGTCTCCCAGAAGTTCGGGAAGGCCGGAAACAGGCCCGTTTCTGGCTTCCAGAGAGCCTCCAGAGCCCGGGGAGGCCATTTTTGCCCTCCCAGAGCCTCAAGGAAAGCCTCCTGTGCCTGGGGAGGGCAAAAACTCCCCCACCACCATGGTGCAGGAGGCTGACTAGACTACACTCACCATGGCCATGCCCACCCAGCAACTGGGCAAAGAACCCTTTACTAAAATTTTTGAAGCCCATCCCTGGTTAGGCTTCAATAAAAGCTGATAGTCCTTAAGTATTATCAGATAGTATCAGACTCTTTATAATTGCAACAGAATGATATGGCTATTCCTCTAGAATCAACAGTTATATTTTTAAGCATATGGTGTGTTGCAAGAATGTTTCATATGAGTTCACTATGCATATGCCAGTTTCTCACACAAGCTTTTAAAGTTTATTACTCATTTCTGATGATTTTTTTCTTCTAAAATTACATTAAGTTTCCATAATGAGGAGATACAGCATGTGATTGATGTGTAAAAATTGGGAAGTTCCAATCTAACCATCTAGGGATAAAGACAAATGGGCGCCGATGCTTTCCTATATTCCAAAGGCTATAAATAGTCGTCAATTTTTGATGCCTTGTCTAGAAAAACGTCTCTCTATCATCTCTAGCAATACTGGCAGCAACCATTAGTGGGAAGAAGCTCTAAGTGGCCGTACAACTCCTTTCATCTGCATTCAGTTTATCAAAAGTAAGTAGAAGTCTTCTGAAGAAGGAATTCTGATTAATTTGTTTGGGGTGGAGAGGAAAACTTCTACATAGAAAACCTAAACTGTGGTTTGCTTTGTCATTTCTCCCTAAGGAGGTTCAAGACTTTTCTAGGCAAATTTAAAATACTGTAATTTTGTGCTATATTGCTATGCAGGAACCAGTCTTTATTCCCAAGCACTGCACTTTGATAAGGGAATACGTTGCTATTGGGAGTATTGGAATATTATTTTATCCCTTTAAATAATATTTAAAGTAGCATAAAACTGGTAACAAGCTAAGGTGTTGTAGTAAGCAATGCTATTCTGTAAAGAAAGAACTTGCTGGTCCATTTGAAGGTAACTGAGCAAAATCAAAGAAGCTGTTTACAGTAAAGACACATAGCTTACGTATTGTGGTTAGCTATAGATGCTGCTACTATGGATGTTGTGACTAGCCACCAATATTTTCCTACATGTTGTGATGGAGAACACCTGCCCCAGTGAGCTTTTACATGTGAGAACCACATGAGGTGTCCATCATGAGAGTATGTGAACAGGAGGAGGGGAATATGTTTGGTTGCCCCAAAGGTGCTTTTTCAAAAGGCAACTGGACTTTGTTTTCCTTGAAGATATTTCACTTCTCATCCAAGAAGCTTCTTCAGTTATGGTGGAGGTCATTTGGTTGTTAGCACTCATTCTAAGAATCGCTGAGGCTACTTGGAGGTTTATCTATGCCCTCAGGTTAAAATAGTGCAAATGGGTGTGGAACCTTCTTGGAACTGCTGAGTGTTGTAAACAGGAGATATGTGGTAGGATTACACTACCTATCTCCTGTTTACAACACAGTCCTTTCAGTTGATATTTTCAATGTACAAATGATCTTCTGCTGACAGTGCTAAGCAAGCTTCAAAGGAACTTAGACAAGGTGCTCTGTATAGAGGCAAAAGGTTGCTTCCTTCTGGTATAAACCACTGCAAGCAGAACATGTTAGGAAGCCTGAGTACTGCCAGTAAGCAGCCCCATAATAGTTTGGTAGGTGCAGTTTAGATCAGAAACGTATCATAGACTGGCAGGATGTTGAATTATCACCGTCTTCATCTTCAGTCACCATGTTTACTACTCCAGGATTCAACCTCTTGAGGACAAGGAAGGGATATTATTTTCCCCTCTGTTTCATTTTTTCCCCAGGACTCTCTTCTGCAATGTGTGTGGGGACTTGTACTCGAATCCTGGGCCCATGCCTCCTTATCTTGGGCTTTCTTTCCATTACTGCTAATATTCTCCTACTCTTTCCCAATTGGGAATGGTGTTACCTAAGCCTGGGCCAAATATCCAAGAGGGCAATGCTAATGCCAGGGGTATGGGGAGGAGGCCTGCTGGTAAGTAGACTACTTTTTAATAACACTGGTCACTGCCTGGATAGGTCCCTGCAGTTTTCTTTGTAATGTTTCAGAAATGGTTTGCTGATGACTTCTTCCTAGGTTGGTGTCAGCCTCCCAAGATATAAGATTAGCTAACAGAACCTTGCAAGCCTGAAACTACAAGTCTCCGCTGCCTCTTTTTATTGCCTGATTACTTAGAGCAGATCCTTTCTAAATTTCTTTCTCTGCCTGTTGTTCACCATTGGGTTCCTCCCCGTTTTCTCTGATCATTTCCTAGGCAGCATCTCTTCCCATTCCATTTTCCAAGGACTCATATTCCATAACAAAGAGAGAATGGAGCGGGCCAAGGGGCACCAATTGTCTTTGGGCCTAAGGTAGGCCTGTAATTCTGATCTTCCAATTTTTAGCCTTGTGTGCCTTAATAATTACACCAAATTAGCTCTCATAGTTTGGTTAAATATGATTTAAATATGTTTAACCATGATTTCATTAACCAAACCATAGTGGCTGAGCTCAACCTATTAAGAATCCATAATTTACAATGACAAAACACAATAAATCCAAACCAAACTAAACTATGTTTTAGTGCATATGAATAATTGATTGCTATAGTATCTGATAACCATCTACATGGCAATTGCTTCATAATCTGTAAAGAAGAAAAATTCATTAACCTATTGTAATCTATACTACTGTAATCTACCTCCCATAGTCAGGATTTTTTTTCTGGGTATTTAGTTGAAATTTTGTCTTTTCAAACTGTCTGTTAACTTCCTACTCTTTGAGCCATAGCAAAAAAAAAGCGTGTATTAGTTCAATTTACTATATTTGTTCATAGCCACCTCTTTGCAAATCCTGGAAATAGCTCATCTTTATTTGTACATTTTGATGAATACCATATTAGGGACCCATAATTTCCTATGAGGGCTTGATTGTCAATCTTAAATTGCCCTTACTTCCACAAAAAGTGTACCAACAGCTTAGTGAAGTGAAACAATTTTAGTATATTAAAGTTAGTTCTGCTCATCATTGAAAGTAAGTCAGCTTCCCTCAAGGTGGGAGCTTCTGAAAATATTGGGACCATAACTCCAAAAATTCTCCAGGCTTTGGACCACACACCTATATTATAAATTCTATATCAGAAATATTTTGCACTGGATTAGGCCAACCTTATCTGAGCTGCAAAAAACTGGGCAAGTACACAATGTCAGCAAACAGTTTGAGTTTGCTGCCATTGGATAGCCACCTGGATTTTTGCAGCTCAAAACAGGAAGGTCTACATTAGATACTGACTCATAATTGTAAATCCTCTTGTAACCATGTTCTCTTCCTTTTTATTTTTGCAAAATGTTGTAAAGTTTCTTCTGTTTCTGTGTAAAATGTAAACATTTTTATTATAGCCTAGATATGGACAAAGGTTAAAATTATTCTGAAAGGGCTTGTTCTAACCAAGCATGTAAAGATTGCCACCCTGTCATCATAAGGCAATGTGCCTCTGTCTTAAGGGAAGGTATGAAGATCTAAGAGATAGTAAAGTTGTTGGATTAAGACTGGGGAGACTCATATTCAGTCCTGGATGTTCATGCATTACTATTGAGCTACTCACAATCTTCTAGTTTATCCTACTCACAGGGTTCTTTCTACTGAGATTAAAGTAGAGACTGAGATTAAAGTAGAAACGGGTCTACTTTGACTCCATGAAAGGTATAATGAACAAATGAGTAATTAACAAATGAGTAATCAATTGAGGGGGGGGGATGACCCGTTGCAGGGCAGAGCGGAGGAATTTAGTTTACATCTGGCGGATAAGGTCGCTCGAATTCGTGCTGGCTTGGACTCTGACTGGCAGTGGTCTGATGATGGGGTGGCGGTGAGTCTGGTGGAACCTATCTGGGTTGAGTTTGACCTGGTCTCCCTCGATGAGGTGGACAGGATCATCGAGGCTGTCTTCCACCACGTGTTTATTGGACCCGTGCCCTTCCTGGCTGGTTTATGCCTCCAGGGAGGTTCGTCGGCTGGCTCCAGGCAGTTGTTAATGCTTCTTTGGTGAGGGAGTCTTTCCTGCTGCCTTGAAAGAGGTGGTGAGCCCCTTCTCAAGAAGCCTGCCTTGAACCCGGCGTTTTGAACAACTATCGTCCTGTCTCCAACCTTTTTAGCGAAGGTTGTTGAGCGTGGTGGTTCAGCAGCTTCCCTTGTTCCTGGAGGAAGCTGAGTATTTAGATCCGTATCAGTCGGGCTTCAGGGCGGACACAGCACGGAGACAGCATTGGTCGCACTGATGGATGATCTCTGGAGGGCTCGGGACAGGGCTTTCTCTGTCCTAGTCCTTTAGATCTCTCAGCGGCTTTCGATACCATCGACCATGGTATCCTTCTGCAGCGGCTTAGAGGATTGGGGGTGGGGGAACCGTTTTGCGTTGGTTCTCCTCCTTCCTTCGGGCAGCATGATCGGTGTTGGCAGGGGCAGAGGTGGGCCCGAGACCCCTTGTGGGGTGCCGCAGGGGTCTGTCCTTTGCCTCTCCTGTTCAATATCTACATGAAACAGCTGGGTGAGATCATCCAAGGTTTTGGGGTGAGTATCATCAGTATGCTGATGATACCCAGCTTTATATCTCCACCCCAGGCCAGATCAGTGATGCTCTCTCCGTGATGTCCGGTGCCTGGAGCTGATGCAGGTCTGGATGGGTAGTAACAGGCTTCAGCTCAACCCCACCAAGGCGGAGTGGCTGTTCTTACCGGCATCTCGGTCTTTATTGGATGTACCATCTTTGGTCATGGGGAGAGGTGTTGCCCCGTGGATAGGCGAGAAACCTGGGTGTCCTCCTGGACTCACAGCTCGGTTTGGAGGAGCATGTGGGAGCTGTGGCCAGGGGCTTTTGCCCAGGTTCGGCTGGTTCGCCAGCTTGCCCTTATTTGGACGAGATGCCCTTGAGCGGTTACTCATGCGCTTGTCACCTCTAGGATTGACTACTGCAATGCTCTCTACATGGGGCTTCCCTTGCGGACGATCCGGGAGGCTTCAGCTGGTGCAGAATGCAGCGGCGCGGGCTGTGATGGGGTATCCCGATACTCCCATGTTACACCCCTCCTGCACAGCTTGCATTGGTTGCGGTTGCCTCCCGGTGCCTTCAAGGTATTAGTTACAACTTATAAAGCCCTTAATGGCTTGGGTCCAGGGTACTTGCGGGGCGCCTCCTGCCAGCATCACTCTCCGATCGCCCTGTTGCTCTCATAGGAGGGGCCTCCTTGGGGTGCCGTCAGTCAGACATTGTAGGCTGGCGGTCCCCAGGGCTAGGAGCCTTCTCTGTGGGAGCACCTGCCCTTTGGACCAGCTCCCGTGGATCTCCGTTTGGCCCCTGACCTCCGCTCCTTCGCCAGGACCTGAAGACTTGGTTGTTCCAGCGGGCGGCCTCGAATGACCGGGGGGTTGGGTTTTATTTTAACTTTATTTGGCTTGTTTCTTGTTTAATTCTGTTTTATTGTAAATTTTCTCTGTTTTAATGTTCGCCGCCCTGAGTCCTTAGGGAATAGGACGCATACAATCGAATAAATAAATAAATAAATAAATAAGAGGTCTCACATAGTAATAATAACAGAGAAATACACCAAATTCAACCTAAGTATTTAGATCATAGAATAACAGAGTTGGAAGGGATCTTGGAGGTCATCTAGTCCAACCCCTGCTTGAGCAGGAGAGTCTAGTCAAATATTAGCCTCTACCTAGGACAGCAGTAGGCAAACTTCGGCCGGGGCGGATCCGCCCGTTGGCTGTTCTATCCGAGCCAGAAAAGCGGAGGGTTCTCTTGCTCTCCCAGAAGGCTCGTGAAGTAATCTAACTTTGAATTTATATTAGTTCACACAAACACTCCATCCATGCTTTTGTTCCGGCCCTCCAGTCCAGTTTAAGAACCCACTGTGTCAGTCAAAAGTTTGCCCACCCCTGACCTAGGATCAAGCTCACAGCCACCTGATTTTGAGTCGACAGCTCCATCTCTAGACCATCGGAACTGCCTGACTGTGTGATGAATCTTAATAATAACACTATATTATAAATTCTATATCAGAAATATTTTGCACTGGATTAGGCCTTATCGAGCTGCAAAAACTGGGCAAGTACACAATGTCAGCAAACAGTTTGAGTTTGCTGCCATTGATAACCACCTGGATTTTGCAGCTCAAAACAGGAAGGTCTACATTAGATACTGACTCATAATTGTAAATCCTCTTGTAACCATGTTCTCTTCCTTTTTATTTTTGCAAAATGTTGTAAAGTTTCTTCTGTTTCTGTGTAAAATGTAAACATTTTATTATAGCCTAGATATGGACAAAGGTTAAAATTATTCTGAAAGGGCTTGTTCTAACCAAGCCTGTAAAGATGCCACCCTGTCATCATAAGGCAATGCTTGTCTTAAGGGAAGGTATGAAGATCTAAGAGATAGTAAAGTTGTTGGATTAAGACTGGGGAGACTCATATTCAGTCCTGGATGTTCATGCATTACTATTGAGCTACTCACAATCTTCTAGTTTATCCTACTCCAGGGTTCTTTCTACTGAGATTAAAGTAGAGACTGAGATTAAAGTAGAAACGGGTCTACTTTGACTCCATGAAAGGTAAAATGAACAAATGAGTAATTAAGAGGTCTCACATAGTAATAATAACAGAGAAATACACCAAATTCAACCTAAGTATTTAGATCATAGAATAACCGAGTTGGAAGGGATCTTGGAGGTCACTAGTCCAACCCCTGCTTGAGCAGGAGAGTCTAGTCCAAATATTAGCCTCTACCTAGGATCAAGCTCACAGCTCACAGCCACCTGATTGTGAGTCGACAGCTCCATCTCTAGACCATCAGAACTGCCTGACTGTGTGATGAATCTTAATAATAACGTCTCAAAATAATATCCTTTATAAACTCTGACTGTAGGGCACTAGAGAATACTGCTCATTCCAAACTATGTCCTTGTAGGTTTTCCTGCTGCAGTTCAGATCACAGGTATTGGATGGAGGTGGAAGTATTTCAGCAGCTCAGAACTTGTTGTAAGGTAAGAGATATAGTTGATGATTCTTTATTTTATTTTATTTATTTGATTTGTCAGTGGCTTACAAGATAATAGGTATAAGTATAAACATAGTTATGAATACATGGAATGGATACATATAAGAAAAATAAAAATAATCAATAGGACAGGGAGGTAGGCACGTTGGTGCGCTTATGCACGCCCCCTACAGACCTCTTAGGAAAGGGGTGAGGTCAATAGTAGACAGTCTAAGGTTAAAGTTTTGGGGGTTTGGGAAGAAACCACAGAGTCGGTAGAGTATTCCAGACATTGATCACTCTGTTGCTGAAGTCGTATTTCCTGCAATCAAGTTTGGTGCGGTTAACCTTGAGTTTGTATCTATTGTGTGCCCTTGTATTGTTATGGTTGAAGCTGAAGTATTCATTGAGAGGTAGGACATTACAATGTATGATTTTATATACTATACTTAGATCGGATGGGAAGTTCTAGGTTTTCTAGGTCTAGAATTTCAAGTCTGGTGGCATAAGGTATTCTGCAATGAGTAGAGGAGTGGAGAACTCTTCTTGTGAAATATTTCTGGACTTTCTCAACTGTGTTAATATCAGATACATAATGTGGGTTCCAGACTGATGAGCTGTATTAGAAATTGGTCTAGCAAATGTTTTGTATGATCTAGTTAGTAGTGTTATATTACCAGAGAAAAGCTACGTAAGATTAGGTTAACAACTCTTAATGCTTTTTTGGCTATGTAGTTACAGTGGGCTCTAGCACTTAGATCATTAGAGATGAGTACTCCAAGGTCCTTGACAGAGTTTGGATCATCAACAAGGTCTTGACTATTTAGACTGTATTTTATTCTGTGGATGAAAACTTTCCAGTTTTAATAAGTAGATCTTCGGGGAATATCTCACTCTACATCAAAAATAATTCAAGATTCCCATAGTTGAAAAAAGCAACAGAGTAGAGAGAACTTAATAGTTATACCCTCAGGGAAAAGAAGCATCGTAAGAATAATATGGTCTGTTTGTTTTTATTAGCCTTGTTTCATGGATGTGATAGAAATCTAAAATGTAGCACTTCTATTCCATTTTGTGATACTATGAAGCTATATCCTGCAGTAAATATATAATTCAGATTTTATGCATTTGTATTTTGCATGTCCCAAAAGCCACCAGGGATGATAAATATAGAAGTAGGTTGCCTCATTTTAGCTTCAGATCTTTGAGGATGATTAGACTGAAAGAGAACAATTGCCTGAACTTCATGGATTATCCATTACACTTGAGTGAAAATTAGACTTTGGTCTTTCTGGGCCAACATTTCCTTCCCTACTGTTCTACATAAAGTCCTTAGTTTTCAACTGGAAGTTATTCATGAAGTTTTGTTCCTTTTTTGTTTCTTAAAAATCAAGATGGGAGGCTATAACGTCTAGAAAATAAAAAGAATCCTGAACAAAACTCCACAAGGACACATCCTCTAATGTTGGGTTGTTTGTTCCAGTTGCCTGCAATTGCTGTCATTATATTTATTTATTTATTTATTTATTTATTTATTTATTTATTTGATTTATATCCCGCCTCACTTCCCCAAAGGGGAACTCGAGTGATTAATACAAGGATAAAACAATTTCTGAACAATATAAAAACAAGAAGCTCATTCATACCAATCCAAAACATACACGGGGGAAGAGCAATGTCTCAATGCCATGCCCTCCGACAAAGCCAGGTCTTAACGGCTTTGCAGAAGACAAGTAGATTTGGGGTGGTTCTAATCTCCGCGGGGAGCATATTCCAGAGGGACGGCGCCGCTACAGAGAAGGCCCTAGCCTGTGGACCCGCCAGCCAATATTGCCTGGCCGACGGTATCCGGAGCAAGCCCTCCTTGTGAGATCTAACTGGGCGCTGGGAGGCATAAGGTTGCAGAAGGCGGTCTCGCAGGTATCCTGCTCCTAAGCCATGAAGGGCTTTAAAAGTTGTCACTAGCACCTTGAATTGCACCCGGAAGACCACTGGTAACCAGTGCAGCTCGTGGAGGATAGATGTTATATGGGCACATCTAGGTGCACCCATAATCACTGACGCGGCCGCATTTTGCACCAGCTGAAGTCTCCGAGTGCTCTTCAAGGGCAGCCCCATGTAGAGCGCATTGCAGTAGTCCAATCGAGAGGTGATAAGGGCATGAGCAACCATGTGAAGAGCCCCACGGTCCAGGAAGGGTTGCAACTGGTGTAACAGGCGAACCTGTGCAAAGGTCCCTCTGGTCACAGCCGTAAGATGGTGGTCAAATTGTAGCTGTGGATCCAGAAGGACTCCCAAGTTGCAAACTTGTTCTGAGGGGAGCAATTTCTCTCCCCCCAGTACTAAAGTTGGATAATCAACTGAACCCAGAGGGGCAAAACCCATAGCCACTCGGTCTTGTCAGGGTTGAGTCTGAGCCATTAGCCCCATCCAGATCCTCACATCCTCCAGGCACCAGGACATCACCTCAATGGCCTCACTTGATTGACCGGGGCAGAGATGTACAACTGGGTATCATCAGCGTACTGGTGATACCCAACCCTGTCGACGGATGATCTCACCCAGCGGTTTCATGTAGATATTAAAGAGGAGGGGAGAGGAGCCCTGAGGAACCCGCATGGCAGGGCCCTAGGGCTCGATCTCTGCCCCCACCACACCGACTGAGTCGGTCAGACAGGTAGGAGGAGAACCACTGTAAAACAGTGCCCCCCACTCCCAACCCCTGAGCGGCTCAGAAGGATACCATGATCGATGATATTGAAAGCGCTGAGAGGTCAAGAAGCACCAGAATGGAGGAAGACCCCCATCCCAGGCCGCCAGAGATCATCCACAAGTGCGATCAAGGCCGTCTCCATGCTGTACCGGGCCTGAAACCAGACTGCAAAGGATCCAGATAATCCGCTTCATTCAAGGCCTGAAGGAGCTGGAGCCACCACCTTCAACAACCTTCCCCAAAAGGGAAGGTTGGAGACAGGACAAAAGTTATTTAACACAGCGGGTCCAGTGAAAGCTTCTTGAGGAGGGGCCTAACCACAGCCTCTTTCAAGGAGTGGAACAAACCCCTCACCCAAAGAAGCTAGTAAAGGAATGATGATAGTGATGATGATGTTATCTGTTCAGTCAAGTCCGACTCTTGGCAATTCTATGGGCCAGGTCTCTCCACATCTTCTGACCTTGCACTATTTCTTTGAGTTTTTCTATGCTTTGGCTGGTGTCACTTTTGACAGTGTTCAGCCACAATGTTTTTTGACAGACTGTTTTCTTTTTACGCTAACTCTTCCAAATATAATTGCTTTCTTCAGTGAATTCCCCCACATGACATGGCCAAAGTAAGTGAGACACATTAGTAAAGGAAGGCAAACTCCCAATCTCTAACAGTGCTCTCCTTTTTTCAGCACTAGAGAAGACATGATCTAGGAGTTTTGACTTAAATCCTAAATTAGGAGTGAACATTTCCATCATGACAAAGTTGAGAGGGCATGCCTATAACCCACATATTCATCCCCTCTTCACCCCATTATTTTCCATAAAAATCTGTTTCTGGTTACTGTTCTCTTCAAACTGTCTTAATTTCAGCAACATAAATAAAGGAAAGATATCATTTTTATTTGCCCTGGTAAAGAACTGAAGGCTGAAATCCATAATACTGTAAAATCATAGAGCTGAAAGGGCCATCTTTATGATTGAGTCCATATCCTCAGTTCAGCAGAAGAATCCAAAGCCAAGCATCCCCACAGCTGGTTGTCCACTCTCCTTATGTATAGCCAAGGGAAGAGCCTGATGCTACTCAGTAATTTCTTCCACTGCTAACAGTCTCCTGTTGTCAGGAAAGCTTTTTTTTTTACTTTGAATCTGAATCAGCACCAGTGATGCTATTCTACCAGTTCGGCCCGTTCGTAATGCAGAGGATCAGTGGAGGCGAATCTGTTCTCTCTGAGGTCCTGCTGTTGGGCCCACCTACCAGCCGGGCTCCCCTGACCTTTATTCCCTGCTTTTGAAGCACAGCTGCTTTGCACAGCACAGCAGATTACTGTCGTCCAGCTGTTGAGCGACAGGGAGAGTGCAGGATTGCAGGAGGTGAGTCAGAAAGCCTCGTGCACAAAGTGTATCTTGGCGTGGGCAAAGCATGCCAACCAAGCCACGAACCAAATTAAATTCCATTTAATTCAGTGTAAAAGGTGCCCCAGCACTTTAAGGAGGCTGTGGTCCGCCCTCTTCTTAAGAAGCCATCACTGGACTCCACCTGGTTGGATAATTTCTGACCTGTCTCCAATCTTCCTTTTGGGAAGATTGTTGAGAAGGTGGTCATGCAGCAACTCCAGAGGTTTCTGGATGAAAGCGGATTATCTCGACCCCTACCAGTCATTCAGGCCTGAATTTGGTACAGAAACAGCATGGTTGCACTTTTGGATGATCTCTGGTGGGACGGGATGCGGGTAGTGCATCCATCCTTGCTCTACTTGACCTCTTGGCTGCTTTTGATACCATTGACCATGGGATTCTCCTGGGACAGCTTCAGGGGATGGGAGTGGGAGGCCTTGTACTGTCTTGGTTCACTTCTTTCCTCTGCAGCTGCTCAGTCAGTGTTGATAGGAGGGAGAGATCCAACCCTCGTCCACTGCTTCAGGGGTTCCACAGGGCTCGGTACTCTCTCCGCTACTTTTCAACATTTATATGAAACCTCTGGGTGAGATCATCCATCACCATGGACTGAGGTGTCACCAATATGCTGATGATACTCAGCTGTGCGTCTCAGCCCATGGTGAGTTAAGTGTTGCTGTGTCCTCCCTCTGCAGTGCCTGGAGGATGTTAGGGGTTGGATGGGGAGCAGGGTTGAAACTAAACCTGTGAAAGACTGAGTGGCTCTGGCTCTGGGGTTTGTTGGTTCAGGGACAATTACCACCTTTAGTCTTGGATGGGGTGGCACTATCCCAAACAGACCCAGTGCATATTCTCCTGGACTCACGACTCCTGTTCGAAGACCAGGTGGCGGTTGTGGCCAGGAAGGCCTTTGCGCAACTGCGGGTTGTGTACCAGTTACTCCCTTTCCTGGATCAGCGATCCCTCCTGACACTCATGCCCTGGTCACTTCCCGTCTTGATTATTGCAATGCGCTCTACATGGGGCTGCCCTTGAAGAGCATCCGGAAGCTCCAGTTGGTGCAAAATGCAGCGGCCTGCATGGTTTTATGCAGACCCCGGTGTGCACGTGTATTAACTCTCCTGCAGGAGCTGCATTGGCTGCCAATTTGCTGGGTGCAGTTCAAGGTGCTGGTTGTCACCTTTAAAGCCCTTCATGGCTTGGGTCCGGGTTATCTGAGGAAACATCTCTTGCCAGTGACATCTACCCAACCCATTAGAGCAAGGAGGCAGGGAATGCTGTGGGTCCCACCCCTGAAGGAGATACACCTGGTGGGACCTAAAAGAAGGGCCTTTTCTGTGGTGGCTCCATCTCTGGAACA
>CM019151.1:146872514-146919520 GCA_009733165.1 Naja naja | reverse complement strand
GCATCAGTTGTAGGATGCCATAGTGGGATGACTTCTAGCCATTTGGAATATGCATCTACTATAATAAGGAAGGTGTGCCTCTGGTAGGGCTCATAAATCAATCACCGTGAATCCTAAACCATGGGCCCCTAGGACATTCCCATTCCTGTTTGGGAGCGTAGAGGTGGGGAAGGCTTGACTACCTGACAGTTGGGACAAGATGCAACCCAGTTTTCAACCATTTTGTCAATACCTGGCCACCATACATAACTCCCACAATCCCTTCATCCTTACAATACCTGGATGACCCTCATGTAGCATTTCCAAAACCTCCCTTGCAGTTTTGTAGGAATAACCACCCTCCAGCTACCCCACAAAATACATCCTCTTAATACAAATAATTCAGTTTGTCTGGATTTAAAAGGTTGGGCAAGTGAGGTAGATCTTGAAGAGGCCAACCTTTCTTAATCCAGCCTATAATAGGAGCCAATAAAGTGTCTTTGGCAGTCTCTCTCTGGTTCAGCAGCTGCAGTACTGGAAGCTTGGCAACAATTTGGAAAAAGGAGTGTGTGCCTCAGGTTCAAGTCCTCCTTGTGACAAGGAAGTGGGCAATGACTCAAGGCATCAGCATGTCCAATGTCCTTGCCAGGCTTGTGGATAAGGTTGTATGAATAAGCAGCAAGAAATTCAGTCCACCTGCATTCTTGGTGACAGGATAATGGGTGTAGGTTTGTCTCCTGCCAATGCCTAACAAAGGTTTGTGGATCTGTGACAATGGTAAATGTTCTCCCATATAAATACTCATGAAATTTCTCGGATAGCTGCAACAATTGCCAATGCTTCCTTGTCCACTATTGTAATTCTCTCTGCTTTGGTCAAGGTCTATGAGTAAAATGCAATAGGGGCTTCCTCCGCTGGGAAGCCTGTGGCTCAAACCCCCCCCCCACTCCAAAGGGGATGCACCCAAGTCAGTACAACAGGTAAATTCTCAGAGAACTGTATGAGTACAGCATCGAATGATTAGTCTTTAATACTGTTAAATGCTGATTGTTCTTTCCTGCCCCAGACCCAAAAAGACTTTTGTCAAGCAGTCTGTAATGGTTCTGCAATGGTTGCCTTCGAGGTAGGAACATGTGATAAAAGTTAATAAATCCGTTTGCAAATCTGTTTTGCATTTTGGTCTAGGGGCTTCTTTGATTGCTTGAACCTGGCATCTGTAGGGTGGATGCCATGCTTGTCAATCATATAGTCCAAGAACTCAACCTTGTCTCCCAGAGTGCATTTTTTCTTCCTTGACTTTTAACCCCTCGCTCTGAATCTGGTAAGGACTTCTGAGTCTCTTGTAATTGTGCATTTTCAGCAGAGATTAACACATCATCAAAGTAAGGCACTACCCCTGGCAGTCCTTGGAGCATCCTTTCCATAAGGCTTTGGAAGATGCCTGGTGCCACGCTACTCCAAACTGTAACCTTTTACATTTGAAGGCACCTCTATGAGTCACAATGGTTTGGGCCTCTGCAGTGGCATCATCAACTGTTAGTTGTTGATATGCCTGGGCCAGATCCAATTTGGCAAAGACTGTACCCCTGCCAAGTGAATGTAATAAATGATGCACCACTGGAACTGGATATGTGCTCTGTTGAAGTGCATGGTTCAATGTCCCCTTATAGTCCCCACAGATTCTCACTGACCCATCAGTCTTGACTGGTGTGACTATGGGTGTCTCCCATCTGGAGTGGTCAGTGGGCTCTAAAACTCCTTGAGCTATTAGTTTATCTAATTGTGCATCATTTTTTCCTTTAAGGCAAATGGGACCCTTCTGGGCTTTAAGCAAATTGGAGGCACCTTGGGATCTAGGTTGAAAGTGATAGCGGTCCCATATACTTGCCCAATCCATTGCTGAAGACCTCTGGAAACTCAGACTTCAGGGCCTCCTCCCATTCAGTGTTGCTCACGTGATTGATGCCAGTCACCTCAATGCCTAGTGGATTGAACCACTCAAGTCCCAGCAAGCTTGGGCCATCTTGTCCACGATGGTCAGGGGCAAACGTTTGGTGTGGCCTTTGAACTTCACGGAATTCTCTTGTTCCAACTACTGGAATCTTGTTCCCTTGGTAGTCTTTAAGAGTCAGTGCTTGCTTCTGGAAATGCTTCTTCTGAATGTTTGGAAGCAGTGTGTTAATAGCGTCCCATGACACCATAGATAGATATGAGCCTGAGTCCACTTCCATTTGGCAAGGCCTTCCTTCAATAAGTACCTTCACATGTACTTTTCTGCTTCTTAAGGGTGAAGAATGACCAATGGTGACTGATGAGTTTCATTCTTCCCTTTGCTTCTGTATTCCCCATTTTCTCACTGAAGTTGTTAGGCTTGAAATCTTTGTCAGGAAACTTCTTTCTGCTTGGTCGAGTTCTGGATGATTTGCAGACTCTTGCTAGGTGACCTTTTTTCACAACGGAGACAAGTTTAAAGTCAGAAAAAGTTCATATGTTTAAGAAGACATAGGTGATCAGTAAGGTAATACTGTATAAAGTCTTGATTATATCTAAGATTTTGGACCAGTCATTCTCTCAGCTAAGAAGGAGGCAATAGCAAACTACTTCCAAACCTCCACTGCAGTTAATCAGGCAGTCTCTGAAATCAGACACATGAGCATAGGTTAAATTCTCTCATTGATGGATGTTATGATGCCTGAAGGATTATGATTGTCTACATGTTGGCTATGGCTGCTGCAGGCATGTTACTTTCTTCCACCTGGACTGCTCTTCATGGCCTCCTTTAAGACGTGATCTTAGGTTTCATATTTAAAATTTGCTCTGAATTGTTCCTACCATCAGAACCATGGCCTCTTTAAGTTGATAAATTCACATGCATGTCCCTAAACCCACGAAGTCATTAATGTTTTTGCTTTCCCCTTGATCCCGACGGTAGAATTCGTGTCTCTTAATCAGGCATGATACTTGTGGTGCGTAATGGGCTCTTAACTTTTCTAAATCGGGCCAGTCCATTACCTTCACGTCTGCAGCTCCCGCCAATGCCTTCGCCATCTTGAAAACGGCCGGACCGCAGTGGGTGAGAAAGACCGCCGTCTTCCGCTTGTCGGAAATGTCGGCGAGATCGTTTCCCTCCAAATACATTTGGAAACGATCCGCATACGAGTCCCAGTCTTCTGCCATCGGATCGAACGGGCTGGGGGTGTTCAGCGCAGCCATCTCTCTCAGCTTGTTTTCCGCATCGTCTTCTCTTCAGGAAGGATCCCACCTTCATCGCCAGTGTTAGATTTGCATGAAGAGTCAGACGCAAAGTGCTTCAGTGAAGAGTTTATTAGTGACTACAGCTCATAACAGACCGGATTTGGCCGGTCTGTGGCTGCTACTTATAGCCAGCAGCCACAGTTGCCAGCCAATCAGAGTGCAGGGTTTTCCCACACTTTTTAAACCAATCATTTCTGACATTTTACAAGAACAGTTCAAACTTAACCAATGACATTCAAACCTGCATACATAACACACATGAATACAAATTATCTTGTGAGTGCTGAAATAGCTTTAGCAAAATTTGGGAAGTAAAACAGTTAAAAGTAAAACATTTAAACATCCACATGCACAAGGCAGGCCCACACATTTTGTAAAATTGCAAATACAGCTTGACATCAACCTGCCCATTATAACCTTTGGATCCTCACTCTGCAAGAGAAAAAACAACAACCTTAAATGTGGTTCTTTGCCTCTGAAAGGTGTGATTTATCAGGTAAAATATGACTGTTCAATTTTGCTTATGAATTCTTTGCCATTATCTGTCTATCATCGAAATGTCACAAGTCTCTTGATTTTATGTTCTGCCTTCCTTCTAGACTGGGCTACTTTTGCTCTTGGTCCTGGGCATGGCATTCAGCTCAAGTCAGGCCGTCTGCTCTTGCCTGCCTATACTTATTATATTGACTGCAAAAAATGCTTTGGAAAACTCTGCAAAACAACCCCACATGCATTTGCTTTCTACAGTGATGATCATGGGCAGAGCTGGTTCTTTGGTGAGTTTGTCCCCAATCTGAAGACTGTTGAGTGCCAGATGGTGTCAGTGGATGAGGAGGATGGAAGCCATGTGCTCCTGTGCAATGCTAGGAGTCCTTTGGGCTTACGGGTTCAGGCACTCAGCACAGATGATGGGGCAGTATTCCACTCAGGGCAGCTGGTACTTCAACTTGTAGAGCCTCCTCATGGTTGCCATGGAAGTATCATTGGATTCCCAGCTCCACTTTACTGCATGCATCATGGCATCCAAGTGTCCCAGAGAAAAGCATGCCCTGATAAAGGGCCAGGCCTCTCATTGCAACATGTAATATGTGAGAGGCCCCATTTTTGTCCAGCACAGCTTACTACTTCTCTGTGCAATCACTATTTATGCCACCAGCAGCTGGAAAGGTTTATATCAACTGCAACTTCTGGTGGCCACTCAGTAGTGCTGTTAGTCCCATGTCTTGGAATATGACATGTACTGATCAAGATCACAACAGCACTGAAACAGTTTCCAAATCAGATACATATTTTGAAATCCCAACATGGGTTCTGTACTCCCACCCAACAAGCTCCAGATCCCGAGACAACCTGGGAATATACCTCAACATATTTCCTAGAGATGTTGACAGCTGGTCTAAACCCTGGATTATTTATGAAGGGCCCAGTGCTTACTCAGACTTGGCCTACATTGAGTTGCCTTACTCAGAGTTCTCAGCAACTGGGATCCCAGCATTTGCCTGTCTGTATGAGAACGGGATGCAATCCCCATATGAGCAAATATCCTTTAGCATGTTTACATTGCATGAAGTTCTTCAGAACATTCCTCTAATAACTTCTTCTCTAAGTCAGGAGCAATCCTCAAAGGGTAGAAAGAGAAAGGGGAAGAAGTGTGCCATCTTTTAAACTGAGGGATAACCTAGATACTTTTAGATGTCACTCATCCTAATATAAACATTGGGAAATATATTTTGAATACAATTGTGTATATATTATGTGCAGAGTAGAATTGGATTGCAAAATTCAGATGAATTAATGCAAGATGCATGTAATTACAAAGTCACATCTGCTTTGGCCTTGTGAGGTGACTGACAGCTTAGGTTATTTATAGAAATATTCCAGAATATGTTTAAGGATGCTAGCTTGCGTTTGCCATCTGCTGGCTAAAACACCCTACTAAATGGAAGAAGGGGTACATTTATTTACAGTAAATAAATTCTGGTTATTTCCAGTTTCTGGTTTCCTTTTCTTTCCTCTCTAAAGTTGTGGGGTTGTTTTTATTTTATTTTATTATTATTATTATTTTAATTTTCTTTACACCAAAACATAGTGTCATATTTTTCTTCCATATACAAATAAATGCATCCCACTACACTACGTGGCTTTAAGTTAGAGAAGGGTTAGAGTAGAGGACAATCAGTGGAACAGCTTATTTCCAGAAATTGTGGGTATTCCATCACTGGAGGTCTCAAAGAAGAGATTGGACAATCATTTGTCTGGAATGATATAAGGTTTTCTGCCCAAGCAGTGAGTTGTACCAGAAGCCTTTCCTTCCAACTCTGTTATTCTGTTATTAAGGAGACTAATACCCATTACCCCTCCATCCCCATAGAAGGGAAACTATATTATCCAAGCCAATCTGTTAAAGACATCTGCCATGCTTGCCAGAACTGAGCAGGATTAGTCTTGCCATATCATTTACATTTTTTAAATGTTTCTGTAGGAGATGACCAGGCTGAGTTCGAAGGAGAGGTCAAACTTCGCACCCACAAGAGATCTAAGTGTAACCCTCCTTGAATGCCTTCTTAATTCCCACTCATTGCCTTTAACCACTAGTTGCTCAGATTCTTGTAGAGAATTTAAACCAGGGGTGGGATTCTAACGGTTCGGCCTAGTTCTATAGAACCAGTGGCTCTGAACCAGTTCTCTTCAAAGATTTTATTTTCTTCGTTTGGGCCCACCCATTCACCCCAGCTCTTGGCTGTCCTATATTCTTACCTTAGTTGCTTAGCGCAGCACAGCTGAATGCCATGCATCAGCAGGAGATGGTGATTGCTTGCAGAAGTTGTTTTGTAAGTACTGCGCACGTGCGCATACACAAAGCGCGCGCTCACCAAACCGGTTGTTATGCTGCTGGATCCCACCCCTGGCTTAAACTTGCAATAAAACTTTATACTCATTTGAACCGCCAGAATCTCCTGATTTCCCCGGCACTTAACAGGTTGGGTCTTAAGACAGCAGACACCATCCATGTTTAAGTCCAGCATCTCCTTTGTATTTTCCCTACAAATATTAGGGCACATTCACTTCAATGGAGCATGTAAAGAATGGGTGTCCAAACTTTTGGCTCGCCTGGGATGCACTGAGTGAGGAGGAACTATCTTGGGCTGCATATAAAATATATCATATATAAATCACATTATAATGTTAAAAGTTTATGAGCTTGTAAGGCTGTATTACTAGCTATCCAGAGCAGCATGCAGTCCATAATGTCTAATGTAAAGGGTATGAAGGGGTTTGTGACATATTATAATAATACAGATTGAGGTAATATGGCAACAACATTGCCTGGCATGAAATATGGTGGGAAATGTCATGACACACATAAAATACAAGTGTAGTTTTGATTGTAGTGCTGTAACCATCATCTTGATGTTTTTGACTACATTCTGTGGACAATCCTGAATAAATCTTCTGAAGGGCCAAGTGAAGCAAAATTGAACTGTTTGACATTTCCTTGTATGAGTGTTTTTGTCTGTATACCTGATTCTTATTAGAGGCAGAACTGACTGTGCTCTACAGCTAGTGAGCAGAAACTAGTGACAAAAAAACCCAAACCACCTAGTCAGTTTCACCAGGTTATCTCCAGAATTATTGGTGGCTGGATGTGGTGAAGTATGTTATTGCAGGGTATGATTAGATTCATGTATTACTCTAAGATTTACTATTAGTTGGTAATTTGTGAGCGTCCATTTATCTCTGTTACATTAGTACTAAGTGATCTATCACCATAGCCAGAGACATGAGGCTCCCCTTTGGTACAGCTGGTCTTTTTTTGGGGTGTATGTTGCTTAGGTCAGAAAATGTTGACCTCACGAAAGATCATATATAGGCCTTCCATAAGGTTGGTATCTCTAGTGCTAAGTATATATAGTGTAACTTTGGTTTTCTCTTTCAGCCCTTGTGTGCCATTTTGAGATGGTGATTGCTATAGATCCAGCTCATGAAATGCCAAATCTGAGTGATTTCTGCAGGGCAGCAACAGGGTTGCTGTTTGGGTGATCAGAAATTGGGGGGAGCAGGACTCTCTGAGATTAAGTGGCTCATTCCCTTCAAAGTTGTTTGGAGCCAAAGAAAGAGGTGCAATCCTCTCCACTACCACATCATATTCTCCCACTTCAAGAATGGAAGGCAAGTGTGTGCTTTAGGGCTACACTTTCTGCTGTATGGCTATTCCAAGGAGGAGAATTAGAGTTAGACAGGGCTGTAAAGCACTGTGAAGCGGTATATAAGTCTAAGTGCTATTGCTATTGCTAAATGCCCTATAGGAATGAGAACAGCTGATGCAGAGTTCTCCTAGAATGACTGCAACAGGATGGTGCCCTGCCCAATCCTGGTTACACCCAACATCTCCCCACCTCTATGTGCTTTCCTTCTTTATTTATCTGTACAAGGTATATATAGATGTGTATTTTCTGCTTGTCTTCTGTTCAGGGTCTGAGTAGAGTTATTTCTCTCAAAGAGAAATAACTTGCTATTGGTCTTGCTATTGCTTCCCTCTACATATTTCTATGCCTAAAGTGAAGTTGTCAGCCCTTCCTCCTTGAAAGGCTTATATCACAATTAACAAGGATGTTTTAAAAAGAAAAGTTGCCAATGAACAATTATCTACTCTGGATAAGTAATGGTTTCTGGCTTCTTAAATATAAAGAATGAGTGAGCAGCACTGACATTGAATAATGTACATGCACCTGGAGAAGTTTGGGTCACACACTTACTTATGGGGAAAAATATTTTTGAAGAAATGTTGGAAAAATAAATATCTTTATTTGGCATTTAAGGACATAGATTTTCAGCAGTTTCCATTAATAAAGCTATTATTTCCATTAAGCAACTATTATGGAGACAATCAGTAAAAACAAAGTCTGATCATAATGTGGACAACACTTTTGATGCAGTTTGAAAAACGTGGAGGAAGAAAAATAGATTATGCAGTTAAGTAGTGTTCTCTCTTGAAAATAATAACATTCTTCTCAATCTAGTCTTCTAGGGGAAGGATAGCCACTCATCTCATATACATGACTGAATGGCTGAAACCCAAGATCACATAGTGCAGGCCAATATATATCATCCTTGGAAGCTTTCAGATGTATCGACCTCAACTTCAAGAATTCCCCAGAGAACAGTGCTGGCTAGGGAATTCTGGGAGTTGTCTATATATCTAAAGCTGCCAAGGTTGAAATACACTGGTGTATGTCATCCTTGCTCCCTAGCAGCATTTCTTTTCGACTACTGCAATGCCAGTAAATATTTTAGAAGGCTATGAATATATAGTTACAGTATCTGATAACTTCTGTACAATTTCACTAGGCCTGAAGGGATAGCTGCCACAGCAAGAGGGATTGGGGCAGAATGATGAAAGCAGTGTCATGATATCGTGATGCAAGCCATCCCCTTTGTGTGTGTGTGTGTGTGTGTGTGTGTTCTGATACCACACACAGATACAAAAGGGCAAAGTTTGCTGTGTCATATCCCAATGCTTTTCTCTTTCTAACAAAAACATGCTCTTGCAAATGTTGAAAAAGTAGCTTTTAAAATACCTGTAGTTTTCCGACTATTCAATATGTAAAATATTGAAGGATTAGGGAGTATGTGCTGCCAAGGCACCATCTGAAGGTCTCTTTCCACTGTATTTTTTAAGCATTCAAATGAAAGAAAAACATGGTAGCCTCTCTTGCCAGTTTTGACTCTTCATGCTTTCCAGTGGTTTCTAAGTGTGCTATGGGGTGGATGGGGTGATGACAGATAAAGGATTAGAAAGGAAATGGCAGCTGGGACTATTTAGCCCTCTGCTTCATCAGAGTATTGACAGATGTACTGCTTAGTTTCCCATATCCCTAGCATGCACATACATATATATATGCAGGTACTATTCAAATATCAGGCATGAAAGTTTTACATATTGTACCATACTTACCTCGCTCTTTGGGAATTTTTTACCATGTTTGGTAATAAAATATATTTTGGACTATGTCTCTTCCCAATGTCTGATATTAGCTATTCCAGCTTGGGTTTTAATACTTGAAATAGCTAGAGGATTCTGGGTTGCCCATTCCTGTTTTAAAAAGTGAAACTTCTAACCTTCTCAGATTAATGGTCTTGGTCACCACATCATTTTATTTGCTAGTTTGGGCAAAAATAACATGAATTCAGGTCAAAGTTGTTCCCCAGGTTTTGACCTTCTAGAGGTTGGGGACCATCTATGAGGTAGAAAGTAGACCTTAAAATCGAGGGATATGCCTTAAACTGAATTTGGAGTGAGCATTTTCCATTCAGGCTTCCTATCTGTACTGTACTGCTTTTTATCTCAGAAAAATCACAGTACTTTCTGGCTTACATCTCATTCACTCACATAAACAAGAGGAATCTTAGGATTAAAAAAACATTTAGCACAACAGTTAAGGATTTCCTGTAAACAGAAACATGAATAAATATGTGTATAAATATACACCACAGTACCGTATTACTAATTATAAAATCATTATGATCATTATATCAAAGTCAGCTTCCTAGCTCTCTAGCTCTTGAGAATGTCTATAGTCATAGCAGTTTCAGTCTCTATGCCCTGATAGTGACTACTACAAATTAGTTCTATTAATTCTTCTGTCATACCCTGGAGGGTTGGTAATGGGAGATCACTGTTGCGGGGATCAACATCATCTCTGTTCTTACATGGCAATGCAAGAACCAGCTGTGCAGGCTACAATGGCAAAAGAGATAGTTGTAAATCAAGTTCACACAATATCTTTGTAATCTGATCTGTACAAATGAACTGAAGATTAAAAACACTTCCAAAACCTATTTCTTCTGTTCACATAAGCCACAGACACATCCAAAACAGCCATTGATAATTTGGAGAGCAGCCAGGATCATTTCAACCGTGCTGATGACTAGGAGGGAAGAGAAGAAATACACATTCCAGCCAACAATATTCTGTGGCTTGATGCAAACTGAATTCCAAAGGGAAGGATCATACAGGTAATTCTGAGCCCTTAAAAAAAGCAGATTTTAAGTAAGTTGTAGAATTTTTTTCTAAAGCAGAGTTACCGGGGTATGGGGGTGGAGTCCTCAGTTAAGAGTATTTTTTCTGTGTATAGTTCTAAAATATTAACTAAAACTTTATTATCCTATTAAATATCCAGCATTTTGACTACTTCTATTGTCTGTTCCTTCCTAATTGCATTGCCTCATAGATATCTATCTGCATAGTAGGCTTGGGACAATAAATTTTAACCAAATGTAATAACAATGGTAGCACGGATTCACTGTCTTTATTTAGGGTACTTTTAAATGCTCTTAAAACCTTTTTCCACATTCCAGTTCAACTGACCCTCAGCCTTAGCCTTCTCCCCACTTGTACCCTCCAATTGCATCATGGCTACCACCTCAAGAGTGCCTCTGATATGGCTAAAATTTGGGGGAATACTAAATTTTAAAACCTCAGAATAGTGCTAGATTGAAGTCAACTGTCCCATGCAGATTTTCTATTTAAGCATTTGTCACTTATTTTTAATAAAAAGCATGACCCATTTCTAATGTGAAACTCTATATGTAGAGGATTTTATCTGAAAACCTGAGTTCATATATAGTTATTCTGTCTCTTCAAGCAAGTATACACAAAGTGTTCACACAAAGCACACTTTTACAAGGAATGGGTTTCTGAACTACCTAAAGGCTATCTGCAAGTTTGAATTATTTAAGCAAAATAATATGTGCTAAGCAATATTGTAAGCTGGCCCATGAACTTCAGTCACCTTACCCATTGTTGAAGACATGGTAGTCCATTTCAAGAAATGGGTAGCCCCACTGTTGCACTTTGTTATGATTGAGGGTGGAATTATAGAGACAGAGTGGTCCCTCCGTCAAGCCTGAACCAGACAAAACAAAACAAGCCGCTGATCCCAGGAGGGCCAGTCCTGATAGCAGAATGGAAAGAAACATCTGTAGGCAAAAGAGGCACAGATATTAACTTCAAATATACAAGACAATATCTATTTACCCTCAGAGTTGTGAAGAGGTAAGATGGAGACTGGCTCTGCAACATTTCAAGAAAAAAATAAATATTATATCTGTTACATTTCAGGTGCTGTTTTTTCCCTCAGCTTCAACTGCTCCTGATGGGAGCAGAATGGAGAACATACTGTGCAGATTTAGATTTCATTAAAGTAGGAACGTAGGAAACAGTTGCAGAATGATGCGCTTCAAAATAGTTTTATTTATTTATTTATTTATTTATATTTATTTATTTATATTTATTTGATTTATATTGCCGCCTATTCGCCCATGGTGACTCAAGGCAGCTTACACAATGTAAAATCATATTTAAAACAAAAAATAAAAATAAAAACAATATCAATAACTAGCAAAAGGAATCAAATAAATTACTAAAGTGCAATAGAACAAAATTTGGGAAAACAAAAAACAAAAGAAAACAAAAACAAAAACCAACTCCCACCCCCCACCCTGACAGTGGATCACACTAGCCATTTGATGGGTTCCATCCCCCTCTGGGTTCCCCAGGCCTGCTGGCAAAACCAGGTCTTCAGTGCCTTTCGGAATAGTATTAATGAGGGGGCCATTCTAATCTCTGGGGGAATGATGTTCCAGAGAGATGGAGCCACCACAGAAAAGGCCCTTCTTTTAGGTCCCACCAGGTGTATCTCCTTCAGGGGTGGGACCCACAGCATTCCCTGCCTCCTTGCTCTAATGGGTTGGGTAGATGTCACTGGCAAGAGATGTTTCCTCAGATAACCCGGACCCAAGCCATGAAGGGCTTTAAAGGTGACAACCAGCACCTTGAACTGCACCCGGAAGCAAATTGGCAGCCAATGCAGCTCCTGCAGGAGAGTTAATACACGTGCACACCGGGGTCTGCATAAAACCATGCAGGCCGCTGCATTTTGCACCAACTGGAGCTTCTGGATGCTCTTCAAGGGCAGCCCCATGTAGAGCGCATTGCAATAATCAAGACGGGAAGTGACCAGGGCATGAGTGACTGTGAGTAGGGATCGTTGATCCAGGAAAGGGAGTAACTGGTACACAACCCGCAGTTGCGCAAAGGCCTTCCTGGCCACAACCGCCACCTGGTCTTCGAACAGGAGTCGTGAGTCCAGGAGAATATGCACTGGGTCTGTTTGGGATAGTGCCACCCCATCCAAGACTAAAGGTGGTAATTGTCCCTGAACCAACAAACCCCAGAGCCAGAGCCACTCAGTCTTGCACAGGTTTAGTTTCAACCCGTTGCTCCCCATCCAACCCCTAACATCCTCCAGGCACTGCGAGAGGGAGGACACAGCAACACTTAACTCACCATGGGCTGAGACGTACAGCTGAGTATCATCAGCATATTGGTGACACCTCAGTCCATGGTGATGGATGATCTCACCCAGAGGTTTCATATAAATGTTGAAAAGTAGCAGAGAGAGTACCGAGCCCTGTGGAACCCCGTAAAGCAGTGGACGAGGGTTGGATCTCTCCCCTCCTATCAACACTGACTGAGAGCAGCTGCAGAGGAAAGAAGTGAACCAAGACAGTACAAGGCCTCCCACTCCCATCCCCTGAAGCTGTCCCAGGAGAATCCCATGGTCAATGGTATCAAAAGCCGCCAAGAGGTCAAGTAGAGCAAGGATGGATGCACTACCCGCATCCCGGTCCCACCAGAGATCATCCAAAAGTGCAACCAATGCTGTTTCTGTACCAAATTCAGGCCTGAATCCTGACTGGTAGGGGTCGAGATAATCCGTTTCATCCAGAAACCTCTGGAGTTGCTGCATGACCACCTTCTCAACAATCTTCCCCAAAAAGGGAAGATTGGAGACAGGTCAGAAATTATCCAACCAGGTGGAGTCCAGTGATGGCTTCTTAAGAAGAGGGCGGACCACAGCCTCCTTAAAGTGCTGGGGCACCTTTTACACTGAATTAAATGGAATTTAATTTGGTTCGGTGGCTTGGTTGGCATGCTTTGCCCACGCGCATACACTTTGTGCACGCGGAGGCTTTCTGACTCACCTCCTGCAATCCTGCACTCTCCCTGTCGCTTCAACAGCTGACGCACAGTAATCTGCTGTGCTGTGCAAAGCAGCTGTGCTTCAAAAGCAGGGAATAAAGGTCAGTATGGGAGCCCGGGCTGGTAGGTGGGCCCAACAGCAGGACCTCAGAGAGAACAGATTCGGCCTCCACTGATCCTCTGCATTACCGGAACCGGGCCGAACTGGTAGAATAGCATCACTGGTGCTGATTCAGATTCAAAGTAAAAAAAAAAAGCTTTCCTGACAACAGGAGACTGTTAGCAGTGGAAGAAATTACTGAGGTAGCATCAGGCTCTTCCCTTGGCTATACATAAGGAGAGAGTGGACAACCAGCTGTGGGGGATGCTTGGCTTTGGATTCTTCTGCTGAACTGAGGATATGGACTCAATCATAAAGATGGCCCTTTCAGCTCTATGATTTTACAGTATTATGGATTTCAGCCTTCAGTTCTTTACCAGGGCAAATAAAAATGATATCTTTCCTTTATTTATGTTGCTGAAATTAAGACAGTTTGAAGAGAACAGTAACCAGAAACAGATTTTTATGGAAAATAATGGGGTGAAGAGGGGATGAATATGTGGGTTATAGGCATGCCCTCTCAACTTTGTCATGATGGAAATGTTCACTCCTAATTTAGGATTTAAGTCAAAACTCCTAGATCATGTCTTCTCTAGTGCTGAAAAAAGGAGAGCACTGTTAGAGATTGGGAGTTTGCCTTCCTTTACTAATGTGTCTCACTTACTTTGGCCATGTCATGTGGGGGAATTCACTGAAGAAAGCAATTATATTTGGAAGAGTTAGCGGTAAAAAGAAAACAGTCTGTCAAAAAACATTGTGGCTGAACACTGTCAAAAGTGACACCAGCCAAAGCATAGAAAAACTCAAAGAAATAGTGCAAGGTCAGAAGATGTGGGAGAGACCTGGCCCATAGAATTGCCAAGAGTCGGACTTGACTGAACAGATAACATCATCATCACTATCATCATTCCTTTACTAGCTTCTTTGGGTGAGGGGTTTGTTCCGCACTCCTTGAAAGAGGCTGTGGTTAGGCCCCTCCTCAAGAAGCTTTCACTGGACCCGGCTGTGTTAAATAACTTTTGTCCTGTCTCCAACCTTCCCTTTTTGGGGAAGGTTGTTGAGAAGGTGGTGGCGCTCCAGCTCCTTCAGGCCTTGAATGAAGCGGATTATCTGGATCCTTTGCAGTCTGGTTTCAGGCCCGGGTACAGCATGGAGACGGCCTTGATCGCACTTGTGGATGATCTCTGGCGGGCCTGGGATGGGGGGTCTTCCTCCATTCTGGTGCTTCTTGACCTCTCAGCGGCTTTCAATATCATCGATCATGGTATCCTTCTGAGCCAGCTCAGGAGGTTGGGAGTGGGGGGCACTGTTTTACAGTGGTTCTCCTCCTACCTGTCTGACCGGACTCAGTCGGTGTTGGTGGGGGGGCAGAGATCGAGCCCTAGGACCCTGCCATGCGGGGTTCCTCAGGGCTCCATCCTCTCCCCCCTCCTCTTTAATATCTACATGAAACCGCTGGGTGAGATCATCCGTCGACATAGGGTTGGGTATCACCAGTATGCTGATGATACCCAGTTGTACATCTCTGCCCCCGGTCAATCAAGTGAGGCCATTGAGGAGATGTCCTGGTGCCTGGAGGATGTGAGGATCTGGATGGGGGCTAATTGGCTCAGACTCAGCCCTGACAAGAATGAGTGGCTATGGGTTTTGCCCCCTCTGGGTTCAGTTGATTATCCAACTTTAGTACTGGGGGGAGAGAAATTGCTCCCCTCAGAACAAGTTTGCAACTTGGGAGTCCTTCTGGATCCACAGCTACAATTTGACCACCATCTTATGGCTGTGACCAGAGGGACCTTTGCACAGGTTCACCTGTTACGCCAGTTGCAACCCTTCCTGGACCGTGGGACTCTTCACATGGTTGCTCATGCCCTTATCACCTCTCGATTGGACTACTGCAATGCACTCTACATGGGGCTGCCCTTGAAGAGCACTCGGAGACTTCAGCTGGTGCAAAATGCGCGCGTCAGTGATTATGGGTGCACCTAGATGTGCCCATATAACATCTATCCTCCACGAGCTGCACTGGTTACCAGTGGTCTTCCGGTGCAATTCAAGGTGCTAGTGACAACTTTTAAAGCCCTTCATGGCTTAGGAGCAGGATACCTCGAGACCGCCTTCTGCAACCTTATGCCTCCCAGCCCAGTTAGATCTCACAAGGAGGGCTTGCTCGGATACCGTCCAGCCAGGCAATATTGGCTGGCGGGTCCACAGGCTAGGGCCTTCTCTGTAGCAGCGCCGTCCCTCTGGAATATGCTCCCCGCGGAGATTAGAACCACCCCAAATCTACTTGCCTTCTGCAAAGCCGTTAAGACCTGGCTTTGTCGGAGGGCATGGCATTGAGACATTGCTCTTCCCCCGTGTATGTTTTGGATTGGTATGAATGAGCTTCTTGTTTTTATATTGTTCAGAAATTGTTTTTATCCTTTTGTACACCGCCTCGAGTTCCCCTTTGGGGGAAGTGAGGCGGGATATAAATCTAATAAATAAATAAATAAATAAATAAATATAATGACAGCAATTGCAGGCAACTGGAACAAACAACCCAACATTAGAGGATGTGTCCTTGTGGAGTTTTGTTCAGGATTCTTTTTATTTTCTAGACGTTATAGCCTCCCATCTTGATTTTTAAAAAACAAAAAAGGAACAAAACTTCATGAATAACTTCCAGTTGAAAACTAAGGACTTTATGTAGAACAGTAGGGAAGGAAATGTTGGCCCAGAAAGACCAGAAGTCTAATTTTCACTCAAGTGTAATGGATAATCCATGAAGTTCAGGCAATTGTTCTCTTTCAGTCTAATCATCCTCAAAGATCTGAAGCTAAAATGAGGCAACCTACTTCTATATTTATCATCCCTGGTGGCTTTTGGGACATGCAAAATACAAATGCATAAAATCTGAATTATATATTTACTGCAGGATATAGCTTCATAGTATCACAAAATGGAATAGATGTGCTACATTTTAGATTTCTATCACATCCATGAAACAAGGCTAATAAAAACAAACAGACCATATTATTCTTACGATGCTTCTTTTCCCTGAGGGTATAACTATTAAGTTCTCTCTACTCTGTTGCTTTTTTCAACTATGGGAATCTTGAATTATTTTTGATGTAGAGTGAGATATTCCCAAGATCTACTTATTAAAACTGGAAAGTTTTCATCCACAGAATAAAATACAGTCTAAATAGTCAAGACCTTGTTGATGATCCAAACTCTGTCAAGGACCTTGGAGTACTCATCTCTAATGATCTAAGTGCTAGAGCCCACTGTAACTACATAGCCAAAAAAGCATTAAGAGTTGTTAACCTAATCTTACGTAGCTTTTTCTCTGGTAATATAACACTACTAACTAGATCATACAAAACATTTGCTAGACCAATTCTCGAATACAGCTCATCAGTCTGGAACCCACATTATGTATCTGATATTAACACAGTTGAGAAAGTCCAGAAATATTTCACAAGAAGAGTTCTCCACTCCTCTACTCATTGCAGAATACCTTATGCCACCAGACTTGAAATTCTAGACCTAGAAAACCTAGAACTTCGCCGCCTTCGGTCCGATCTAAGTATAGTATATAAAATCATACATTGTAATGTCCTACCTCTCAATGAATACTTCAGCTTCAACCATAACAATACAAGGGCACACAATAGATACAAACTCAAGGTTAACCGCACCAAACTTGATTGCAGGAAATACGACTTCAGCAACAGAGTGATCAATGTCTGGAATACTCTACCCGACTCTGTGGTTTCTTCCCCAAACCCCCAAAACTTTAACCTTAGACTGTCTACTATTGACCTCACCCCTTTCCTAAGAGGTCTGTAGGGGGCGTGCATAAGCGCACCAACCTGTCCTATTGATTATTTTTATTTTTCTTATATGTATCCATTCCATGTATTCATAACTATGTTTATACTTATACCTATTATCTTGTAAGCCACTGACAAATCAAATAAATAAAATAAAATAAAGAATCATCAACTATATCTCTCTTACCTTACAACAAGTTCCTGAGCTGCTGAAATACTTCCACCTCCATCCAATACCTGTGATCTGAACTGCAGCAGGAAAAACCTACAAGGACATAGTTTGGAATGAGCAGTATTCTCTAGTGCCCTACAGTCAGAGTTTATAAAGGATATTATTTTGAGACGTTATTATTAAGATTCATCACACAGTCAGGCAGTTCTGATGGTCTAGAGATGGAGCTGTCGACTCACAATCAGGTGGCTGTGAGCTGTGAGCTTGATCCTAGGTAGAGGCTAATATTTGGACTAGACTCTCCTGCTCAAGCAGGGGGTTGGACTAGATGACCTCCAAGATCCCTTCCAACTCGGTTATTCTATGATCTAAATACTTAGGTTGAATTTGGTGTATTTCTCTGTTATTATTACTATGTGAGACCTCTTAATTACTCATTTGTTCATTTTACCTTTCATGGAGTCAAAGTAGACCCGTTTCTACTTTAATCTCAGTCTCTACTTTAATCTCAGTAGAAAGAACCCTGGAGTAGGATAAACTAGAAGATTGTGAGTAGCTCAATAGTAATGCATGAACATCCAGGACTGAATATGAGTCTCCCCAGTCTTAATCCAACAACTTTACTATCTCTTAGATCTTCATACCTTCCCTTAAGACAGAGGCGCATTGCCTTATGATGACAGGGTGGCAATCTTTACAGGCTTGGTTAGAACAAGCCCTTTCAGAATAATTTTAACCTTTGTCCATATCTAGGCTATAATAAAAATGTTTACATTTTACACAGAAACAGAAGAAACTTTACAACATTTTGCAAAAATAAAAAGGAAGAGAACATGGTTACAAGAGGATTTACAATTATGAGTCAGTATCTAATGTAGACCTTCCCTGTTTTGAGCTGCAAAAATCCAGGTGGCTATCCAATGGCAGCAAACTCAAACCGTTTGCTGACATTGTGTACTTGCCCAGTTTTTTGCAGCTCAGATAAGGTTGGCCTAATCCAGTGCAAAATATTTCTGATATAGAATTTATAATATAGGTGTTATTATTAAGATTCATCACACAGTCAGGCAGTTCCGATGGTCTAGAGATGGAGCTGTCGACTCACAATCAGGTGGCTGTGAGCTTGATCCTAGGTCAGGGGTGGGCAAACTTTTTGACTCGAGGGCCACAGTGGGTTCTTAAACTGGACTGGAGGGCCGGAACAAAAGCATGGATGGAGTGTTTGTGTGAACTAATATAAATTCAAAGTTAGATTACTTCACGTAGCCTTCTGGGAGAGCAAGAGAACCTCCTCTTTTCGCTCCCGGGCCGGATAGAACAGCCAAACGGGCCGGATCCGGCCCCCGGGCCGTAGTTTGCCTACTGCTGTCCTAGGTAGAGGCTAATATTTGGACTAGACTCTCCTGCTCAAGCAGGGGGTTGGACTAGATGACCTCCAAGATCCCTTCCAACTCTGTTATTCTATGATCTAAATACTTAGGTTGAATTTGGTGTATTTCTCTGTTATTATTACTATGTGAGACCTCTTAATTACTCATTTGTTCATTTTACCTTTCATGGAGTCAAAGTAGACCCGTTTCTACTTTAATCTCAGTCTCTACTTTAATCTCAGTAGAAAGAACCCTGTGAGTAGGATAAACTAGAAGATTGTGAGTAGCTCAATAGTAATGCATGAACATCCAGGACAGAATATGAGTCTCCCCAGTCTTAATCAAACAACTTTACTATCTCTTAGATCTTCATACCTTCCTTAAGACAGAGGCGCATTGCCTTATGATGACAGGGTGGCAATCTTTACAGGCTTGGTTAGAACAAGCCCTTTCAGAATAATTTTAACCTTTGTCCATATCTAGGCTATAATAAAAATGTTTACATTTTACACAGAAACAGAAGAAACTTTACAACATTTTGCAAAAATAAAAAGGAAGAGAACATGGTTACAAGAGGATTTACAATTATGAGTCAGTATCTAATGTAGACCTTCCCTGTTTTGAGCTGCAAAAATCCAGGTGGCTATCCAATGGCAGCAAACTCAAACTGTTTGCTGACATTATGTACTTGCCCAGTTTTTTGCAGCTCAGATAAGGTTGGCCTAATCCAGTGCAAAATATTTCTGATATAGAATTTATAATATAGGTGTGTGGTCCAAAGCCTGGAGAATTTTTGGAGTTATGGTCCCAATATTTTCAGAAGCTCCCACCTTGAGGGAAACTGACTTACTTTCAATGATGAGCAGAACTAACTTTAATATACTAAAATTGTTTCACTTCACTAAGCTGTTGGTACACTTTTGTGGAAGTAAGGGCAATTTAAGATTGACAATCAAGCCCTCATAGGAAATTATGGGTCCCTAATATGGTATTCATCAAAATGTACAAATAAAGATGAGCTATTTCCAGGATTTGCAAAGAGGTGGCTATGAACAAATATAGTAAATTGAACTAATACATGCTTTTTTTTTGCTATGGCTCAAAGAGTAGGAAGTTAACAGACAGTTTGAAAAGACAAAATTTCAACTAAATACCCAGAAAAAATCCTGACTATGGGAGGTAGATTACAGTAGTATAGATTACAATAGGTTAATGAATTTTTCTTCTTTACAGATTATGAAGCAATTGCCATGTAGATGGTTATCAGATACTATAGCAATCAATTATTCATATGCACTAAAACATAGTTTAGTTTGGTTTGGATTTATTGTGTTTTGTCATTGTAAATTATGGATTCTTAATAGGTTGAGCTCAGCCACTATGGTTTGGTTAATGAAATCATGGTTAAACATATTTAAATCATATTTAACCAAACTATGAGAGCTAATTTGGTGTAATTATTAAGGCACCAGGCTAAAAATTGGAAGACTGTGAATTACAGGCCTACCTTAGGCCCAAAGACAATTGGGTGCCCCTTGGCCCGTTCCATTCTCTCTCTTTGTTATGGAATGTGAGTCCTTGGAAAATGGAATGGGAAGAGATGCTGCCTAGGAAATGATCAGAGAAAACGGGGAGGAACCCAATGGTGAACAACAGGCAGAGAAAGAAATTTAGAAAGGATCTGCTCTAAGTAATCAGGCAATAAAAAGAGGCAGCGGAGACTTGTAGTTTCAGGCTTGCAAGGTTCTGTTAGCTAATCTTATATCTTGGGAGGCTGACACCAACCTAGGAAGAAGTCATCAGCAAACCATTTCTGAAACATTACAAAGAAAACTGCAGGGACCTATCCAGGCAGTGACCAGTGTTATTAAAAAGTAGTCTACTTACCAGCAGGCCTCCTCCCATACCCCTGGCATTAGCATTGCCCTCTTGGATATTTGGCCCAGGCTTAGGTAACACCATTCCCAATTGGGAAAGAGTAGGAGAATATTAGCAGTAATGGAAAGAAAGCCCAAGATAAGGAGGCATGGGCCCAGGATTCGAGTACAAGTCCCCACACACATTGCAGAAGAGAGTCCTGGGGAAAAAATGAAACAGAGGGGAAAAATAATATCCCTTCCTTGTCCTCAAGAGGTTGAATCCTGGAGTAGTAAACATGGTGACTGAAGATGAAGACGGTGATAATTCAACATCCTGCCAGTCTATGATACGTTTCTGATCTAAACTGCACCTACCAAACTATTATGGGGCTGCTTACTGGCAGTACTCAGGCTTCCTAACATGTTCTGCTTGCAGTGGTTTATACCAGAAGGAAGCAACCTTTTGCCTCTATACAGAGCACCTTGTCTAAGTTCCTTTGAAGCTTGCTTAGCACTGTCAGCAGAAGATCATTTGTACATTGAAAATATCAACTGAAAGGACTGTGTTGTAAACAGGAGATAGGTAGTGTCGTAATCCTACCACATATCTCCTGTTTACAACACTCAGCAGTTCCAAGAAGGTTCCACACCCATTTGCACTATTTTAACCTGAGGGCATAGATAAACCTCCAAGTAGCCTCAGCGATTCTTAGAATGAGTGCTAACAACCAAATGACCTCCACCATAACTGAAGAAGCTTCTTGGATGAGAAGTGAAATATCTTCAAGGAAAACAAAGTCCAGTTGCCTTTTGAAAAAGCACCTTTGGGGCAACCAAACATATTCCCCTCCTCCTGTTCACATACTCTCATGATGGACACCTCATGTGGTTCTCACATGTAAAAGCTCACTGGGGCAGGTGTTCTCCATCACAACATGTAGGAAAATATTGGTGGCTAGTCACAACATCCATAGTAGCAGCATCTATAGCTAACCACAATACGTAAGCTATGTGTCTTTACTGTAAACAGCTTCTTTGATTTTGCTCAGTTACCTTCAAATGGACCAGCAAGTTCTTTCTTTACAGAATAGCATTGCTTACTACAACACCTTAGCTTGTTACCAGTTTTTTATGCTACTTTAAATATTATTTAAAGGGATAAAATAATATTCCAATACTCCCAATAGCAACGTATTCCCTTATCAAAGTGCAGTGCTTGGGAATAAAGACTGGTTCCTGCATAGCAATATAGCACAAAATTACAGTATTTTAAATTTGCCTAGAAAAGTCTTGAACCTCCTTAGGGAGAAATGACAAAGCAAACCACAGTTTAGGTTTTCTATGTAGAAGTTTTTCCTCTCCACCCCAAACAAATTAATCAGAATTCCTTCTTCAGAAGACTTCTACTTACTTTTGATAAACTGAATGCAGATGAAAGGAGTTGTACGCCACTTAGAGCTTCTTCCCACTAATGGTTGCTGCCAGTATTGCTAGAGATGATAGAGAGACGTTTTTCTAGACAAGGCATCAAAAATTGACGACTATTTATAGCCTTTGGAATATAGGAAAGCATCGGCCCATTTGTCTTTATCCCTAGATGGTTAGATTGGAACTTCCCAATTTTACACATCAATCACATGCTGTATCTCCTCATTATGGAAACTTAATGTAATTTTAGAAGAAAAAATCATCAGAAATGAGTAATAAACTTTAAAAGCTTGTGTGAGAAACTGGCATATGCATAGTGAACTCATATGAAACATTCTTGCAACACACCATATGCTTAAAAATATAACTGTTGATTCTAGAGGAATAGCCATATCATTCTGTTGCAATTATAAAGAGTCTGATACTATCTGATAATACTTAAGGACTATCAGCTTTTATTGAAGCCTAACCAGGGATGGGCTTCAAAAATTTTAGTAAAGGGTTCTTTGCCCAGTTGCTGGGTGGGCATGGCCATGGTGAGTGTAGTCTAGTCAGCCTCCTGCACCATGGTGATGGGGGAGTTTTTGCCCTCCCCAGGCACAGGAGGCTTTCCTTGAGGCTCTGGGAGGGCAAAAATGGCCTCCCCGGGCTCTGGAGGCTCTCTGGAAGCCAGAAACGGGCCTGTTTCCGGCCTTCCCGAACTTCTGGGAGACCCATTTTTTGCCCTCCAGGAGCCTCTGCATGCGTCCTGCACTTACCTGCATCCAAAATGGGCCATGTGTGGACTTCTGGGAGGGGCGGGGTGGGAGGGGCCTACCAGGAGTGGGATTTGGGGATTCTCCAAATTGCACAGAATCTTAGCTAGGGGCTCTCCCAAACCCCTGCAAACCCCCAGCAGCCCACCCCGGGCCTATGTCATCATGACAGTGGTTTTCTCATGAAGGCAGAGATTACAATTCTGTGTTATTGTATCTGGGAGTAAGATTATATGAACTGCCAGTAATTAGGGAATACTCCTGGGCTAAATGGTATAAAATGTATGCTGTGAATTCTATATTTTTGTTAATAATGTATCATGAGAAATAGTACAGCAGACTTGGAATTTCTCCTACACTTGACTCTATTCTTCAGACCAATCAATAGTCTGATTCAGAAACTGTCCTTGTACAACAAACTTAATCAGGGATAACTAAACCATGGTTTATTTTATGCAATTTTCTGGATTTATGTATTTTATTTTTTTTATTTATTTTGTCAATCGCTTACAAGGATAAACATAGTTGTGAATACATGAAATGAATACATATAAGAAAAATAAAAGAAACAATAGGACAGGGATGGTAGGCATGTTGGTGCACTTATGCACGCCCCCTACAGACCTCTTAGGAAAGGGGAGAGGTCAATAGTAAACAGTCTAAGGTTAAAGTTTTGGGGGTTTGGGGAAGAAACCACAGAATCAGGTAGAGTATTCCAGACATTGACCACTCTGTTGCTGAAGTCGTATTTCCTGCAATCAAGTTTGGTGTGGTTAACCTTGAGTTTGTATCTATTGTGTGCCCTTGTATTGTTATGGTTGAAGCTGAAGTATTCATTGACCGGAAGGACATTGCAGTATATGATTTTATATACTATACTTAGATCGGACTGAAGGCAGCATAGTTCTAGGTTTTCTAGGTCTAGAATTTCAAGTCTGGTGGCATAAGGTATTCTGCAACGAGTAGAGGAGTGGAGAACTTTCCTTGTGAAATATTTCTGGACTTTCTCAATTGTGTTAATATCAGATACGTGATGTGGGTTCCAGACTGATGAGCTGTATTCGAGTATTGGTCTAGCAAATGTTTTGTATGCCCTAGTTAGTAGTGTGATATTACCAGAGAAAAAACTACATAGTATTAGGTTAACATTTTATATAATTTATATAATACTAATTATAAGCTACTTCCCAATATGAATTTGAAAAAATAAAATTGTAGCTAATGAAAGATGATTGCTTTTCACCATAAAGAGGATAGTCCTTTCTTTAAAGGTATCCTTTGTTTCAGTTGTGGGGGATGCCTTTTAGTCCCAAGTTATGCATCTGCAAATGTTTGCACTCACACCAAAGATCTTAATATAGCTGATATTCCTGCAAGTTTCAACCCACTCACTCACACACACAGTGCATTTCAACATCAAGAAGGGGAAGCTTGATGTCAATAAGATTGGAAAATGTTGCAATTGGTAGTGCTTCATTTCATCGCTTTACCCAATGTTGACTCAGATCATCTGTTTCCTTGAAAATAAAATGGCAATGTAAAAGCCATTGGAATCTTTGCTTAGAGATATTCAATTCCCCTTCCTTTCACGTTAAGGATAAGATACATTCATGGGCCACTGGAGTATAATTTGTTTTGAGAAGAATAATGTCCTCGATCAATAATATAGGGTTTAATAATGTGTGCAATATAAAACAGATATTGTTCTGTTCAGTGTGCACTATTTAATTGTAGCCACAAAGGACAATACACTATTTAACCCCTGCATTGCAGCAGTGCTTCTTAAACTGGGAGTCATTCCCCCAACATTCCCCCTGGGGATAATGGAGCAATTTGGAATTGCTTGGCTGTGAGTGATTTCAGACTATTGCTGTCAAGAGCCTTGTGTGAAAGAGTCTGTTTTGTTTGTGGAGTAATTACATTATTTAAGACTGGAAAAGGGGGGAATTGAGTCAAACAGTTTAAGAGTCATTGATGTAAGCAAAACTACTTCAACTGAGTGAAAAGGACATTTTATATTTGGTCTGCTATATTTGATCTGCAAAAAGCTAGATAACCAGCTTTTCTTTTTAATTTTTTGACTCCTAGCAAATGCTTGCATTAGTCCCTGAAGTTTTCTTGGCAAGGATTTTCTAAAGTGATTTGCCATTTCCTGCTTCTTTGGGTGAGAGTGGCCCAAGGTCACCCAGCCAGCTTTGTGCCCAAGGTGGATGTAGAACTCCAATTTCTCCAGGTTCTAGCTTAACCCTAACCCTAACCCCAACCCTAACCCTTAACCACTGCACCAAACTGGCTCATTGGAGGACGACCACCAAATGGTAGTAAAAATAATAATAATAGAAAAGTCTTTTCCTTATTGCCATTTAATGGCTATATAGATTTTTGCCACTCATGTATGGTAGACCTATTATAGTCTCAAACTTACAGATTGTCGTAATAGATTTATTTCCAATTTAAATTAAGAGCAAAAATTATTCAAGCACTTGCATTATTAAAACACAACTGAAGTTTTCATATTTGCTTTAATATGAGCTAAAATTTATATACATTATATAGGTTATAAATATATACTTATATATTTATATACTCATTTGAAATATATAAACGTGTACATTTATTGTTTCAATTTGTACCCTGCTTTTCATCTTGGTTAATTACATTGTTAAAGGTTTGTGCAATCTATTAAAATAGACTTCATAAGCAAGATTTGTATTAAGAACATGTTTAAGGATTTTCTTACATATAGTAAAACCAATTACATATTTGTGTATAAACACTAAAAAAACTTTAGTCCACTCTACCTTATCCATGGTCATTGTTCTTCCAACTTAAGAGTCCTCAGTCAAAGACTCAATAAAGATCTCTAGCTCACTTGCTAGAAAATAAAATTAGACAGCTGCCATTATACATATGAAAAATTTAACCATTCATCATTGCAACTCAATGGGAGATCTGGAGGGGGGAAAAATGGAACCGAGCAAAATGCGTAAGTGCAGCTTAATACACAAGAATCATTAGTTCCATCTAGGTCCATGGTTATTCAGAACCCCTAAAACTTTTGCTGCACAAGTTTTTTGCTGCCATGACAACGTCAAATTTTTCTATATCTTAACTTGGAAGTAAATGAATTAAACATGGTGTGAGTTCAACCATAGTCCAAGTGTGCTTTCCAAAGTCAAGTTTTTCTGGCATTTTGTGGATCAAATTTAATTTGATTAATCTATATTTGTTTTTCTAATGTTTTACTTATGAAATATACCCTATTATAGAGTTTTTGGCTCCATTTTATGTGCAGAAGAATTATTGTTTCCTCCAAAACATGAAAGTGTTAATAAAACGTCAAGCATTTCAACAGAGATTAGTGGATATGAGTGATAATGGGTTTAATGTCTTGAAAAATACTAGGCTAGTTCTGCCATGGGGGCTCAGATTTCCTTACATTATAATTGTAATACTGTAACCATGGGTCTCTTCATATGGCCACACTTTAGTTCTCAAAATTCTGAGCCAGTTTATTTATTGCAACCTATCCAATTCAAGGAAGTTGGCTTTTAGTCTCTTAGCAGCTATTAGGCAATAATTGCCTTCCAAACTACTATATTTTTTCCTAACCTATATCTCTACTAAAACTATTCCTTCCTCCTCCACCTAGAAGCACAAGAAATCCACTTTGAAAAAATGTTGAGTAGCCTTCTTCCTATAGTATTATATCTTCTTTCAGAGTCTATAAATAATTCTTTTGATTCAGAGCTTGAAAATTCTTTCACCTGAGAGATCATGGATGAATTAACGCAGACTTCCACAATGCGACTCTCAAATGCGTTGGACTTCAGCGACAATAATTCCCAGTGGCTAAGAATTTGGAAGCTCTATAAAATACGAGTAACAGATTTTAAATGACCAGAAAATTATATAAATGAGTTGCTTCTGGAAAAGTAGTGGGTGGTAAATCATTGTTCTTCAGTCTGCTGACGTAATAAGTCTTGTAAATATTGCACAAGTATGACAATTATAATTAGTCTTTGAATCAGTGCTGTTAGTTTTAGCATTCATCATGGTGACTCTTCAAATCTCACTGCAAATTTGAAGCCTATATGATAGGAAAACTTGAAAATCTTGTAACTTTCAAATCAAAATGATTAATGAGTGATATACAGGTTCAATTTTGGATTGGCCTATTTGTTATATACCATTCTCACATATAAATGTGGCACAATGAAATTGCCCCTTAATCTGAGTCCAATTTTTACTTTTGTAGTAATAAACCTGTGCCAGAGGATTGAAAGAGAAGTCTAAGATATATTATGCATTTCAGTTTGAATTTTAGTGAGGTAACAGAAAAGAGCCATTATTATAGCTACATTCCCCAAAATACTGAGAATAGCTGTTTTGTAAAAAAAAAAAAACTTTGGGTGGGTAGGTAGTAATTTTTTCATGGAAAATGCTTCTTTGTCCTACATCGCTCTTAAAAAAGATTTTACTAAATTTTGTTAATAAGGCAGATAATCCTATCAAGAATTACTATTTGCTTTCAAAATTCTTTTTTTTTGATTCTGGACAATTATGAATTAGCATAAGTGAAATGCTTATGCTACATATTTTAAGTTTTGATATCTAAAAGTAACCAAGTGAATACAATCATACAATATTTATTTGGCATTATGCACTTACTAATTATATACTCACTAGCATCTGATTAAGAAATACCTTCAGATGACTTGGCTGAAATCATAACTATTTCTTAATCTAATGTGTAGAAGATATTTGATTTTGTGTAATATCAGTATCTTGATTTCATTTTCAATAAACCTCCACTCCAAAAAGTATTTTCCTTCCTTCCTTCCTTTTCTATCCCCCATTCCACATACACCAAACAGACTAAAAACTAGTGAAAATGTCTGATTTATTTTCAGGATCAAAATATTACATTAGGAAGGACATTTACACATATTTATAAAAATGCAGCAGTTGTACATATAGATCAGAGGTTGCCTTGAGTTTGATCATTCTCATCACAGCCAGTGACATCTCTTCCCCCATTCATTTTAAAATTATATCATAATTAAAAGAAATGGCTTCTATTACTGGTAAAAAGGTAGACAACAGTTTTACATAGCCCAAACTATAACAATATAAAGCTAGCAATCCAACTTTAAAAAGTTAAATGTTTTGAAGGAACCATAATTTTATCAGAATCCAAATCACATCCTCCAAAGTTAAATATTGATATTAATATATCAATTTTTCAAAACAGATAAACTTTCATTTTAAAACTTTGGAATGCCTTTTGAATTCATCTTCTAATACTACACCTGCAGCAATGCCACATATTTAAAAGTGAAACAATGACAATAAAGAGCTTATCTCAAATGATTTTGCAGATGGCAGGCTTGCCAATTATAGCAAACATCATTGTTGTTTAGATATTCCCTAAACTCCAACTGCCAGGAATGTGTTGTCGTTTAGTTATGCGTATGGATTCTCCAAAGATCCTTTCAAAGTTCTCTATGATCATTAATCTGCTTCAATAGCAAACTGAAATAGGACTGAAACACTAGAATCCCCAGTGGGTTCTATTTGTGTTTACTAAAATTGTCTTTTTAGAAACAACAGTATAAATTTTTTATACTGTTTTCCATCTTATTTTACATAGGATGGAATGATGTTTAAGTCTAGAGACAAAAGAGGACAATCTAGAATCAGGCATAGATTCACAACTTCTTTTACATAACCTATATCCATATTCCTTGAACAGTAATCTTTAAAACAAAAACCTGTAAAAATACTAGTAACAATAACTTTTAAATTATCCAATTATAATAATTTTGTCCCTAATTAAAATGTATGTGCTGCTTTTCTGCTTGGAAGACACTTTCTACAATTCTCCCCTTTTCAGAATATCTTAGAACCACCATTCATAAGACCTTCAGCTACTCTGCTAAACTACAGGTGAAACTCGAAAAATAGAATATCATGCAAAAGTTCATTTATTTCAGTAATGCAACTTAAAAGGTGAAACTAATATATAAGATAGACTCATTACATGCAAAGCAAGATAGTTCAAGCCGTGATTTGCCATAATTGTGATTATGGCTTACAGCTCATGAAAACCCCAAATCCACAATCTCAGAAGATTAGAATATTGTGAAAAGGTGCAATGTTCTAGGCTCAAAGTGTTCCACTTTAATCAGCTAATTAAGCCATAACACCTGCAAGGATTCCTGAGCCTTTAAATGGTCTCTCAGTCTGGTTCAGTAGGAATAACAATCATGGGAAAGACTGCTGACCTGACTGTTGTGTAGAAAACCATCATTGTTACCCTCCATAAGGAGGGAAAGCCTCAAAAGGTAATTGCAAAAGAACTTGAATGTTCCCAAAGTGCTGTATCAAAGCACATTAATAGAAAGTTATGTGGAAGGGAAAAGTGTGGAAGAAGAAGGTGCACAAGCAGCAGGAATGACTGCAGCCTGGAGAGGATTGTCAGGAAAAGGCCATTCAAAAGTGTTGGGGACCTTCACAAGGAGTGGACTGAGGCTGGAGTCAGTGCATCAAGAGGTACCACACACAGATGAATCCTGGACATGGGCTTCAAATGTTGTATTCCTCTTGTCAAGCCTCTCCTGAACAACAAACGTCAGAAGCATCTTACCTGGGCTAAAAAAAAACAGACCTGGTCTGTTGCTCAGTGGTCCAAAGTCCTCTTTTCTGATGACAGAAACTTTTGCATCTCATTTGGAAACCAAGGACCCAGAGTCTGGAGGAAGAATGGAGAGGCCCACACTGCAAGATGCTTCAAGTCCAGCGTAAAGTTTCCAGTCTGTGTTGATTTGGGGAGCCATGTCATCTGCTGGTGTTGGTCCACTGTGCTTCATTAAGTCCAGGGTCAACGCAGCTGTCTACCAGGAGATTTTGGAGCCCTTCATGCTTCCTTCTGCAGACGAACTTTATGGGGATGCTGACTTCATTTGGCACCTGCCCACACTGCCAAAAGCACCAAAACCTGGTTCAATGACCTTGGGATTACTGTGCTTGATTGGCCAGCAAACTCACCTGACTTGAACCCCATAGAGAATCTATGGGGCATTGCTAAGAGAAAGATGAGAGACATGAGACCGAACAATGCAGAACAGCTGAAGGCCGCTATTGAAGCATCCTGGTCTTCCATAACACCTCAGCAGTGCCACAGGCTGATAGCTTCCATGCCACGCCACACTGAGGCAGTAATTGCTGCAAAAGGGGCCCAAACCAAGTACTGAGTACATATGCATGCTTATTCTTTTCAGAGGTCCGATATTGTTCTATGTACAATCCTTGTTTTATTGATTGCATGCAATATTCTAATTTTCTGAGATTGTGGATTTGGGGTTTTCATGAGATGTAAGCCATAATCATCACAATTATGACAAATCACAGCTTGAACTATCTTGCTTTGCATGTCATGAGTCTATCTCATATATTAGTTTCACCTTTTAAGTTGCATTACTGAAATAAATGAACTTTTGCACGATATTCTAATTTTTCGAGTTTCATTTGTATTTAAAGGATATCCTGTAAACTATTTTTCTTCAGACTGAAGAAGCTACTTAGATAAGCAGTGAAAGGTTTCAAAGTAAAAAGAAGTCCAGTTGCCATGATTTAACTTCCAGACTATTTTAAAGATAAAAATAAAAATCAATAAATGGAAGATGTGTAAGATAAAGTTTCTGTTTCCTGGAGCAGACCAAGAACTTTAAAAGATTTCTGAAAGGTAAGGCAGGAGGAAAGGTCACAACAAAATTAAAGGAAAAATAAAGGATGAAAGGTGGTTAAAAAAAAGATAAGAGCAACAATAGTTAGTATTTGATACAAGCATCTAGATAAATTTTAACAGAATACTACCTACAGCATTAACCTTCACTATTCTTTTTACCTATGTCCCCAATGTTTGTAGGTATCAATGTTCAAAAACATTTCATATTTAAAGCTAGATCCATTACTGAAGCATATTGCTGGGTCTCCATTAATTTAGGAATGTAATAGCTGCATGGTTTTGATTGAACATAAAAGCAATTGTGGCCTATTTATAAATACTTATTAATCCATGCTACATTTGTTTTACATCTGTTACTAGTATCTGTACAGAAAAAAAATAAGTAGGGAAATGTTTTCATTCTACAATGCAGTATAAATATTTTTAATCTTTAAATTCACATACATGGATTAATCAAATGTAATGGCAATACAACCCATCCTACTACAGTTTAACGCCAAATATTATCAAATCCCACTGATCCAACACTCAGCTGCCAGGGTATTTGGAACACATCTATAATTTTTTGGCCATTTAGAACAAATGATGGCAAACAGCTATTTATTTTTTTTTCAAATCGTATTTCTTGTTGGGAAACCATGTTTACTGGTTTGTACTTTAATTAAATTTTATTAATGTAATTAAATTCAATTGTTACTCAAAAATATTTCAAAATTTCTGAAAAAAAGATACTTGCTTGGGGCCCAGAATCTGTGTACATTCACTAAATGTTAATGGGAGAAACATCCAAATGGCAGAATAGTGAACGAAAACAACATTAAGAAGAGGTTTTACAAGTTTTACATTCAACCTTTATGACTGTTTCACTTCTGGCAATATTTTGAAGGGAAAAAAAGAGAAATCAATTCCCTTTCTATAAATTTAATTGTGAAAAGGAAGAAGCCTGCAGTTCTGGGTTACACAAGGCAACTTTATACCACTAAGTACATCTATTATTTTTCTTTATTACCACATTCCTCTCTAACAAAAGCAGTACATACAACTTTCATGTTCCACATTCTACAGCCCCTCTTGCAATGTCACTGATTTATGAAAGGTTACGTGGGCAATGAATCTAGCACATCATTTGTTTTTTTCTTGACTTGTAGCCAAAACACAGAATCTCTTCACATAGTCATTAAAGCCTGTGCGCTTCTTTCCTAAAAAGCTGTGCACCATAAATGTGTAACAATTTATTACATGCAACCAGCAGCAGTATACGGTAGGACGCATTCTAATTTCAGAACATGTGGAACCCAAGGAAAAAGAACCCATGCTGAAAACCAAACAATGCACATGTCAATTGGAAACACAAAATCTCTTCCATGTAGATAGATTGCACATGTTGACATGGCCGTCTGAAGAATTCCTTAATGCCTGGTTATATGATCTCTGAAAAATGAATGTATTAAAGAAAACAGACTTCTTTTTCTCAGGGGAAGAAAATTGTTTTTGCTCTTGGGAGTTCTCTTCTGCAGCATGCTGGATGTATAGGCAACTTTATTTTGAAACAGCAACAAACCACTGAACACATAAGCCTTCCTCCAGCATCAATGAACTTTTTCTGCCAATTTCACTTTGTTCACTTGTTAAGAATAGCATAAAGAATGGGAGAGAAATGGCTGCTTGCTTTCAATTCTGCATACGTACTGAGTTAGTACTGTAGGTGGAGATGACGTGGGGGGAAATTAATTCCTTTCCTGAACAAATACAGTTTCTTGTGGACAAAGACCAGCTTCCTGCAATGTGATGTTATAGTCCAAATGGGAAAGTTTCCTCCGGGGAAAGTTGGTGAGGAGTTCAAAACGTTCATTGGGGTATCCTTTTGACTGTACATGTCTGATAAGAGCCTGCAGACAAAGGTGAGACAACTATTTTGATCACAGAACTTAATGGGGTTATTAAAATAATACAGTATTTGTTACTGGAGGATATATCAACACAAATTATTTGTATGCTACAGGCATATGAAGTTAAAAGAAATTGGGAAAGACTTGAAAGGCATTCAGTTAAGTAATAGAAAAACTATTGTTTATAATGTTGTTTATATACAATTATTTGTTGATTCTTTGAAATACCAAATGATATAGACTGTTTTTCAAAAGACTTTGATGAATCAGCACATCAGTAATTTTTAGCAAATAAACAGAATTTATTCTTCCCCTTTATGTTAATAACCAATACTACAGATAGGCACTAGTTTGGGATCTATGTACACCATGTACACTGGAGAAAGCACAGTCTGAGAGATACAAACTAAATTACACACTTTTTAAAACTTTCTATCCCTTGGCTGATTATGAAAGCAACAAATATAAAGAAGTTTCATCAACTGCCCATAGAGGTTCATATAAGACGAGCATGTGTGTGTGTGTGTGTGTATTACTTTCTAATTTTGAGGTGGTTGGTGGTGGCGGCTGGAGGGAGACAGGTGGCAGAAGAAATGCAAGTGAAAGGACATGGTTGAAGTTTTGGGTTAACATAGGGATTCTGTGGGACACTTACAACCAAAATGGGAAGCTTAGTATACCTGTTTTCATTGTTGTTTTAAAAAAGTAAAAATCACCTTGGTATTTCACTGCTGAATAGAAATGCAAAATAGTCCATGCACAAAGGTAATTATATTTTTGCAAGATGTGATACTGGCTATCCGCTTGGTTGACTTCATAAAGGGTTGGACCAATTCATGGAAGCCTTGAGGATCAATGGCTACTAGCCTTAAAGACAGGGTAACTGCCCCCGATAGCTGTGCTTCATTGTACAAGTTGGTTTTCCACTGTGAGAACAGACTGCTAGATTAGATGGGCCAGAATCTGATCTAGTAGGACACTGTTTATACGGTGTGTTTTTTTTTGCAGTTTTTTAAATTTGACTTTTATTTTTACTTTTAATATTCTATAAGATAAATAAGAATACAGGGTAACATCCAAATACAGCAAATCTTGAAATACAATCATAGTTCCCATACAGCATTATTCATCAAAATTAGAGCGTAATAAACTGAAGCATGCATATTTAATACCTATACACAAAGGTGAGAAATGGTAACTACTAAAACAAGAATTATATCTATCTTGAAGTTTTAATTATTTCTACATACCAGAAGCTTAGCTTGTTCAGGTAATGAAATCTGTTCCCTCTTCCCATCTGGATATCTTAGCATTAGTTGTGCTTTTGGTCCTGGTAAAAAAAAGTTAAATGCCAAATACAACTGCATTTAGTTTTTGCATTTATTACTCTGATAATGAAATAACCACCACATTGTAAGATTTAGCAGGTTTAAAACTAAAGGTTTAAAACTAAAAAAATATTTCCAAAATGTCAGGCTTAGGAGGTTGATTAGTGATCAGTCCTCAAAGTTGCAAAGAAAAAAATCCTAAATACTCAATTGGAAAATACTTTTTGGTTTATTAAAACAGGGTCCCCAACCCCTGGGCCATGGCCTGGTATGGGGCTGCAGCCTGTTCAGAACCGGGCTGCGCAAGTGACAGGAGCACATGCTTGTGCATGCAGCTCCGTTTGCACAGTGGCACTCAAGCACACACATGAAGCTTCATTTGTCACTAAAGCAGCAATGTCTCTCAACAGGATGTTGATGCAACTAAACTCTCCCATCACTATATGCTTCTTTTGAAAGGCATCATACACATTTTCCCCTTGATTGCACAGGCAGTAGTAGCAAAGACCAACAAGAGTATGTATCATTTTTATTTGTTTTTCTGCTTTTCTGCTTCCTGTTTTAAGTGGGAATTGATTTTTTTTACCCTTCAATTACTGTATTCCAGTTTAGTATACCTATTAAAACAGTTGTTTAAAATATATTGTTTAAAACAGACTTATTGTTCTTTTTCATACTGAAAGAAAATAGACAATGAAGGCCATGATCATTATGAGCCACTGTTCTGATTTGTATCAATTGGTTTAAAAGCACCACAGGGTTTTCATTTCTATTCTTCATAAAATTCAATTTAAGAATGGTAATAGCACTTTACAGCCCTCTCTAAGCAGTTTACAAATATCAGCATATTTTCCCCAACAATCAGGGTCCTCATTTTACCAATCTTGTAAGGATGGAAGGCTGAGTCAACCTTGAGCCTGGTGGGATTGCCAAACTGCTGGCAATCGGCAGTCAACAGAATTAGTCTGCCATACTTGCATTCTAACCTCTAATCTATAATCAAGCTCATCATATTTTTACCAAATGTACGTTACTTGTTCTTGTGATGTGCACAATATTTTAAGTTTATATGGCTGTAACAATTCATATAACATGATTTGTCATCACATATATTAGCAGGAAGAGATCACTGTCAGTGGACCTTATAATCCTTGGGATTTGCTGTCTGTCATATCCTTTATATTTATTCACAGGACAGGACACTTGGCAAGTCAATGGCTACAACCAGCATGTATTTGTTTTGATTCTTCTTTTTGTTTTCTGATGAGACACAACCACATTCTTTTTTCCTTTAAGGAACTACCATCCTATCTCTCAATATCAAGTGTCTCTTATTCTTCCCTCAATGTTTAGTGTTTGTTTTATCTTCAAGAACGTGAAAAGTGAGTTTTAGCAGCTTCTATATCACTTGATTCTGATCGTTATTTCCATACACTGGGCTTCTTCCTTAACAGTTGTTTCCACGGTTTAAGTGATACCACCTCCATTTTTTAAAAAAGGAAACCTAAACTCTTTTTCATTAGATGAAATATGGCTCTTTCACAATAGTTGTGCGAATATTCTAATAATGGGTTTTTTCTTCAAGGACTGCTATAAGCTTTAATTGTTGGAGACATATATCTCATTATTTTTAGGTAGAAAGACAAATGTGGCACAAACATCAAGCTGCCAAGTGAAGACTCCTCTCTGTACTCCCTAGGTTACTACCGTGTTTCCCCGAAAATAACACACTAGGTCTTATTTTTGGGGTAGGTCTTATATATTTATGGTGCCAAATAGTGGGTGTGAGTGTGTGTGTGGGGGTGTTTCGCGGGTGCACGGTTGCTCCCTGAAAAGTCTTCCTGGAACTGGAGATTTACACTAGGTCTTATTTTCGGGGTAGGTCTTATTTTCGGGGAAACACAGTACCAACTGAAAAGCTTTTATTTATTTAGTCAAATTTAGAGGCTACTTGAACCTTAACAACCAGGGAAGAAGAGAAAGTTACAATTTATAAACTAAAAAAATATTAGAAAAGAATTCATGAACTGCCTAAATTAATACATAAACAAATATGCCATCTAAGACAGACTCAGCTATCATTCTTTCCAAAGCCTGGGAGAAAAGCACATCTTCATTACCTTCGTAATACATAATATATCCTTCCAATCATTTAACAATGTACTATGGTTGATAAATGTATTATGGTTGAAAAAACAGTTTGTATTATAACACTCTCCTGACCAAGAAACAATTATGTGAAGTTATGGAAATAAAAAAGTACTACCCCCTATAAAGAAATCCTTCAGCTAAACAGTGATTCATGGCAGTGTTCTACAGTCATATAAAATTATATATTTTAGCATGCACAACATTTTTATCAAATTGTTACACTGATCTCCTGGGGGGAGGGTTAAATTTTAAATGGTATACTGGGGTTTTAACTTAAATTAGACTTGTGACTATTTAATATTGTTTTAAATTAATTTATTGTTATGTTTTGGTTTTAATTGTGAGCCGCGCCGAGTCTTCGGAGATGGGGCGCATACAAGTCTAAATAATAAATAAATAAATAAATAAATAAATAAATAAATTATATATAATATTTTGATTGAACAATACATATTGCCAATTCCCAGAAGATCTAGCTAGTTGCATTGGAGAAGATGCTGGAAGTTATAGTTTACCAACTTCCACAAAACAACCAATTTCTAATCCCTCATAAACTGCTTAGCCAGATTTATAGTTTGTTACTACTTAGGTTCGTTCAATTTATTAAATGCAGCAGAAATAAATACTCTTTGGTAATGATTTCTTGTTGAGACTTTTGTAAAACTCTGAAATTGACTAAATGACAGGAATCATACTTACCATTCATGCTTGGCTCTTTCTGTAAATCATCTGGCTTAGTTCCAGTTTCTTCTAGCACTCCTGAATCTACAGAAGATAGTCCTCTGTGGTTTATTATCATTTCAGGTTCAGTTCTTGATGATGGTTCAGGTTGAGGTTTTCTGCCTTCCTCTTTTCTACATCCCATATCCTTGTGTGGAGATTTTCTAGATTTGGCAGAACTTTCTGGTTCATCATCATCAGAACCACAAACAGAAATAAACTCTTCACTTCCAGAGAAAAGCTCCGATTCAGACTCTTCATCTGATCTGCTATCCTGCTTGATTTGTTCAGAGTCAAAATGTGTTTCCTGTAATGATGCCCTGATTGCAGCTTCCAACTGGCTATCTTCACTCGCATCAATTAAGCTCTCCTAATCAATAAACCATAACACAAAAGAAAAATATAAGTTACTTTAAAACACATATTTTGAGAAGGTGAGAGGGGAAGAGAAAGGCTCCAAATACTTTTATTTCTTTTTACTATTATTTTATTATACATTTTTCTTTATTATACATCACGTTTCCATTTCTGCAATGACAGTGTACTGTCTGTATCAAGTCTCTTTTAAGTATACATATTATACACCCTGATTATGACCATTATTCTCATAATTATACAATGTAATAGCTTTTGAATATGCATAATATTGTACACCACAATTATAACCATTATTCTCAGTTATATCATATAGTCTTCCCCTCTAGTTACTCTATACACTTTAATCTATAGTCAAATACAGTCCAATGGTAGTATTACTTATAGTGTATATGCTTATATATCTCAATATATATGTATTTACTTCTATTTTGTTAATCTTCTTTTGTTATAAAGTTACTAACTTCTGCATCTGTTTTCTAACTATTTGTACAATAAGTCCCATGTTAAACAATACTCTGTTTCTTCTATTCTTAATTTCCATCATTTACCTGTCCATTTCAGCACATTCTAATATTTTCCTTATTACTTTTTCATACTTTCATTTTTCCAATTTTGTGCATATGATTCTCGCTGCTGTAATTACATGTAACATTAAGTATGTAATTCTTTTGTTGTATTTCCCCGGCAGTGTACCTAGTAAGAACAATTCTGGTTTTAAATCTATTTGTTGAGCTGTCATTTCTTCTACCCTTTTATTTTTAACCAGTATTTTTTTTGCCATTAGACAGATCCACAATATTTTTATTTCTTATTAAGAATAAAAAATTACCATTTTTGTCATTATACTTACTGAGCGAGTACGTTTCTGGGGAGGGCTGGTGGAATGTCCATCCAGTTGCCCATGTTCACCTAGGAACCCAGTCACTTGGTCCAAAAAAGAAGTTACATCTAACTGATGCCATTCCACTAGTTTCTGCCCTGTTAAAAATAACAATAAATTGTACTTCAGTAATTGAAAACTTAGATTATCAATATCAACACAGATGCTATTTTAAATTTTTAATGATTCTGTAGAGGCAAGAAGCATTGCGAACAAATCAGAAGAAATGAATGGCTAACCAGAAGCTCTTAATCCAAAGTATCACAATTGCCAATTATATTAAAATGGATTTAAAATAACATAGGCAAAGCAAATTTAATTTAACATTAAATGTAAACATTAAATCTATTATACTTGATCAAGTTCATCTGATGTAGACTGGAAGTATGGCTAATTAGCCAGTTCTGGCAATCTTGCTGGCAAATATGGAAACTATAGCCTTCCTTTGTTAAATCAATGAGATTATTTATTGTGTTATATAAGAACACAATTCAGGGTTAATATGCCTTCAGCATTTTTTCCTCTTCTTACCTGTCCTGGGGTCCAGGATAGACACATAAGGAAAATCTTCCAATTTATAGAATTGTATATATCTTTGTCCTTCCTCACTGTCATGGTATACCTGTAAAACAGTGAAGAAGGCTCATTTAAAATGCTTGAAATCATTTGAATATTAAAGCAATTTAGTGTTTGTTAATAAAATTTGATACTGAAGCACAATGTAACTAGTTAATGTAGTTCTACAAAACGTGATATGAATAAGGCCAGAGTACATAAATATTGGCTGTTTCTCATTTTTAGCTAAACTGAAAATAATGCCTTCATACCTGCCAAAAAATGAAGTGTTCCCGGATAATATTTTTTACAGCATCATTGCTCCAAACATCACGATTGAGACACTGACAGGCAAAATCCTGCACATTCTGAATATTAATCATGAGCCATTTGTTCTGCATTTGACCACACTCCTTGGCCTGAAGACAAAAAGAACATTAAGAGCATTAGCCAAAAAAAGAAAAGTTTTCAAAAAACAATGCCAGCAATGATGGCTTCTATTTATTGTTCTAGGCTATTATAAACCCCTTTTTCATTTGTTAAGTTCTATCAAGACTCAACAATTTAATACACAAACAAGCATGACAAGCAGCGTGCAGGGTTAGAAGTCTCTGCAGGTCAACTTGTCATATCAAGATTACACACTGGTAATCTCAGACTGATGGGTGTTAACATGCCAAAGAGAGAGAGTTAGGAAAATAAACTTTAATTTCAAAACTGACTGAAAAATGGGAAATAAATGAACAAAACATTAGAAGAAAATATGGAATGAGCTGCATTGATCTGATTACAAAGCAGATTATTTGATTCAACAGTCAAAATTTGGCAGATTAGGATTAAGATTCTTGATAGATTTGCAGTTTGTTGTTCAACTATTCATTTCCTCTAATTTACCATTCATTCATATATGTTATATTGTAGTATTATTGGTGAACTTTTTGTTGACCAGATTGCAATTGGGGGAAGTGGCAGGGTTTGAAGTTGCAGGAAGAGATCTTACTGGTTTGAGTCTCAAAGCTGGCATTGCCTGATTGGTTGGTTGCAAGTTAATGTAGGAGTTTGATCAAGAATGTAATTCTGATAGCTGAATTGTCATACCTGTTGAAAAAAAGAGTGCTATATCAAAAATTGGAATGGTCATATTTCCTAAATAACCAGGACACAAATATGTGGGATTTCCTTAAAGGAAATTTACTCATGAGTTTAATTATTTATAAAAAGAAACACAGATTCATGAGTACCCCTTTTTGACTTTGCATCTTGGAAAATGAGATTTCACTTTAAAAAAGTGAAATATCTGATCCATTGGCCATAAATAAGCAACACAATGGACACAGAAGCACTCACCTATATTGAAATAAAGCAATATGGAACATAGTTTTCATTAGGATTTTATAGCAAAACATCTTTCTCAGGTCAACCACTAAAACAATACTGTAGTGGAGACATTTCAGTGCCAAATAAATATAAATATGTTTATTTATTATTGGAGGGAAAGATAATTTGAATAGCCATTTTGATTGAAAGACAAAATTTATATAATCTTATAATAATCTTATATATTGCTTTTGAAAAATTTACAAGTAAATATGTATGAATTGTGTGTACAGTCCCAGTTCAAACTTCATTTTGTAACTATATTCTGTAATATCTTTGCAAGACCCAAGCACCAATGAGATCCTTTCTTTCACTCATGGAAAAATGTGCACAAAAATAAGCTTGGAATTTTGAAAGTAGGGTTTTCAGTTTTATACTTGAGCTTTTAGGTTAAAAACCAAGTATTTATTAGTTTAACAATTTTTTGTTTATTAATTATTTAATGGATCACTAATGTAGATTTTTTTTTATTTTGACAACTAATTAAGCATTTAAATAGAATTTATAAATGGCAAGACATACTATAAATTAAATAAAAAACAGCATTAAAGTTATTATGTTTTACTGTAATTTTAGTGATTATTTAAATTTCTGTTAATATGTAAATTTGTATTATAATTTTTCTTTATTTTTTGGTGATGGAAAAAATGACCATTCTACAGTTAAAGTTATGTTAATAAACTCTTTTCTTGAATTAAAATGAAAATATTTCTTCTCAGTAATTTTATTCTGTATTGGAGATTAAGATTTTTTCAGACACTAATAATTGCTATGACAATTAAAATGATAACATGCCAGAAACCACTTGAACATCTGAAGAAATATTTTAAGAGAATTGCCTCAGAACAGATAATTGTATCAGGATTACAATATAACATATTGATCCAGGATGTTAATCAACTATCCAAGTACTGGAGTAAGCCAACACCATAATAGTAAAAGGTCTGATCTTCTCCATTAGTTAAATGAATGAAATGTATGGTAAATGCATTACTATAATATAACCATAACAAAATATAGAAAGTCTCAAAAATGCACGTATCAACTAAAATAATCTGTATTTTTATGATTTGTCTTAAAATTATAAAACTTAGTTGATTTAGTAAATACATTGTTTCCCTATTGATGCTGACTTTTTTTCAACATGCTTAATACGGCTGATTCATTTTTTAATGTATTTGAATTTGACATGTGAATTCAGGATAACAAATCTTGCTTATAGACTGAAGAAGCTTCTTGGATGAGAAACAAAATGTCTTCAAGGAAAAATAACGAAAGTCCAATTTTGTTTTGAAAAAGCACATTTGGGACTTGCCTATAAAACTTACAGTGAAGTAAGTTATGAGCATGACATAAAATGGAACTAAAATATGCTTTATGTTTATCTGAAATAGCTGTAGCATTCAGAGAATTCAATGTACATTTTAATGGGTTCTCCCATGCTATGGAAATAATTCAGAGAAGACACTTCAGAATGTGCAGTGGAACAAAGACAGTACTGGCTCCAGCTCTTAAAGCAACTGCAGCTTTTACTGGGATTCTGCAACAGCTGCATAGCACTATTTTCTGCTCCAGAAAAGGAAACTAAATAAAGCAAATGCCTTTTGTATTGCTAGTTTCTGCAGTGCAATAATGTTTATATAGGTTCACTTATCTGGCTTTATTACACTCATAAAACTATATATAAATCTGTTAAATACTTTTTAGAAGAAACAGAAGGCTTAATAAATATGTAGTAATAATAAACAAATGTCAATATGCTAAAGCAATTGAAAAATTTAACACAAACCTGACAGGTGTTAAATCTACAGCCTGGTGTTTATAGCTTAATTAAAATATTTTACTCAGAAGGTAAATGAGGATTCTACTTTTTCACACTGGTTAAAAGAAACTAAATTATGTGCCATGAATGTATTTTTAATAAAACTTTTATACAGTTACATTTCCACACGAGTTAAATTTTTAATTGCATATAGAATAACAATAATGAGCAGATATATATTGATCATGCTTAAAAACTTAAAATCTGAACTCCCACTCAGAAAAAAAATTCTTGAAAGCTTAATATAAAGCACAAAACTGTCTTAAGCAACAATTTATGGCTTCTCAAAACTATTCATGTACTCTTAACATACCACAAACCCATCATAATGGTTTACCTGAGAAGCTTTGCTAGAGAAGTGAATGTCTGTAAAAATATAACTTCTTGTATGCAGTAACATATTATTTTTCAATAATGAAGGAATAGCAAATGATTTGAGAAGAAAGACTGAAAAGGGAATTGATTAATCTGTGGACAGATGTGGAAGCTAGGATAGCTGGCAACAATAAATATTAGAAGGAGATATAGTGATTCCTTTCTTTTTCACTTAACTCCTGTTATTTTGTTTACTACTTTTTACTTTTTTCTACAATGTTCTTTAATATGGAAGGGACAGAGTGATGACTAAGCATGTATGTGTGTATGGGGAGAAAAAGGTCTATTTTGATTAGTTCCTATATCTAACTTGGTTAATGGTAAACTACAGTACAAAATTGTTAAAGACCACATATTATTAAATAAATAAGCTTCTTAAATATGTGATCAATCCTATTTTATGAAAATTCAAATTATGAAGTAAATAAATTGAAAATACAGTGCTTAAAGTAAAACTCAATGTTATGATGTAAATCAAACAAAAACACCAGATTCTGCCTTAAGGTACTAAAAACTAAGAAGGAGATAAAATATAAATACTAGAGATAATGCAGAATAGAGACATTTAAATTAAACAAAGCATAGTAGAGTTAGTTATAGTAAGTTGAGGGTTGTGAGCCTCTAAACACATTCAAATGAAGATGTATATTTACGTAGAAAAGAAAGAAGTAACATAGTGAGAGAGATTTAGATTTTTCTAATGCTTCACTGAACATGATTGAGAAAAAAACCTTTACTCTGGATTTAGTATATGTTTACAGGCAAATAGTACACTGCATCAAGGGCAATCAAGTCTTGATAGGAAAAATAACTCTGAAAGTGACTTCAAATGCAAGTAAATGATATAAAAAGCTGATATTATTTTCACATATAAATGCTGCACAAAATGTATTACTTTTGAATAAACTTACTTCCATTTCCCCCTTGATGCAACAAGAAAATTGTTGCAAGGAGGGGGTGCAGGCAGTAGGAAATCAGGAATTTCTCTCCTGACTTTTTTTTTTGTAAATTCTACTCCAAGAGTTTTTAATTTTTTCAATAGGTTCATTTAATATATATATATATATTAACACCAGGAAGTATAAGGAATTGTTTAAAGATTAGTAACTTAGCAAACTACTATCTTCTTCAATTTGCAAAATCCAAATATACAGTTCCAAGTTTATTAACCAAATAATAAACAATGAACAATCAAACATTCAAGCTTCAGTTTTATACAGATTATTATACTGATCACTGGCTATTCCACTACTGTTTAGTTTGGTCATATTTTTCTCCAGTAAAAATCTTTCTCAATCATGTCATACTAGAGATCTTAATTTTTAATGTAAAGGAGACAATGTGGTATATTTTTGAATTATAATTATAATTCAAATTATATTAGTATAATATACAACAATATAGTAGAATACAATAATATAGTATTGAATTATAATTCTTTCTACAAGAATTATAGGAAATGATTGATTACAGATTTTTAAACTCAGAAATAAAGACCAATCCTTAGTTTATGTATATAGCTTTGTCATTAGAAAATCATCATTTAATTTCATATTATTCAAATCTATTTCTTAGTCACTAACTTCTATTTGAATACTTCTTAATGAGGGAACACAGTAATGGACTAATGGATATAATCAAAAGATACTTCCTCAAATGATGTTATTAATTAGAAGCAACTTGTTATATTGCAGTAATAAAAAAGCAGATTGCTGGAATTTTTATACACATTATCATGAAACAACTGTTTACACATGCACAGCTATACCAAAGCCAATCCAAAATTCAAAGCATCAAAATGACCTACTGTTTCAAAGCTTCCTTTATGCATCAAATCAATTGGAGGCCTGAAGAGATCTGCAAGGGTAGTAAGCTTTTTATCTATGGCTCCTCCATTTCTCAATTCTTGCTCCTGCCGAACTGTACAGCCCCAAAGAAAAACAAAGAAGACAAAATATTCACAAGAGCAGATTCAGTTACTTTCATCAAGTGCAATGTGACTGTACTAATGTGATTAGCCTGAATCAGCTTTCTACTAAATATCTTTTAGTTAAGAGCCATTACATGTTTATACATTTTTGAATGAAAGCTGACAGTGTGACAACCTGGCCCTAGGCTAGTCACTCTCTTTCAGCCCAACCTACCTACCTCACAAAATTGTTGTGGGGAAAATAGAAAACAGGATTATTATGTGTGTTCGCCACTTTTGGTTATCTATCTATCTATCTATCTATCTATCTATCTATCATCATCATCATCATCATCATCATCATCATCATCATGATGTTCAGTAATAAAACGTAAGGCATTGCAGAGGAGGATGGAGCCCATTAAATGGCTCCTATGATGTGTTGTTGCCGGGGCATGGCATTATTTTATTATGTATGATTCTCTCTTTTATTAGTTTTAAGCCGCCTTTTGTTGCCATGTGCAAATAGGCGGTAATATAAATCTCCTAAATAAATAAATAAATTCTAAATTTGTGATTTAAATACTCACAGAATATTTAAATATTACAGAATTATAGTTTTTGGTCTCCTGGCAAAGACTGTTTTGTTCCCTTCCTTTAATATCAATGCAATATGTTAATAATCAACCAGCTTTTTAAAAAAAATATAGTAACTAAAATATTGGTTTCTAAAAAGTTAGGTATGAATAGTAAATCTCTATAGTATCCAGTTTTTACTCCTTTCATCCAATTCTTGCCCTTCTTCATGTGCTCCTTTTATCTATATATAAGATCCGGAATGGACTTGGGATGGTTTAGCCCATTCACTGTGCAGATATTTCTGTATACAGTGCCAATTACTTGGTTGTGCCATATAGTATATGGTGTTTCTGCTTGCATTGGATAACCTGCCACTATATATTAAGACTGTGTCTGAAGCATTCTACATTACTTGCACATCAGATCCTGTCTGGTTTGGTATACCACTGCTTCTATAGATCTGGTACTTAATGCCTGTTCTTGTGCTGCTATAATCAGTGCCTCATTGTTGCCTTTAGTACAGCCCTTTCCAGCCACTGGTAGAATTACGCAATGTCTGTCACCTCAGCTATTTGTCTATAGCAGGGCTGTCAAATTCCTGGCCCACAGGCCGGATGCATCACACGCTGGCCACGCCCACACCCATTTAGCGAAGGGGGAAAAGTCCCGATACGTCCTGTGACACCACCATGACTATGTGAGTTTGACACCCCTGGTTTATAGTATATCCTATGCAGGATCTTATCTTACTATGGCACTTCCTCTCCTTGATTTTCCTCCCATGTATGCTGCTGCTGCCTCATTTCCTCAGCAGCTGATCTTTGGGTGCCATCTTAGTGATGTACTCCTGGATTCTCTGAGTTTCATCCAGGACAATAGTTTTGACATTCACTAGACCCCACCTTCCCTTTTTCCAGCTGGTGTACATTCCCTGGGTATTGGACTTGGAGTGGAAACCTCCATACATTGTGAAGAGCTTCTGGGTATTCACATCAGCAGTCTCCATATCCTCCTTCAGCCAATTTACTACCGTGTTTCCCCGAAAATAAGACACTGTCTTATATTTTTTTTGGCTCCCAAAAACACACTAGGTCTTATTTTTGGGGTAGGTCATATATATATATATATATATATATATATATATATATATATATATATATATATATGTTTTCGTAGATTTTCACGGGTAAAGGTATGTAGGTCTTGGTGTATTCGGGTCTTGTCCCGTGTAAGGTTGAGAATACCTTGGCAACGTTTGAAAATCTCATCCGTCATCTTCAGGCTGGTGTCTTCAGCCGTTCTCCTGGGAGAAGTGTGTGATGTGGCTGTTTTCCCTTTTAAACTCTAGAGTTGGATGTGTTGTTACTTTTTGATTGGTTTGTGGAGTTGATGTATGCAGATTGGATGGCTTTTTCCTGAGACCCTGTGTGGCTGAGGTGCTGGAGGTGTGTCTCTCAGCCTTTTGTGTTGTAACGACCTGGGTAATGGGCTGTGTGATGACCTTCTGAGTTCTATTGTTGTGATGTCCTGGGTGTGGTGCTGTAATCTCCTGGGTCGTTGTCTGTGCTGCAACCTCCTGATGTTTTGTGTTGTGGTCTCCTGAGTTCTGTGATGTAGTATCCTGGGTGGAAGGCTGTGATGTGGCATTCTGGGCCTTGGTTTGGCTCGAGTTTGAGGTCTGGCTATGTGTTTATAAGCGTGTGTCAGTTTGCTTAGTTTGGGGGTTGGAGGGGGGTGTAGCAGCTGGTGTTGCAGCCATGGTCTGGTTTCTGGATGGTGGTTGCCTTTCATCTGTGGCGTGGGCTTGGGTTTGAGTCTGGTGAAGGAGATTGGAGGTGGCATCATGTGTTATTTTGGGTCCGGTGTTGGTTTTTGTGGCTGGGACTCGTTTGTTGATTAGGGCTAGTTTCCAGATGTCTGGTAGGCGAAGTATCATCCCGTTTATTCATGTTATGGGGGTTTCTCTATTTGATGGCTTCCCTAATTATTCTCTTGTTGAAGTGTTCAGTATTGGAGATAAGTTTGGATCCCTCAAAGTCAATTTCATGTCCTGTGGCTTTAAGGTGCTGGAAAAGGGAGGAAGTTTTTTCTTCTTTTCTGACTTCGTTCTTGTGTTCTGCGATCGTGCATTTATTCTCCTGTTGGTTTGTCCAATGTATGTGGCTGGGCAAATTTTGCATGGTATTTTATAAACTCCTTGGTTTTCTAGCTGGATCTTGTCTCTGGGGTTTCTTAAGATGTTGGCTATTTTTTGATCAGTGCCAAAGGCTGTCCTGATATTGTGTTTGTGGAGAATTTTGCTGATTTTATCTGTGGTGCCTTTGATGTAAGGGAGGAGGCGATGCCATTGTCCTGTTCTGTGTCTTGGTTTTGGGGGAGTCTCCCTTGGGATTAGGTTGGTGATTGTGCTTCTTTGGAATCCATTGGACATTATCGTTAGTGAGGTGTGTAATTCTGTTCTCAAGTGGTCTTTGTCAGCTAGGCGTTTGGTTTGGAGATGATGGTCTTGGCA
>CM019151.1:146639162-146871514 GCA_009733165.1 Naja naja | reverse complement strand
GGAAAGGATTTGGGCGATCTGTTGCTTTTAATTTACTACACACAAAAGTCCAATATGAAGTAAGTTATTCAGTTCTAGAAGTAACAAGAAACATAGAAAGTAATGTTTATACATCCTTTGAGTAGTCTCAGATTCTGCTGACAAGCCAGCAGCAGTAATGAATGCCCCCACCACCACACTGTTATATTTAGATCAACGTTTATTTTGGGAAACGTGTCTACAGAATAAATAAACTCAGTGAATGCCTCACAATACAAAAGGTGACATTTATGGCGATATCATTAGAAAATCCCAGGTGGCAAGAAATTGGGGAAATAATTGCATGCTAAACACACAGAGTGCTGATTCAGCCCCTAGCATCAAGGCCTAAAATTGCTTGCTGGTTCAGAAATGCACCCCTTCACATGCATTGCTTGTACAAGCAATTTCCATGGCCATTTAAGGACAGTCTCACTGAAACTTAGGATTTGTTCCAAAAGGAAATAAAATGTCCCTACCATTCTGTACTGCCTTAATCTGTAGATTGAGCTATGTGACTTTTCCCCTTATCATTCCATTTAATCCAGGAAGCCTTTTTTCTTTCATTGTTCTCACATTGAAGGACATCTTTCTACATTATTTTATATGTCCAAAGTCTTCCTGCATGGCAGAAGATGCACTGAGGCTAGGCAAATGCCGTATCTCTTCTCTAAATTTTGAATTATGACTCTTCTGTTTCATTTATGTATGTCCTGCTTGTGTGGGTTTATGATGCAGAACGTACGACAGACCTGTTGTGGTAGCCCACTTCCCATGTGAATTGGCAGGATATGCTTGATCACATCAGACATTCCCTTTGTTTGCACATCAACGGGGAAGATAAGGAAGGAAAGACAAAGAGTACTATGGCAAGTCCTAATTAGCTGCTTACAATCTAAAATTAGGTGTTACATTTTTTAACTCATTTCCAATATGTTTCTAATTTCAGCAGAACATTGTGTGAAACCCACTGCCCTAAGAATTACTTTATAACTGAGGTTTAAGGGGTCATCAAAATGATGGCCTTGCTCACAATCATCCATGCTTTAATCACCTCCCATTTGGATTACTGAAATGTGCTCTATATCGGCTGTTCTTGAAAAACATTAGGCAGTTACAATTGGTCCAGAGAGATGCGGCACATACAATTAAATGCCTTGTACTTCATCAAAGTAAGTTGCACTGGCTTCTAGTCACTTGCTGGGGATAATTCAAGGTCCAATTATCACCTTTAAAGCCTTACATGGCAGAAACCCTGATTATGTGTAGGATTTGCCTCTTACTGAGAATGTCTGCCTACCCTATTGAGTTAGATGGATGGAAATGCTCCAGAGCATGTGGCCAACTGATGGAACCTCAGAGATATGCCTTTCAGTGGGTTCCCTGGCCTTTGAAACAACCTCTCATCTGAGATACAAAGGATCCCTATCATGGCTTCCAGAGAGCCATAAAGAAACCTGGCTCTTTCTTCAAGCATTAGGCTAGCACATGAGTGTCAACTCGTGGGGTCACGTTACTGTCACATGATGTTTCATGTTTTTCCCTTTGTGGAGCTGGAGTGGCAGTGGCCTGTGTATGACATCTGGCCCACATGCCTCCAGTTTGACACCCTAGGCTAGGACAAGGGATTCAGCTGGAAGACTGTTTGTCTGGCACCAGTTTGTTTTAGCTGCTTTGTTTATTTATTTATTTATTTATTTATTTATTTATTTATTTAGATTTGTCAATCGCACAAGATAATAAGTATAAGGGTAAACATGATTATGAATACATGAAATGAATACATATAAGAAAAATAAAAGAAACAATAAAAGAAACAATAGGACAGGGACAATAGGCACATTGGTGCGCTTATGCACGCCCCTACAGACCTCTTAGGAAAGGGGTGAGGTCAATAGTAGAAAGCCTAAGGTTAAAGTTTTTGGGGTTTGGGAAAAACCACAGAGTCAGGTAGAGTATTCCAGACATTGACCACTCTGTTGCTAAAGTGTTATTTCCTGCAATGAAGATTGGTGCGGTTAACCTTGAGTTTGTATCTGTTGTGTGCCCTTGTATTGTTATGGTTGAAGCTGAAGTATTCATTGACCGGTAGGACATTGCAATGTATGATTTTATATACTATACTTAGATTGGACTGAAGACGGCATAGTTCTAGGTTTTCTAGGTCTAGAATTTCAAGTCTAGTGGCATAAGGTATTCTGCAACGAGTAGAGGAGTGTAGAACTCTTCTTGTGAAGTATTTCTGGATTTTCTCAACTGTGTTAATATCAGATACGTCATATGGGTTCCAGACTGATGAGCTGTATTCGAGTATTGGTCTGGCAAATGTTTTGTATGCTCTAGTTAGTAGTGTGATATTACCAGAGAAAAAGCTACGTAGGATTACGTTAACAACTCTTAATGCCTTTTTGGCTATGTAGTTACAGTGGGCTCTAGCACTTAGATCATTAGAGATGAGTATTCCAAGGTCCTTGATGGAGTTTGGATCATCAACAAACTATGGATTATTATATCAAAAATATGGATTATTGTGAGGCACCTAGAACTATCGTAGATCAACAGCCATATAAATTCTGTAAATAAATAAATACTTGCTTATAAGAATATCATTGCAGAGTTTGATATCCTATCATACCATTTCCAGCAAAAAAAAAATCCCAATGGGTTTTTCTAATGCATTAAACCATGTTTAGATTTACCAACTTCAGTCTTAGCTGTGTTTTCGTTTACCAGTTTTGATACCAATATTAAGTCCTTGAAGAACAGGCTTTTCCAACTAAGCTTTCTAAAAGTAATATTTATACTAAAATATGACATACCATTGGTGCTATATTTCTTACAACTAATTTAACAATAACATGCACATTATACTCTCTAATTTTTGTTTGTTGCTATTAGCACTCTTTCCACAAATTTAAGAAGATATAACATCTTTAAAACAGTAAATAAATGATTAATTTTCTTCTATTAACCTGTTAGAAATGTTTGTGGTACTTCTGAAGGAAGAAAGAATAATAACTAATTAGCAGAAAAGTTAATGAATTGCCATAATAAACAACAGTAATAATGAGCACCTGCTTTTAGTTAATCATTTTTTTCTTATCATTTAAAAATAAATGTCTTATGAAATAAACAGGTAGTAGTATCAATCTGAATATCTAAGAACATTTTTACTTGCTGAGAGTCCTGGCAACTCTGGTCCCCTGATACTGTCAGAGGAAAATAACACCCTTGTTATAGATGGATAGAAAAAATAATTTACATTATATATTTCACCTTGTCCATTTGATATTTTGTACATTTACCTTGCCCATTTTTCAGAACAATAGCCATATATAGTTTTGTTAAAAAATATCCTCCACACATAGTAGCAAAATATTACATGAGGGGGCAAAGGAATAATAGTTGGGCCCAATGAACCATAATACTCTACCTGACTCTGTGGTTTCTTCCCCAAACCCCAAAAACTTTAACCTTAGACTGTCTACTATTGACCTCACCCCTTTCCTAAGAGGTCTGTAGGGGGCATGCATAAGTGCACCAACGTGCCTACCGTGCCTGTCCTATTGTTTCTTTTATTTTTCTTATATGTATTCATTTCATGTAATCACAACTATGTTTATCTTTATACTTATTATCTTGTAAGCGATTGACAAAATAAAAAAATAAAAAAATAAATAAATATTACCCAAATTACTAACTATAAGACTGAAGGATTTTAGTATCTCTCTCTCTCTCTCTCTCTCTCTCTCTGCTATTAAATAAGAACTGATGTTTTATAGTGCTTAATTTTCAGTTTTCTGCTGTATTTTGACTAGCAGCTTGATTAACTGGTTCTTGAAACTGCTGTAACAAAAACTCATATTTCATTTTTTTTCTACACTTTGATGGTCAAGAAATACCTTTCAGGTTTCTTTGTCAACTATAGAACATTTGCCCCAGTATCTTCTGGAATGGCTTTTTCTACATTACTGGGAAGCCTGGGTTTTCTTGGCAATAATAAGAAAAAGGTAGCATTCTGATGAGCTTCAGGAAGAACCACCTCTTAAAATTTCTCACAATCCTGCTGAAGTGGCACTATGCCTGGGCTCTGAGAAAATCAAAGATGATTCCCAAGTCCCATGGTATGTGAATAGACCTCAACCTGGGAGCTATTTTGCTGTCAAGGTTTCTGTGAGAGGTACCAATATCAGGCATAATAACAAAGATACATTTTGACAATGAACAACTAAGCACCCTCTTGATCTGTTTCAAAATAGTGCTTCATTGTCTATTATGATTCTAAAAGTGTCATGTTTCAGTTCCTTATATTTTATCTGTGTTTGATAAAGGGATTATCTTTGCCAGATAGTATGTGAGAATAAATATCCTCTATTGTGCCACATTGATAACTTACCTGCAGTAGAATAACTGAAGCAAGTAATTTAAGATGTCTACTACAATAGATTAAACACCTTCCTGGATCACTTTCAGCAGCAAATAAGATGTGTAACATACTGATACTGTGGTGCCCTCTAGTGGTTACTGGAAAACAGACACTTGCAGAGACTTTTCAGTATATAAAATAAATATGTATAAATATGTCATAAATAAATAAAAACATACATATGTTTCAAACCCAAGACACTCAGTAGTTCAAAAGTAGAGAAAATAAAGAAAGGCAGAGAAGAGACACACTAAGCTGTTAGAAGATGCAAGTAAAGAAAAAGAAAATTATATCGTATGTTTGACACTGAGAAAGTGAATGAAGGGGGTTATTTTTCCATTTTCATATAAGCTCAGGGTCAGTTAATGAATCTAAATGATGAAGGGTTAAAAGGACTTGTCTACATAATAAGTAAAAACTGTAACTGCAAAATATAGTAATTCTACCCAATTTCCCAGATTATACACATATGTTAAGTATAAGGTTAATCAGTAGCTAATTTACCTGCAAAATTAGAGAAACTAGATTGTTCTTGAAAAATAGGAGTGATCTTACACTTCCTATGTTCGGTTCATGATTTTCTTATGGGTAACTACTTGACTGCTAAGTGATAGATAAGGCTAATCATTTCCCCAGATAAGTACTGTCTTATTACAGGTTTGGAACTTTAAGTTTCCATGAGAATCTGATAGGGGTATATGAGAGACAAATGTGCGGGGTGGAGGGGGGAATTGACTTTACCATTGGAACTGATTTTCTATCATTAGAGTTTTGTCTTCAATCAGGAGTCCTAGAATTTTTCAAATTACTGTTAATAAACAGGTTTTCGGCCTGAAACAGTTTGAAAGCTCCTGACTATATAAGTGTTTGTGTTAGGCCTTTAATAGTATCCCCTTAGGAAGCTCTTAAACCTTCATCAAAATGATGTATGTCAAACCGACACTGTTAGGCATCTATCCATGTAGGATGGAATATTTTTGGCATGTATATTAGTGCTTGGGAAGATATTTTCTCCAACAACAGACATGATTAGATAAGAGAGAAAGATAAATACTCTGTAAATCATATTTAAGAGGCAAAGAAAGGAAAGGGTCTATTTGCTCAATGGAACAATCTAGGGACCACTTCTCTATCAGCTTTGGATGAGGATGAAAAGTACTTTGCTGTTTAAGAGATGTGCCAATATTATCTTATCCTAGCACTTGGGGAAAAGCCAGGTCTTAAGTGCTTTTCTGAAAGAAAAAGGATAAAGGCATATCTGATCTCAGGAGGAAGGGTATTCCAAAGGCATGAGCTGCCATGGATGAGGCATATTTAGTAGCTCCCAAAAGATTGCAGCTTTTAAGGGAGGGAACTAGGAATTTGTCTACCATATCTCACATCTGGTGGGATGGGCAAATGCCTCATGTCATATAGAGCTTTAAAGATAATAACCAGAATTTTGAATTACACCTAGAAGGAAACTGGCAGCCAGTGCATGAGAACCAGCCTCAGAGGAAGAACATTGCAAAAGATTTCCAACTCTCTATGCCATCCCAGAAGGGTATCATGATTGATGATATGGAAAGCCACTGAGAGATTCAGAAAGGCCCCTATTCCAAGCTCTCCAAAAGTCATCTACAAGTGCAACCAATGCCATTCCCCAGCATGAAAGGGGTACAGATAATCAGCTTCATCCAAGACCCTCTGTAGCTGGCCACCAACCACCAACTGGGTGAAGGCTGTCTAACACTGTTGGATCGAAGGGTTCTTCAAAGCAGGCAGTACTAGTTCCTCCCATAAATAGGTATTAATCACTCTTTCCCTATCATATGATACTCGGAGAGACTTTAACCATCCAGGCAAGAAGATTCGCAGCTGATTTCATAACTGTAAGAACCCTATCCAATTCCTCAGATTCAATAGGATGAAATTCATCCCAGTTAATAGGGTTAGCTAAGTCTCAGTCACTTCCAAGCCTCTCCAGCCTTGAATACAGTTCTGAGCAAAGCTAAGCAACTTTATGTAAGAGATGCTGTAACACATCTCACAGTCACTTGTCTGAAATGGTATAGGATCTCCTGCTTGAGCAGGGGGCTGGATTAAAAGACCTCCAAGGTTTCATCCAGCTCTATTCTGATTCTGGTCACCCAAATCAGGGCCATTAGATTGCTATTTGCAGATATTATACATTTGGTGAAGTAAGCAGACTTCACCACCCTTATCGCCATAAATCCTAATAAGGGTTCTTACCTGTGTTCCATCAGCTTTCCCTTTCATCTTCTTCTACTGGTGCTTAGGCATCTCTTGTGCCACTTCATCTCTTGGAGCTCCTCAGTAAAAACCATGGCGTGCTAAGAGATGTGTATACACAGAGTCCACACAGTTGTGATTTGGTCCCCATCACCTGTTTCATTCCAAGCCATATCTGAGGAACAGTGTGTCAGAACTTTAAGAAAATACCCACAAGCTCCCTCTGAAACTGCATTGGTCCATCACCAAATAGTCTCCACTTTGCTGCAATGAAGAGTAGATGTGGAGAACTCTAGGGCCAAGACAGACTGATCTGTCCTTGGTAAGAGACAGATATTAACACTCCCCCAAATCAGATCATGAAACCCCTGCTTCAAGGTAAACATCAGATACCCTATATGAGTAGAGCCTTGAATAAGTTGAATCAGATCCACAGTTGCCATGATGGCAATGAACTGCTCAGAGCCTAGACCAGGGGTGGGCAAACTTTTTGACTCGAGGGCCACAATGGGTTCTTAAACTGGACCGGAGGGCCAGAACAAAAGCATGGATGGAGTGTTTGTGTGAACTAATATAAATTCAAAGTTAGATTACTTCACGTAGCCTTCTGGGAGAGCAAGAGAACCCTCCGCTCTTTCGGCTCCGCGGGCTGGATAGAAGAGCCGAACGGGCCGGATCTGGCCCCCAGGCTGTAGTTTGCCCACGGCTGGCCTAGACCCAGAAGGTTAAACTATTTATCCTTCAAATTTCATATTTACTGATACTTGTCTTAAATTCCTTGTTAAAAAAACCCCTGCCTCCTAAAATAATATATGCCTACTGACTATAGGTTTATACTACATAAGATTTACCCCCATGGAATTATATTATATACAACAAAGATACAATTACTACCAGGAGAAATGCTTGTTTAATATCACACATCTCAATGCAACATGTTGCTAGTTTCAGTTGCAGCATCCTCTCAGCAGTCAGTGGGCAGTGCTGCTACAACATGTGTAAACTAAGAGTGGGAACTCAATTTGTACTTAAAATAAAAATAGGGACATTAAAGGAAGCAAAGCTAAATGATTCAGAGAAATTTTTTGTGTTATTTTATTTTCATTACATTTCTTCTTGACACATTGGTGTATCTGCCTCTACATCCCACACAGATGTCAGCCCACATCTATGTACAATCTGTTTGCAAAATTAAACATGGAAAAATTCCATGAATTCTATAGGGTTTTACATATCTAAATTAAGCTCCATAATTAAGCTTCATTACAGAATTATGGCTTGTCTATTGCTTCCAAATGTGTCTGAACAGCTTATGAAAGTTATGAGCTCAGTTTCTCCCAACACAGATCAACTGACCAGCAACATTTCAAACCTGGCAGCCAAAGCACTTGCTTTCTTCTCTGTGTTCAAAACATTTTTAAAAATTGAATATTTCTTTACTTATAAAAATTTGGATAACTGATTATTATCTGTATATGACAATGCAGTTCTCAGCTAAAATAATATGTGCAACAAATGATTTAGAGAAAGCTGCATGAGTTAACTGGAGAAAGATATATACAAAACCAAAAGTGATTTCAAAACAAAACATAGCAAAGAGATAGGTTTGTGAAAATAATAAAAGCCAGATGGCAAATCCCATATGAAAATAAGAATACCTCTTGCATCCTCAGACTCTATTATTGACTGATATAATATTTATTTCTAATAAGGGCTCAATAGGCATTTATTCTAAAAGGGTTCCTCAACCCAGTGGTGGGATTCAAAATTTTTTACTAGTGATTCTGTGGGCGTGGCTTATTTGGTGGGCATGGCTTAGGGTCATGTGACTGGGTGGGCATGGCTTGGTGGCCATGTGACTGGGGTGGGCGTGGCTTGGTGGTCACATGACTGGCTGGGGTGGCTTGGTGGTCATGTGATGGGGTGGGCGTGGCCAACTCAATGTCACTCACGTCAAAGGGTGCCTCACCTGGCCCCTCCCCTCCCAGCCATTCCCTGTCATACCCAGCCTCAACATATCTATAGTTCTGTAAAAATGTTGTTCACCTTTTTTGATTTTATTATCTACGTACTATAGATGTACTTTCATGGACCACTGAAAGGAGGAAATGGCTCACATGCTTTGCCCAAGAGTGTGGCAACAGGCTTTTAAGGGGCTGCCAGAAAGAAGGGGGGCAATGTATTTTCCAAAGTACCAGAAGGATGGAAACTGAAGAGAGAAGCAACCTAAAAGTAAGGAGAAACTTCCTGACAGTGAGAATAATTAACCAGTGGAACTGCTTGTCTCCAGAAGTTCAGGGTGCTCACTTTCAATCACTGGAAGTTTTTAAGAAAAGTTTGAACAGCCATTTCTCTGAAATGGTATAGAGTTTCCCCAAGGTCCCTTCTAAGTGTTATTCTGTTATTCTGACACCTTTCCAGGACCTCTGCTCAGAGTTTGGCATCCTCAGAATTTTCTGCCTGAGCAGGGGTTGGACTAGAAGACCTCCATAGTCCCTTTCAACTCTGTTAAACACACCTGTATTTATGCTCTGGACTATACACATTCAATGCATGTAAACCCTGAAAAATAGTCAGTAAAGGCAACTAGGCAAAAGAAGGCAGTAAAATCACTCTAGGTATATGGACAGTGTAAAATATTAATATATGATAACTAATGGAACAATTAAAAATAGCACAGTTTTCTCTCTTTCTCCTTCCTATCTCTTCCTATTTTCTTTCTTTCTCTTTTTTCCTCTTTCTTTCTTTCTTTCTTTCTTTTTCTTTTTCTCCCTTCCTCTTTCTCTCTTTCTTCCTATTTCTTTTTCTTCCTTTCTTTCTCTTTCTTTCTTCCTCTTTGTCTCTTTCCTTCTTGCTCTCCTTCCTTCCTTCCTTCCTTCCTTCCTTCCTTCCTTCCTTCCTTCCTTCCTTCCTTCTCTCTCTCTCTCTCTCTCTCTCTCTCTCTCTCTCTCTCTCACACACACACACACCTGGTCTGACTGGGATGGCGTGACAAGGCAGAAAGCGAGTGGTGGGGCAGCTGGACTCGCTTTGTTTATTTCGTTTCCCAGGTGGAAATTGAGCAGTTACAGCGGTGGTGGTGATGGCGATATTCCAAGAGGGCAGGGTGGGCGGATGTACCGAGGCTGCTGCTGCTGCATATGCGCACCTCTGCCTCCTCCTCAGCCTCAGTGCAGTGCAGATGTCCCTCAAGGGCCACATGCCCACCTGCTGGCCAGGCTGGGATGGAAACGGTGCATCCCCTGGGAGGAGGCAGAAAGTGGCCAGTGCATGCAGCCACCGTGGCCAGTCGCTTTGTTCATTTTGTGCCCTGGGAGAAGGCAGAAAGCGAGCAGCTACAGGGGCGGTGGCACTGCTATGGGAGGCAGCCCCGAGAGTCCCCCACCCTCCCTTTTGGAGCACCTCTTACCGCAGCATCGGACAGATATTCCTCCCGCGTGGATTCAGCTCCTGCACATCCCTGCCTCCCCAGAAGAGCAGAAAGAAGCCTGCTTGGGTGGGAAGGAAGGAAAGCCCTGGCCCGCCCGTTCTGGCTGGCAGCTCTGCTCACCTTGCTCACACATGGGACAGTTGATGCCCTGCCAGCAAATGCTGCCCTGCCAGCTGCTCCTGCCGCTGCTGGGAGCTAAAAGGCAGCAGCAGTTCTTGCCTGTCTCTTGCTGCTGCTCTTTTGGGTGGTGGCAGGCTGACTGGAGTGCTGGAACCTGAAAGAGAGCAAGGACAGCAGAGGTGCCGGCATGCAGGTCCACCCCATTAAGCCCGCTGCACCGGTTGGGGAGGAAGAAAAGCCCCGGCCCACCTGTTCTGGCTGGCAGCTCTGCTCCCCTTGCTATTCCACTTTGCAGCACATTGGCCAGATCAGGCATAGGGAAGTTGATGCCCCACCAGCAAATGCTGCCCCACCAGCTGCTCCTGCTGCCACCGAGAGCAGTTCTCACCCGTCTCTCGCTGCTGCTCTTTTGGGGAGGCAGGACTGTGTGTGTGAACTACTGCCGCCCTCTTACCTGCAGTGGTGGCAGGCTGGCCAGCGTGCCGGAACCTGGAAGAGAACAAGGGGAGCAGAGGCGCCAGCATGCAGGTCCACCCCATTGAGCCCGCTGCACCAGAGGGACTTGCCCACATGCCTTCTCCTTGCAGAAAGTCCCAGCCTCACTTGTGCACATGTCCCAGGACTTTCTGCTAGGAGGCGGCATGTGGGCTACCAGCTTGGTTCCGCTAGCAAAGAGGCATCAACTGGGAGACTTTTGCACCGAAAAAGAGGCAGCAGCTGCAGGCATCACGCAACAAGGTGGGGTGAGATGCTGGCTGGCAGGGAGCCCAGTGGCTCTCAGCCCTGGCTTGCCTTCCCTGGCAGCCAACTACTGGAGGAAGGTAAGGTCATGGCCATGGACAATGAAAGAGGCAGTCGTAGGGGAGGAAGCAAGGAGATTAAGGGCCAGGCCAGGGCCTCTGAAGGAGGGGAAAATAGGCGACACAGTGCACTAAGGGAGAGCAGGTGGCAAGTGGGCGGTGGCTCCGGGGCAAGGCTGGAGCTGGGGAATCATGCGTTCACCAACCCAGCCATGGCAGCCAGTGGTTCCAGGGCCTCAGGTAATAGCGCACATCCCTGGGGCCCAGACCCCCAATCTAAGGCGAAGGCTCAGCGAGCGGCATGCATTGCTTACCTTTGGTGAGCTGAGCCGACCGGGCATCAACAAGGCAACTGGTGAGGTGATTAGCTGGGCCATGTGGCAAAGGCAACATATATAGAGTGGGGATGGGCGGGGTGAACATCGAGCAGCCAGAAAAAGTGAGCGAGCATCAAGCATCAAGCATCTGGAATGGGCGAGCAACCATCGGGTGACCATACCAGTTCGGGGGCATGGCCAGCCAGAAGTCGCTACTGGTTCTGCAACCCACGCCAAATTCATGCTACTGGGTCGCCAGAACTGGTGCGAACCGGCTGAATACCACCTCTACCTCAACCTCTACTGACCTCTAGATGAAATGAATGGCATACAGATATAATAAATAAACTTAAAACTCCCAGAATTCCCCACTCTGCCCAGATTAAAGTTGCTGACACTGAGAAACACTGTTCTAAAGGCAGAAAATACATTGCAAAATGCCTCTTCTTTTGGTGAACAATATGGGGGAGGGATCCCAAAATTTTCATTTATTCAATTACATTGTTCCTTTGATTTTGACCAGGAAAAAATCTTGCTAATGCTGAACTCTCTTGAGCAAAAATCTCAATATAGATGTATGCATGTATATATATTTCAAATTGTAATTTCAGGATCATCTGCCCTAGAAGTAAACACAGAAAATTAAAACAAAGCAAAACACATGCTCACCGAACCAGTTATTATGCCAGTAGGATCCCACCCCTGTTAGCATCTAATGAATTTCTTCTCTCTATAGTACCACCTGATGGAGAAAGATAGACTTGTATTTTCTTTTTCTATGTTGTCATATCAGTCAGAATACATTTTTCCTCATTTCTCTGAATTTGATGTGACTAGCTTCTGTGCAGGGCCTATTCATTCACTAAACCTAGGAAAAAGAATGTAAAAAAGTACTTCCCAATGCTGTGAATATAGTAAATAATTTTTGCTTCCAATATCTTTCTCGGGGAGAATGAGAATGGTGGGTATAGCCATTAACTAAAGAAACCTTAAGATTCAATTGTTCAAACCTTTTATTTAAGCATGCTGATCTTTTCAATTATATAGCTTCCTCTTACTTATTACCAGAAAAACTGCACTTATGATCCACCATGGAAAATTCAGTAAAATAACAAGAATGACTTCCATAAAATAAAATAAAAAACTGATGTTTTAGTGCCTGATTTATTGCTCCAAACATGTTTCCTCTTGGGCTGAAATAATGTTAATATTGCTTCAATCAAAATTGAGTAAACTTACTTAAAAGCCCTTACTTGAATCTTTCCAACTGATATGACATTTGAAGAAGAAAGATGAGAAGAGGGTCACAAAAAGATGCCATTCTGGGGCATATCTTTCAAATAATAATAATACAAGCATATTGGAGAGCAGGTCAAAAAGCCACTTAATTATCATGTGGATTTGCTTTCTAATTGTACCGAACTCAACAGCAATGTAAATAAGTTCTGTTGTTTCCTGAACATAATAGTTGGCAGCAAAACTACTGTTTTCCTTGCATCACAGCTACGTATGGGATAATTTGGACAAATTTTTGCTGTTGTTCTCAAATTCAATATAAACACATTCTTTACTTAAGAAAAGGAACAGGTTACAATGATCTCTGCCATGGTTATTTTGAACTGTAACAATCATCCCCCAGCAAACTGTTGGAAATGTTTTTACTAGCTTTTGGAAGGCCATGAAAGTATATTAAACTTTGCCCAAGAAAGGAGTTGCCACTGAGAATACTTGACATCTTCCTGCATGGCCTCCTGATAGGTGGAGAATTTTAACAGGTCCTCTCAGACCATCTAGATCAGATGATCAGAAGCCATGCAGCATGGAAAAGGCAGCCTTGAGAGAACCCACACCATAAGCCATACAGAGTTTTAAGGGTAGTGACCAGCACACAGTAATATTCAGCACAGCTCCTATAACAATGGAGTAGCTTGGCACTACTATGACTTGCTAGTGAGCACACAGGGTGTTATTGTGGCTTTTTTCATGGAAACTTCCCACCATCATCACATTTGGATACTCCTGATTCCTTTATATGACCTGTTTCTGTATTCAATTAATGTTCACTCTGACCCATTCATTCTTAAATCTATGTCATTTTGTTTTACCACATATAGTTCTTAACCCCTTTACCACTGCATTCAACTTATTGTTGTTTCTCCTGAAACATCCATATACATTCTTTCAGGAAGTCCTTTGTGCTTCTTTCAACAAGCATTCCTTCCGTTACGTAAATCATGTACCCTATGGTGCTTTTGACCTGGGTGAGAAAGAATCATTGCAGCTCTGGAGAGAGTCTGACTTGGGTCAGCAGTGCTACATGGTGCTTTTGAAACCAGAAGATATATGCTGTCCTGATGCTCTTGAACTTTAGAGGACATAAGAAATAACCTTGAAGGACAGAAGAAAAAACCACTCCCAAGGCAATAGTCAGAAAAGTGAGTCCTAAACTTCCAAGAAACTAACTTGAGAAAATATCTTAGTAAGACACATGCACACTTTAGTTCATACAAAAATAAAGTGATGGAGGGGGAGAAGCACATTCATATTTGTAAGATAGTGATACCATATATTACAATAAAATTATATATCACGTTAGTATCTTAATTTGAAAGTTATTGTTCTGAAAAGTCTACCCTCAAATCCCTGTACTTCATAATTGAACCTAACTTTTGCAAAACCAGCCATATATGGCTAATATGGACCCAGGGATTGGCACTTTAACCTTCTCTATCTGGTTTTTCTTTTGGGAACATTTGGAGAGAGCGGGATATGAATTTGCCATGATAGTTTAATTTCTGTCTTTGAATTGCTGGGTGCCTGAGGGTAGGCGCAACATGGGATAGAGGCAGGGTGCTGCTATGAGGACCTGGCTACACTGTCCCTGGTTTTGTGTTTGTGATATTTTTTGGCCAACGTGTGTTTTGGAGTGATTAGAAGGTGATTGTGGTGAATGGATGACTTGCTCTAGGAGAGGGTAGGGTGGCAGTAGGATTGGAAGGTGAAAAGGCAGTCCAGAACATGATGACTGTGATGGGCAGAAGGAGATATGGGGTGCAGGCTGCTCTTGAGGACAGAGGGCTTACTATTGAAAAATGGTATCCCTTTCCCCCCAAAGGTTCATGCAGCTCCTGTACTTCTGACATTTTGGAAATTGTTATAATTTTGTAAATGTTTATAACTAATATATATTTTAATATAGAAACAATTAAAAGTTTTGAAATTGAATGGTTGCACTCACTTTCCCCTTTCATTACATTTGCTAAGTTTGGCAAAAGATTTGGTATATTGGTTTTTGGTTGGACAGAGTTGTTTTTATTTGTATCCTATATGACAGGGATCTCCAACCTTAGCAACTTTAAGACTTGTGGATTTCAACTCCCAGAATTCCTCAGGCAGTTCTGGGAGTTGAAGTCCACAAGTCTTAAAGTTGCTAAGGTTAGAGACCCTTGCTATATGTTGTTTTTGTTTGTAATATATAACCTGTTATTGAGGACTTCACATTTGGGTAAATAACTACATCAAGGGTTTCGTTTGCCCAAAAATTCATTGCACACAGTTTATCTGGCTATGTCATGATATCTCTAAATTATTCATATTTCCATTCTCATTTTTGTTGCCATTATATTTATTTATTTATTTATTAATTCATATTCTCCAAAAGGACATTACTAAACACACAACAATAAATTAGTTAAAACCAGATTAAACAATCAAGCCGAATTAACACTAAAATAGCAGAGATAAAACTCTAGGTAAGTAGAACATATCATTTTTATGAAATTCGTATTTCTTCCTTCCAATGAACTGCAACAATATTGAGTGACATTTCTATTTTGCTGATTAATTCTTCCAATAATGTCATGAATTATTTTAACAAAAGCAAAGGGGTAATCCTATTAATGTTAAAAGAATTGTGTATTCTGTTTTTCTAAGATCATAGTAGTCCCTCTTTAGGGATATGACAAGCAAGAATGTAAATAAGAATAAGATAAAATATGTAAGGGAAAGGATTTTCATTAAAAAAACATAACAGTGCAATCCAACATATCTATAAGCAGTAGTACACACAATATTATAATTAAAAAATGTATGAAATATGATTACAAACTGAAGTATTTTATTATAATAATAATCAGGCAATGATTAGTTCTAAATATAAAATATCGGTAGTAGAATTATTCCATAGATATATAAACAGGAAGGGCAAGAACTTATCTACTGTTTATCAAGATGTATAGCTTATTATTTATTAGTCTTAGTTGTCATTGTCATTTAAAAATTCACACTTACTAATTGTGACAAATGTGTTAAACATTTTTTAATCTGAAGATAAGGCATACATAAATTAAGTTTCTTAACTGCGTCTCAAAAAAAAGAGTCCTGACTATGGAGACTTCTAGTGCCAATAGCATCTTGCATTTCACTGTACACTATACTAACTTCTTTGGTCTCTATGTTCTGCAGACAGGCAACAACATATAGTATATATGACAATGGTGTACATTCAAACCAGTTGTCTGTTGTTAACCCAAATGGCTTTCTTTCTCATTCCTGATATATATATACTCTGTTTACTTTTATCTGTTTATTTTTATATATCTTCTGTTTACTTTTTAACTTGACTGCATTTTCTATTGTACACAAGCAAGTAATAATTATAATTATGGCACAATTAAATATAAATTAATATACTGAGCATAATGCAATTAGCATATTTAATATAAGTAGCTGGACAAAGATTTTATGAAAATTGAAATTTACATTGCTGTAAGCGTCAAGTGTTTTGCACTTCCCTAGTTCAGGGTCTTCAAACTTGACAGCTTTAAGACTTGTGGACTTCAACTCCCAGAATTCCTCCTCAAGTCATGTTAGCTCAGGAATTCTGGGAGTTGAAGTCCCAAGTCTTAAATTTGCTAGTTTGAAGACCCTTGCCTAATTCATAGGTAATCAGCCAATGTTCATTTAGCTATGAACCAATTGTTGAAAATGTGTCTAACTTTAGATGATGAAAAATTATATGTCTCCTGATTTGTTTCCCATCTTGTCAGATATCAGCAACTACAATTGAAATATTCTAGTATTTAGTATTTTCAAACATTGATTTTGGAATCAATGGAACTAATGCCATTGCTAATCCTACTTCATTAATTAGCTTAATCTTTTTAATAAGGTCCAATGCATCTCTAAACATGATTTCTGTAATCAGCTATTAATTCTGGCATAATTAAGGAATGTCCTATTGGCATTTGGAAAGAAAATGTACATCCTAAAGTGTGCAACATTGCAACATCTTTTGCTGATCAGAATCCTTTCTTCCTCCTTTGTCATACCAACTTCATTTTGAGAATTAAGGCATTCTCAAATCTTTCTTTAGTTGTTTATTCCTACCATTACTTGTCCCTTAATTCATGTTTTCTAGGTGACCAAGTATTTTTCTTCTCACTAAACTATTATCACTTACTTCTTCCAATTATTGGATGCTTGCTAAATTATATCCCATTCCCTGCATGTTGTCTAAATAAATGTACATTAGATACCTTGACTGAGAAATATTATCTGCCACAGTACTGCTTTGGAGTTTATTAATGGGAAAATCAATATCTCTGCACAGTCTCAGGAAATTACAATTCAAGACCATTTCTTGCCACCAATTTCAACATTCAGGATTTAGAATATGTGTGAACATTCCATGATATCTCTACAACTAATACTTAGTGCATTATGTATACAAATTAATACATAGATATTGAAACAATGCTCTCATATAAAGCATCTACATGTACAATGGCTTCAAAGAACATTCAGAAATCTAGAACTTGAATTTTCATAACACAGCTGTGTTTGGTTTTCCACCCATAATTGTCAAGAAAAAATATGACAAATATGTGCAATTACAATGATTTTGCACTTCCAAAGAAGAATTAGTAGGATTTGAACATTTAATACTGTGGCTACTTCCTAAACAGAATGACAGTGCAAAGAGAAATTTTGAAGACAAGGGAGCATTCCATTATAAGGAATGACTGAAGGAGCAAAATATGGTCAATGACACAATGTGCTAGGCCACAATGTAGTCACAGTTCATTGAGCAAACGTAATTAGGATCATACTTCAATTGAGCACATAAATCATACCTGACAAACATTATCTCTAAGCCAAACAAAAGTCATTGTATCTTAATACAATGATTCAAAGCATATGAAAATTCTGAAAAGCATGGGTTATTTAAAAAAACAAAAACAAATGGAAGTATCTTCATTTTTAAAAATGTACTTCAAAATGATTCATAAGTTTTCAGATCTTGCATGATATATAAACATTGCATTTCTCTGTTATTAAAGCAGACCTTTTCAGGATTCTGTGCAAGCCTGAAAAATGCCACTAATATAAAGTCAATTTAGATTTAATGAGTCTTTAGATCATTTTTAAATTATTATTATTGAATTGTGATAATTGTAGTCTTTGTGTTCTAAAACTGAGGTGAGCAGCTTTCTAGATCGCTTTGACGAGGAGTTCAAAAGATTGATGGAATACCTCTCCTGATTTGAAGACATAAAAATATGAATATGAAACTGTAAAAGCATAACCCAATTTATAAAGAGAGACAAACTCAGTAACAAAATCCACCCAGCACTCTGGGACAAATCCAAACAACTAGCCCTCTGGAGAGCGAAACAGAAACCTTTCACAACAGACACACACACCAACAAACTCCACAGACTAGAGAAAGCATGCAGAAGCCCAACCCCCCACAACAATGCATGAAACAAACAGTACACAACATATCAGACAGAACCCTCACCATGGCAGAAACCAATGTCCTTTCCAAAGGATTCAACTTTGCTGTAGCCCCAAGCGCATCCCCACTGAAAACATCATATGTGGAGTTGAAGCTAGCCTAGCCAAAATTAACAGACACAGCCAATAAAATCAGACTTGAAGTCACTGCGTCCTCTGCTCCAGCAGTCCACCCAGAAACTTACACAAGAAGAACAAAAGCACTCAGCAACTTGAGGAAAGACAACAACATAATCATCCTCCCAGCAGACAAAGGCAAGCGCCACAGTCATGATGAACATCTGACTACCAATCCAAACTATCCAACCTACTCCAAGACCCCGCTTACAAACCTCTAAACACAGACCCCACCACCTATCTGGAGAAAACCACCAAATCCAGAATAAAAGCCTTGCCCATCAGTGAAGAGATCAACAAAGAATCATCCCCAGAGAAAAATCATCTAGATGCCCTAAGCTCTATGGCCTCCCCAAGATACACAAAGAAGGAACACCACTCAGACCCATAGTCAGCTCCATAGGCTCACCTCTAGAACCTTGCCAAATTTCTCTGCCAAACAACTCCAGCCCTACAGAATCCATCACCTCACACGTACAAAATTCTTTCCACTTCATAGAAACAATAAAGAAACAAAACCTACAACCCAGTGACCTACTTGTGAGCTTGATGTCATATCCTCTTCACTCAAGTACCTATTAAAAGCCTTGACAGCTATCCAAACAAATACAACCCCCTAAGCACATCCTAGATCTGACCAACCATTGCCTTTCCAACCATGCTTCATCCACAATGGACAAAGATATAAACAGATAGAAGGAGCACCTATGGGATCACCCCTCTCACCGTCATAGCTAACCTATACATGGAACATTTTGAAACCAATGCTCTAGACAAATCCGAATACAAACCCAAACTCTGGCTTAGATATGTAGATGACACTTCGTAATTGGCCACAGAAAAAAACTGGACAACTTCCTCACATCTCAACAGCCTACACCCCAAAACAATTTACCATGGAAACAGAAACCAACAATCAACTTCCGTTCCTGGACGTCCTAATTTACAAAACCCGGCTCCCTAGGACACACCATCTACCAGAAAAAGACACACTAACAGCTACTTAAATGCACAATCCATCACCACCCTGCACAGATCAACTCCGTAGCCAAGACCCTCATCTCCAGAACCAAATGCCTAGCTGACAAAGACCACTTGAGAACAGAATTACACACCCTCACTAGCGTTATTAATGTCCAATGGATTCCAAAGAAGCACAATCACCAACCTAATCGAAGGAGACTCCCCAAAACCAAGACACAGAACAGGACAATGGCATCGCCTCCTCCCTTACATCAAAGGCACCACAGATAAAATCAGCAAAATTCTCCACAAACACAATATCAGGACAGCCTTTGGCACCAAAAATAGCCAACATCTTAAGAAACCCCAAGACAAGATCCAGCTAGAAAACCAAGGAGTTTATAAAATACCATGCAAAATTTGCCCAGCCATACATTGGACAAACCAACAGGAGAATAAATGCGCGCATGCAGAGAACACAAACATGATCAGAAAAGAAGAAAAAACTTCCTCCTTTTCCAGCACCTTAAAGCCACAGGACATGAAATTGATTTTGAGGATCAAACTTATCTCAATACTGAACACTTCAACAAGAGAATAATTAGGAAGCCATGAAATAGAAACACCCCATAACATGAATAAGCGGGATGATACTTCCGCCTACCAGACATCTGGAAACTAGCCCTAATCAACAAGCGAGTCCCAAAACCAAAACCAACACGGACATGATGCCACCAATCTCCTTCACCAGACTCAAACCCAAGCCCACAGATGAAAGGCAACCACCATCCAGAAACCAGACCATGGCTGCAACACCAGCTGCTACACCCCTCCAACCCCAAACTAAGCAAACTGACACAGCTATAAACACATAGCCAGACCTCAAACTTCGAGCCAAACCAAGGCCCAGAATGTCACATCACAGCCTTCCACCCAGGATACTACATCACAGAACTCAGGAGATCACAACACAAAACATCAGGAGGTTGCAGCACAGACAACGACCCAGGAGATTACAGCACCACACCCAGGACATCACAACAATAGAACTCAGAAGGTCATCACACAGCCCATTACCCAGGTCGTTACAACACAAAGGCTGAGAGACACACAGCCAGCACCTCAGCCACACAGGGTCTCAGGAAAAAGCCATCCAATCTGCATACATCAACTCCACAAACCAATCAAAAGTAACAACACAGCCAACTCTAGAGTTTAAAAGGGAAAAACAGCCACGATCACACACTTCTCCCAGGAGAAGCGAAGCTGAAGACACCAGCCTGAAGATGATGGATGAGATTTAAAAAGCGTTGCCAAGGTATTCTCAATCTTACAGGGACAAGACCGAATACACCAAGACCTACAGACCTTTACCATATGAAAATCTATGAAAACATATATATATATATATAATGTACATTTATTCATGCTCAAACCATGAACAAATGCATACTGTGTTTCCCCTAACATAAGACACTGTCTTATATTTTTTTGGGCTCCCAAAAACACACTAGGTCTTATTTTCAGGGTAGGTCTTATTTTTGGGGTAGGTCTTATTTTCGGGGAAACACGGTATATTCGCAGGGCATGATGATGGTGTGGATCTTATTCTTTCCATTAAGCTGGCTCTTTAAGACCTGTCCAATCCTTTGGTGGTATTTGGATGCTGCTATTTTCCTTGCCTCCTCACTGTGGTTCCCAAGTGACTGCAGGATACTAAGGTACTTGTAGCTAGTCTCTATATCTGCTATGTGACTCACTGATAGTTCCATCTTATCAGTTTGAACTGCAATTGAAACTGGAAATCTGATAAGAAGTCATTATCTTTTTTGCAGTGGTCAATAGTATGAAATTGACAAAAAATGCCAGAAAGCAGCAAAATACATTATCAATCTCAGTCATGTGGAATGCTGTGATCTGCTCTAAAGGTAATAATCATTTGATGGCTGGAGGTGCTTTACAGGCTGAATGTTCACACCTTTTTGTATTTCCACCAGCTGACTAATCTCTCACCAAGTTGCCTTGAATATAGCCTCTAATCTCATTTTCCAGAGGTGCAGGCATTATTCTCCTTAATCGTTTAACTAAGTATCTCAAGGATTACAGTACTAAATTCTATACTAATGTATTGGTTTGAGTTATGGTGATAACAGAGATTGTTATAAGGGAATCTTCTAGGATACTATCAGATGGTACTTCTCCACTGAGCCTTGGTAACCAGTCCCAAGGGTTGACTATAGTTACTTTATCTGTGATCTTATGCCTTATATTAGCTGTTGTGCTCTATAATGGAGGGAGTGGCAGTGATGATCCAACTTCAGGTGTTGGCTGCACATCCACTTGTTCTTCCAGTTCTTCTTAAGTCTGGGTTGTAACATGTAGTTGATCTACTTCAAGTTATGAGAGTAGCTTCCTCATTGCTATGTTGAAACACTGGGTAACTAACCATTTCTCAGTTAGTGTGGATGAATGGATCTTTTGTACATCCATAGTTCCCTTATATTTCATATATCCTTTCCCATTAGGTCTACCGTTGCACTAGCATTCAATCAATTCCAGGTTATATAATATCATACCATAACTATGACTGCATGTTTCCTACTATAATGATTCATTATTATTTGTGAACTTGCTCTTATTATCCAATAGGTATTGTTAGTATTTCTTCCATCATTTAATTACATTCTCAATTGTTTAATAGTAATAGCAAAACAATCAAAACACTATTACAGTGTTGAATGCTGTTAATACTGGACATTATATACAGAGAAAAACAGAAAAATCAGTTTTCAAATATATTTAAATGAAGTTTCTATCCATATAGTTGAATGTCAAAAAACAAAGGCATTCAGTGAACAAAACCAATTTTCTCAGGCATATCTTGTTTTATATGCATTGATGACTTGATTCTTCTTTTACACTGAATCCAAATGACACATTTTTTGTATTAATGAAAAGCGGGGTAAATGTGCTACTCAACATTAGAAAATAATTTTTTTATATAACAGAAATAGTAAAATTATATCTTAATTTAAATAAAATTAACCAAATTGTTTGCAAAATTATTCATATCAATGTAATGATGCTTTTGAGCTCATATCAATTTAATAAAACCTTTGAAAGAACTGGCTTAAAGATTCTGATCATTACTGAATTAAATTCTCAGCTTATTCTTGTTCATGATATATTTGTGCTGTTGCAATGTAAGTGGATGGAGAGGTTGCCGGAAGCATGTTGTTTTTGTAATGATGGTGGCACGCATCAATAACTCCAGCCCTTTTATCAATCTGAGAAATTATTTTCCCAATGTGGAATCCCATGAATATGTTAGTTACTGCAATTAAACTGGTTTTCAAATCCTAGTCATAATAAGGTAAGGAGAAAGGGCTCAATATCTGGTGAGTTCACCCAGTTTTCTGAATGTAATATCAAATTGGCTTGCCACTGCTGCTTGTTTTTTTTTTTTACTTGCCATTCTAGCTTTTAATCCCCAAAATGAAATGGTACACAACTGGGATTTTTCTGACTGCACCTACATTTTCTTATGCTGACACACTGGAAAACAATGTCTTGCACATATGGAAATATAAAGCATTTATTTAGCAATGGCTTTGAATTTTTTTTATTTTCCTTGCTAGTATTGCAAATTTCTTATAATGCAAAATGAAATTGTTTGAACTCTACTGTAGAACCATTACTAAAAGTTCTAAGGAGCCTATACTGTTACCCTTGGACATAAACCATCAAAGAAACAAAAAGTTATGAATATAATTATCCACAGATACCTACTAGTTTCTGTCTGGAAATCCCGAAAGCCATCAAATATTGAACGAGCTGGTCTACGTCTTTTTGGTGCTTAATAGGAACAGAATTTAATAAACAGATTAATAATAAAATCTTATTATACTGCCACATTGTGGATTTGTGGTACATACCTATCGTAAAGGATGTAAACAAATTCTAAGACACCAATAATGCATCATACTAGTTTCAAACATGAATTCATTAGATCTTATGTTTCCATATTTACAGGTTGCTATTCTATCTTAATGCTTTTAAAGCAATTTATGGACTCAAAATAAATTAAATTTGCCCCTCTCCCCACTCACAAAGTTTAAAATCAGAAAGGCTGGAACAGCAATATCCATTGGTACCCATACAATGGCAAGCCATAAGTAAAATTAAAGGGCAGCTAAAGTAAACCAATTGTTACAACTGAATCAAAAATCTGCAATGTGCAGGCCACATAAATATAAGGAAGGTATTAAGAACGACTGGTTTGTGACGTAATTATAAGTTACAGAACACATTATCTGACCCATGATTGCTTTGTTCACTTCTATCCCATCAGCTATAGTATCCAAAGCAGTCCTGCTTAAATTTCTTAGTGAAATGCTATTTATCTTTGAGTCACAGAACATAAGGGTTAGGGGGAGCGATCTTGGACATAGACATAGAATAACAGAGTTGGAAGGGACCTTGGAAGTCACCTAGTCCAACCCCCTGCTCGAACAGGAGTCTATTCCAAATATTAGCTTCTACCTAGTATTGAACCCACCGCCTCCTGATTGTGAGGCGAGAGCTCCACCTCTAGGCCAAGTCAGTAGAAGGGTATATTTCTACAATCTTTGCTGCAGGGATACTCCAGAGCTTGAGAACAAATCTTGAGACTGTTTCACTATTCATTTTATCAATGACAGACATTATTTATATTAATACCATTATAACATGCTTACTAATGGCATAATTACCTTAGAGAAACCATCAGCATCACAGAAAAATAACTACTTGATAGCCATATAAAAGTTGAAAGAAAATCTACTGTTACTCTCTCAGATTTGGTCACAGAAATATTTCTTTATTTCAATTCACTTGCCCTTGTAGATATGAACAGATTTTACATTCTAAATGTATGTATGCCTAAATAACTCACTAGCCATTTAATTTTATACCTGTCAATTCAGAAATAAGCTATATTAATGCTGCTGGAACTTTATAGTATATACTCAAGGGATAGATATTGTGGAGACCCATTAACATAGGAAGAGGATGATATTTGGCTCTTTCAAATAGCACAAAAATGATTCAGCTGATGCTATCTATTTAGACTTTTCAAAACTCCCTAATAAAGTAGAATACTGAGTAAAGTCAGATGTCCTCAGGGTGCAGAAACTGCCCAAAAACATGAAACAGTTGGACTAAATAGTTAATTTTCAAGTTGGGCAAATATTCAATGGGATCCCATAGGGATCAGATCTGGTGGAGTATTTTTATATTTATTTGTGGGCAATTAGGAGTTAGCAATGAACAGGAAGGTAGCCAAGTTTCCTTATAATATTACGTAATTGGGCTGGTGAAAACAATGGGTTAATGAAGAGCTTCAAGTGAATCTTTACACTTATTTAATATTTTAATGTGGCTCAAAATGAGAAAGTGCAAAAGTTGCATTCTGGCACAAAAAATACAAACTTCACTGATAGAGTCAGTTACCTAGGATAGTAACTGATCTGAAAAGGGTAGTACAAAGGAAACATCTAAATACCAGTAGTAGCTACTATAAAAATGGTAAGCTCTGTGTCTGGAATGATAATGAAAATAATCAGTTAACATACTACTGCTTTTATAGAAATCCACGGTGAGACGATGCCACAGACAAAAGTGGATTAAAATAGACATTTTGACCAACTGGCAAGACAAAAGAACTGTTCTTAACTAGTCTCTTACAGACTAGTTTTTGCAGTCATTTTTTAGATTCAAGTCTGATGGAAAATAATACATTTAGCAATCTGATTCCTATCATTCTCACCAATATTAATGTAAGTTGCAGAAAGACAACTTGTGAAAATGATTAGAATGGATAGGTACAACATATTCAGAAAGTATTCAAAGCACTTGGGATAAGTTCAGTATATGGTGGAAAACAACAGTGTGGAAAAAGAAGCCGCAATAGGGAATGATCCATTTGTATGCTGGTGTTCTGTTTTTTAAATGGAAGATTTGGTTAAATCTTCCATTCAAAATTGGAAATTACCTCAGAATCCAAATCAACCGCACAGCCAATCAGAGACAGCACCGACTCTCAACCAACCCATGCAATTCCCCCCACATCAGCAGTTCACCTCCCAACAGCACTGACCTGAGGTAATCTCCTTATCACAAGACCCATCACAAGACTCATTGATGATTCACAGCTGACCTGTCACAAGACCCTCACTTGACACACCCACACCTGAAGCCCTTATAAACAGAACACTGACACTGATATCCCCTAAACTCCACTGAAGATGTTACCTAGCCTGGTAACAAAACATTTGGAAACCAAACCACATGCTTGGAGAACGAACCTTTAATCTCAAGATTTGGTTAGTTGGAGTTTACTTCTGAATTCAGCCTCCTACCTCTCGGGGCGTTCGCAATCGGTGTTGGCGGGAGGGCAGTGGTCAGCCCCAAGGGCTCTCACATGTGGGGTTCCTCAGGGGTCGGTCCTCTCTCCCCTCCTGTTCAACATCTATATGAAGCCGCTGGGTGAGATCATCCGTGGTTTTGGGGTGAGGTATCATCAGTATGCTGATGATACCCAGCTGTATATCTCCACCCCAAGCCAAATCAGTGATGCCCTCTCCGTGATGACCCGTTGTCTGGATGCGGTACGGACCTGGATGGGCAGGAACGGACTACAGCTCAACCCGGCTAAGACTGAGTGGTTGTGCGTACAGGCATCTCGGCCCAGTCAGTTGATTCCATCTTTGGTCATAGGGGGAGGTGTTGCCCCCTGTGGACAGGGCTCGGAACCTGGGAGACCTCCTGGACTCACGGCTTAGTTTGGAGGAGCAGGTGGGGGCCGTGACCAGGGGGCCTTTTGCCCAGGTCCGACTGGTTCGCCAGTTGCGCCCATATCTGGACCGAGATGCCCTTCGCACGATCACTCATGCACTTGTGACGTCCTGACTCGACTACTGCAACGCTCTCTACTTAGCACTGCCCTTGCATACCATCCGGAGGCTTCAGCTGGTGCAGAATGCGGCTGTGCGGGTTGTGATGGGAGTTTCCCGATACTCCCATGTTACACCCCTGCGCAAGGTGCCTTGGTTACCGGTTGCCCTCCAGGTGAGATTCAAGGTGTTGGTGTTAACATTCAAAGTCCTTTACGATATGGGTCCAGGGTACTTGCGGGAGCGTCTCCTGCCAATATCAAACACCGATCGCCCTGTGCGTGCACACAGACGGGAACTCCTCGGGGTACCGTCGGCTAGACAATGTCGGCTGGCGGTGCCCCGGGGAAGGGCCTATTCTGTTGCGGCCCCAGCCCTGTGGAACCAGCTCCCTTTGGAGCTCCGGTTGGCTCCTGATCTTCGCTCCTTCCGCCGCAATCTGAAGACCTGGCTGTTTGAACAGGCCAGGCTAGACTGACCTCCTGGGTTTTTTTTTTAAAGTATTTTAACGAGTTTTTAGTGATTGGGCTTGTTGATTTAATTCTGTTTTAAATATTTATTGCTTGAAGTATTGTGTTTTAATTGTGAGCCACCCCGAGTCCTTGCAGAGAGGGGGCGGCATATAAGTCCAATTAAATAAAAGAATGCCTGAAACCTAGTAAGCTGATTCCACATTGGAGCTGCTGCACTGAGCTGTATGTTCAATGTTGTGGCTCCCTTAACCATTTGACTGATCTTCTGGATTTGAAGCAACATGGTGCATGGATGATTTCATCCAAAAGTTGAATTTCTCTTGCACAGTGAAGCGCTCTGCATTTTGTTGTGAAATTACTGTTCCTAGAGAAAATAAAGGATGTGGCCATCCTTGGAATTTCAAAATCACCCCCAGGGTAGAACAGCAGCCACAATAATGTTCTTACAGCTTTTAAACTGTGAGTGGGGAGCCAGAGGTAGAAATTCTGCTAATTCTTCTTCTTTGAGGATCCAGAAGATGAAATAGAGACTGCTGCATGGCTGCGCTTGGGTTGGAACCAAGAAGAAAACATGCCATATTAAGGAGACCACTGGAGAGGGCTAGAGAGCTCTTGGCTTTATAAAAGGCCTTGGGTACATTGCTGACCAGTCTGGAGCAATGTGGGGCCTGGTAATCGAGAGGCTCTTTCAAGAGTCATCACTGTGCCAACTAAAACACAAATAACTCCAATGGGGTGAGCTATGGACTTTGAACAAAGCTATCTCTAGCTGGGAGACAAGACTGGCAGTAGAAAGGCTCCTAGCCCTGCTGCTGTGAGAATGTGCTCATTGTGGAAGCCCTATGAACTGGCATTGATGTTGGAAAGATGATAGGTAGCTGTAACTGGGGACTGAAGAGGATTGCTTGTAATAGCAGCGCCATACTTCTGGCCTTGGATTTGGTTAGTATGTTGGTTGTTGCAAATGTTATTGAAAGTTAATCATTAGACACTGGGTGACGTTATTTGTACCTCAACTGTAATGATTTTAAAGAGGGGGAAATCCATTAGGCTGTTACAGGACAAAGGAAGTTATCAGTAGCAAGCATATCTTCTTATATAGTAATTGTGCATCCAGGTGCCACGCAGCTGGGAAGAGCTCCCCAGGCATCAAGGAGACTGTACATTAGAAAAATACCTATTTTGTCTCTGTGGCCAACTAATAAACAGAATTTATGACAGCTTGAGATTAGAACCCATTCTTACACAAAGAACATCCTTTCTTTAATTTGAGGTTCATCATGAGGCAATTAAGTGACTGCAATGAAGATTCTGATACGGCCTAATTGTTTGATTAAAGAAGACATCCTTAAACAAACAAAAAAATACTATGTACTTAAGAGTGGTGATGGTGGAGGAAATATGTATAAGCAACAACAAATGGTGAGCATGAGTGAATGAGACATAATGAATTTGTGATACTTTTGAAAAAAAAGAATATATAATCTTTCTACCCAACTTCCTACTACCATGCACTCCTGAAAAGAATAAACCATAGGTGGCTCTTTCCTACTCACTCTGGTGGAAAGATGCCAGGACTTTTTATCCCCATGCTTTCTATATTAATAGAGCACAGCATGTATCATAGATTTTACGTATCAGGAGATACATGTTCAAAACAGATATGATTATAAAATCCATTCTATTATGACAAGCTATTTTGTGTCTGACTGCATGAAGGTGTAACCTATTGCTTTGTTGGGTCATAATCTAGTGTAGCATAATCAGATTTAAAAAATATATAAATAAATCCAAGACTCACTTATGATAATAAACACAAAGTCTCCCAAATTTTCCAGGCTGAATTACCATACTTTCAGGACATATAGTCATTTCCAAATCCAAAGAAAAATCTACTGTACATAACAGAAATATATATCTTCTTAAACAGAATCTTATTAGGAATTATTATTATAGTGATATTAATACACCTCTACCTCAGTTTTTTATTTACAAAATAAAAGCAATAACAGTAATGAACTAATAAAAATGTCAGGCTATTTTAGTGGGTATTTAAAAAAGTTGTCTGTTATGCATATTTTTCATATTATAAGATCTCACCATCTCCATTGTAAGGACAATGCAGAATTTCTGTTCATTCTTTGAAGACTAAATGTAAACATAAAAAAGAAGCTTACCACCAAATAAGGGTTCCGGTTCTACCAGAATTTCTTGTTTTTGAGGAATAGGCGCCCTCACTTCATCTCTACGAAGACAAAAAGCACATAATAGCTTGAAAATGTCAGTATCACTTGGGCAAGAGGAAAATCTGTTCTTCGTACCTATATTGAAACCATGCAACGGTGTTCAAACTATTATGAGGAACAAGAAAAGAATGTATGGAAATTATCTTGTGATTACACAAAAGGAAAAAGTGCTCAAATATCTGGACCTAGTCTTTTCCATTTTATGTCAGGAACAAGACAAAATTTCTGACCTGTTTGCACTTTCATTTTAATAAATCTTTAATAAAAAGGTAAGTGAAGAGTCAACCTGACTACAATTGGTTGAAAAATATTAAAATTAGTTCTTAAATTAAACCAGTATTACATTCCTTGGAAAGCACATAAACTAGCAGTTATTCCAAATGCCTCTTTGTCAATGAGCAACAAGCAATTGTTAGGAATTCCAGTGGTATCAGCTTCATTTCTACAGTTCTCAACTAAAACAAATTTTCAATGCTTTTAGACTGGATGTATAGGGGCATGATGCTCAGCAGTTAAAGACACTGAAAAGCTGACAGCCCAAGTTCAAGACCTGCGCTGCCATTACTTGCCCCAGCTGTTTGGACACCGCTGGTACCATTGGCTATGAAATGGAGATAATCTCTGTCCCCATAGAGTCAGACACGACTGGAAAGGGGAAACCTTTATGTTTAGACTGGATGTGAGAGCATTTTGTACCTAATAGTATTTGCAGGTGCTATGCAGTTGAGTATTGTTTAATAGAGCAAATGAGGGAGGAGAAATTTTATGGAAACAAAGTAATCCCAAAAGGAGGCAAGATATCAATTCTAGATGGTAGTGCAGGTACTGGGCAAATGGAATATTAGAATATTATTATACAAAATATAGATGAACTACAATCAACTGCAATGACATTGAAGGTCTAGTTTCAAGATTGGTATTTGTGCAAAAGGAAACATTGCCAATGTTTCAATATAGGTATGAAGAACATAAAATCATAGATAAGTCAAGCACAAAATAGCAAGAAAAAAAGAAATTTATACAGAATGCAATTCCATAATTAAGTTTTTGATTTGTACTTCACCAATTCCATAAAAAATTACTTAAATAAGAAAGTATTAAATAAACTATTTAATATTCCATGCTTTGATTTGAACCCCCCCCCAAAAGACCCAATAAAATCTATTTCCTATAAGGATCTGTGAAACTGAAGATTTAGTACTTTCTCCAAAACCTTCCCAAGAGAGGGGAACATTGGAGTTCAGCCAGTAGCTGTATCACACAATTGGATCAAGAAATGGTCATTTTAGAAGGGGATACAATACTTCAAGACTAAAGGCATCCATCTTGTCTGCAGTAAAGTATCATCTACCTCTCAGATCCATCCACACATATCCCACCCAGCCATATAAATCAGTCAAGTGAGGAATAGCAGAATTTATGCTGCAGGTTTATTTTGTTCCTTAGTCTCTGAAAATTCAAAAGAATCCAGATAAACTGGAAAGATGTTGCTTAAATCATTATGCTAGAATAATTATATTGTTCTCTGTTCATTTTGTTAATTAGTAGTGGTAACACAAGTTTCACAAAGGATCTGTGCTTTAAAAGTTTTGATGATTAAGTAGATACCCAGAGCAACAATAGAATAAAAGCAGCTGCATAAGAAAAACTAAGAACTTAAAAGCAAAAATATCTGAAATATACGTACAAATTTCAAGATAATTTAATTATCCTCTTTACGTACTCTGTATGTGGTCGCAGATTTGATACACTTGCAGAACTAGTGCTGGGTTCTTCAGCAATTCCTCCACCATCAAGGAACATAGTGACAGCCATTTCCAGATTATTGTTACATGCTTCTAGCATATGTTTGCCTGCACTTTCACTGGCACCTATGACACAATGAAAACTGTATTAAGTTTCAACAAAAGTTTTAAAAGAAAGAAAAAATATATTAATAAAGTGAATATAATGTATTTTACAATAGACTAAATATTTTTATATATTAAAAATAGACAATCCAGTCATGTAAATACTTTATTCTGTTTTGTTGCTTTTGTATTCCTAATGATTTATGGAGACATCCTACAATTTTCTTGGCAATAATACTGAAGTGATTTGGCTAGATTTTTCTGGGAAGTTTTTCAACTAGGGCTGAGAGGACCATGACTTGCCTGAGGTCACTTACTAGTTTCTGTGTCTAAGGCCAGTCTAGAACATGGGCCGTCTCAATTCTATAATTTTCCCTTTTTTGCATGACGAAGTGCGTGCGTGTGTGTGTGTGTGTGTATAAAGTTTACCAATAATAAATTTCAATACAATTTTTTTTGTCAGATTTTAGTATACTCTGTCACTATCTCCTCTCACACATCCTTTGGAGTATTCAATGGAGTATTCCTATGAAATTTAGTGCAAGGAGAACAATCTAATCCTTTCAATCTGGAAGCACGTCCGCACCCTCCACACGACTGCATCTATGGAGGACTCTGGAGTATATGCATGTCTCATACTATCATAATTCTGAAGCAACCAGAAACACACAAGAAGTTTGAGGAGTTTTCATTTGCTTCAAGTTTGACAAGGCTTAAGCTCTATACCATATTCTTAAAGAATGAAAAAAGAGGTCTCAGTACAATTAAACAATCAGTAATAATTATTGATAATAGCTTGGGGGGGAAGTGTTAAAACCGTCAACTATAATTCTACTTCCCTTTGATCCAACTACCAAAAAGAAGGGTAGACTATAGGGCCATGATGGCAAACTATGGCACGTGTGCCACAGGTGGCACACAGAGCCATTTGTGAGGGCACACGAGCCCCAGCCAAACTTACCTGCACTGAGCATGTGTGTGCCTCCCAGCTGATTTCTGGCCCGTTTGAGGCCGTTTTCGACGTCCCGGAGGCTTGAGAAAAGCCTCTGCAGCCACAGGAGGCCGAAAAACAGACCTTCTGGAAATACCAGAAGTGCCTGTTTTCAGCCTCTGGAGGGCCTCTGGAGTGGGGGGGGCATTCTCGCTCGCCTGGAGGCTCGAGGGAAGCCTTTGCAGCCTTGAGAGGCCGCAAAATGGGCCTTCTGGAAATACCGGAAGTGCCTCAATGGGCCAGTTTTCAGCCTCCCGAGGTTTTTCTCAAGCCTCCGGGAGGGCAAAACAGCCTCCCTGGGCTCGAGGCCCCGGAGGCTGAAAACAAGCACTTCCGGTATTTTCAGAAGGCCAGTTTTTCAGCCTCCCGAGATTGCAGAGGCTTCCCTTGAGCCTCTGGGAGGGTGAAAACAGCCTCAAACGGGCCAAAACAATCAGCTGGAAGGTGCGCACAGGCGCAGTGCAGGTAAGGAGGCAGGGCAGGAGTGTTGTTTGTGCATGCGCGGGGGGGGTGCATTGCATTGTGGGTGCTGGCACGCTTTCAGCACACAACAAAAAGGTTTGCCATCACTGCTATAAGGTACCCGTCAGTTGATGGACTACACCTCTCATAATCACTTGCCATTAACCATGCTGGCTTTGACTTATGGGAACTGTAGTATAAAACACCTGGAAAACTTTGCATTTTTGTTTTTATTTTGTATAAAAAAGGCTTCTTCTTACATTTGGCTTTTCTTCTTTCTCAACAAAATATCACCACAATAATTAGAAATTATTGGAAAATATACAAGGACCTCTACATCTATATTAAATTATATCTGAAATATTAACTATTTAACTTCATGTTATTTCCTTTTCCAGAAACTACTGCAGTTAGTGCAGTACATTTTTCTCAAAAATAACAGGATAATAGTAATACATAGAAAAATTTTTTTAAACTGGAACTGAGTTATTTATTATTATTTATTTAATTGGACTTGTATGCCGCCCCTCTCCACAAGGACTCGGGCGGCTCACAATTAAAAACACAATACTTCAAACAATAAATATTTAAAAGAAAAATTAAATCAAACAAGCCCAATCACTAAAAACCCAATTAAAATAATTTAAAAACCCCTGGAGGTCAGTCCAGCCTGGCCTGTTCAAACAACCAGGTCTTCAGATCGCGGCGGAAGGAGCGAAGATCAGGAGCCAAACGGAGCTCCAAAGGGAGTTGGTTCCACAAGGCAGGGGCTGCAACAGAATAGGCCCTTCCCCGGGGCACCGCCAGCCGACATTGTCTAGCCGACGGTACCCCGAGGAGTTCCCGTCTGCGTGCACGCACAGGGCGATCGGTGTTTGATATTGGCAGGAGACGCTCCCGCAAGTACCCTGGACCCATATCGTAAAGGACTTTGAATGTTAACACCAACACCTTGAATCTCACCTGGAGGGCAACCGGTAACCAAGGCACCTTGCGCAGGGGTGTAACATGGGAGTATCGGGAAACTCCCATCACAACCCGCACAGCCGCATTCTGCACCAGCTGAAGCCTCCGGATGGTATGCAAGGGCAGTCCTAAGTAGAGAGCGTTGCAGTAGTCGAGTCAGGACGTCACAAGTGCATGAGTGATCGTGCGAAGGGCATCTCGGTCCAGATATGGGCGCAACTGGCGAACCAGTCGGACCTGGGCAAAAGGCCCCCTGGTCACGGCCCCCACCTGCTCCTCCAAACTAAGCCGTGAGTCCAGGAGGTCTCCCAGGTTCCGAGCCCTGTCCACAGGGGGCAACACCTCCCCCCTATGACCAAAGATGGAATCAACTGACTGGGCCGAGATGCCTGTACGCACAACCACTCAGTCTTAGCCGGGTTGAGCTGTAGTCCGTTCCTGCCCATCCAGGTCCGTACCGCATCCAGACAACGGGTCATCACGGAGAGGGCATCACTGATTTGGCTTGGGGTGGAGATATACAGCTGGGTATCATCAGCATACTGATACCTCACCCCAAAACTGCGGATGATCTCACCCAGAGGCTTCATATAGATGTTGAACAGGAGGAGAGAGAGGACCGACCCCTGAGAAACCCCACATGTGAGAGCCCTCGGGGCCGACCTCTGCCCTCCCGCCAACACCAATTGCGAACGCCCCGAGAGGTAGGAGGAGAACAACTGCAAAACAGTGCCCCCCACTCCCAACCCCCCAAGGCACCGCAATAGGATACCATGGTCGATGGTATCGAAAGCCGCTGAGAGATCTAATAGGACTAGGACAGAGGAAAGTCCCCTGTCCCAAGCCCTCCAGAGATCATCCATCAGCGCGACCAATGCTGTCTCCGTGCTGAACCCGGGCCGGAAGCCCGACTGATACGGATCAAGATAGTCCGCTTCCTCCAGGAAGAGCGGAAACTGCTGAGCCACCATGCTCTCAACAACCTTCGCCAAAAAGCTGGGTCCAGAGCAGGCTTCTTCAGGAGGGGTCTCACCACCGCCTCTTTCAAGGTGGCAGGAAAGGACCACTCTCTCAGCGAGGCATTAACAACTGCCCAGAGCCAGCCGCACGTGGTCTCCCTGGAGGCATATACCATCCAGGAAGGACACGGGTCCAATAAACAGGTGGTGGAACTCAGTCGTCGCATAATCCTGTCCACTTCATCCTCAGAAACAGGATCAAACTCAGCCCAGATGACATCAGCCAGACTCTCTGTAACTCCCTCCTCAGACTACTAGCAAATTAGAGTTCAACCCCTCCCAGATCTGAGCGATCGAGTTGAATGCAACAGAAATAAAATACAACGAAAGCTTCTAAAACATATAACATTTTTGGGGAATATGTTTTACAGCACCAATAAAACTGTCCATGTACAGGTAGCTGACTTACAACAGTTCATTTAGTGACTGTTCAAAGTTACAACATTATTGAAAAAAGTAAGTTATGACTGTTTTTACACTTACAACCATTACAGCATCCTGATGGTCATGTGATCAAAATTTAGAGGCTTGGCAACTGATTCATATTTATGACAGTTGCAGTGTCCGATCCCCTTTTGCAATCTTCTGATAAGCAAAGTCAATGGAGAAGCCAGATTCACTTAACTGTGTTACTAACTTAACAACTGTAATGTTTAACTTAACAATTGTGGCAAGAAAGATTGTAAAATGGGGCAAAATTGACTTAACAAATGTCTCTCTTAACAACAGAAATTCCGGGCTCAATTGTGGTCGTAAGTCAAGGACTACCTGTAATCTTCACAGACCACTCCTATGCATGCTAATTCAATAATAGATTCTACCAATCTTAATGGAATTTACTCTCAGCTATCAGTATAGATATCATTCCAGCCTTCAGTTAGTTCAGAAAGGCTTAAATGAATGGGATTTTCTATATTCACTAATAACACATAAAACTCTGAATAGAAAGAATTAGAAGTCATTTATTTATATCAAAATAATTTTGAAAACTAAGAGCAGGATCAGTACATATTTTCTTACATAATGTATAATTAATGTTAATGATTTAATGGCTTTTATGTTTATTTTATTTATTTCCCACTTATTTTTACAAATAACTCAAGGTGGCGAACACACACAATTCTCCTTCCTCCTAGTTTCCTCAGGTCAATAGTAACTACTAGTTCTCCAGTATTTCACCAAATAATATTTTCTATTCCAACAAAGGTATTAGGCCCTGGGTCTAGAAATTCTGCATGCACTCCAATCCTAAACCAAGCTCCTTTCTGAAATCTGACTGAAGTGTTTGAACATCACTTACACTCAGAATTCAGTCAAGAAAATACATTTCTGGCAAGCGTCATGCCATATTTTTAATAAACTGAATAGTTTTTTAAAAGGATTAGGTATTTCGTCAAGAATTGTCCATGAAGGCTTGTAATCCTTACTGGATGAAGCCTTTTTTCAGAGGCACCACCTTTTGATTAAAGAGCAAACAAGAAAGGACAACCAGTCCTTTCTTTTAATTCTAGAATTGATCTGTTGCTGTTCAAAACAGAATATTAGATATTATGGATCCTCCTCCATCCCTCAAGACAACTGTTTCTCCCCACACCCAACAGTTGCTTTCTAGTAATATTCATGCTTTGGGACCTTCATATAATCAGAACGGAGATTAAATAGAAACGCAAAAATACCTCGGGAATATTTTATTTTTACAATTCTAACGCCCGAGGCCAGAACGTTCCCACCGGCCCTTTAAAATGGGAATTTGGCTCGACTTATTTATTACCTCTGCTGATCACTATTTTTTCCCGATTTTAAATTTACATTACAGACACCCAGGTAAGGCGGATGACGATCCTTTTCGTCTCTCGCAGTTTGAGCATGAAACAGACTGGAATTTTGAGGGACGGAACTACCCTCTATTTCCTCGTCTACCATAAACACAGCCAGCAAACCACAAGTCTGGTTCTTCCGGGAAATATCACACTGTGGTCCCCGAAGCGAAGGGGAGAACTGGTCTTATTTCACTCTCGCCTCCAACAAAAGAATTTCCATGTAATTCCTTCGAAGCATTCCCTCCTCGAAGTTCTCTTTTTCGGTTCACTCCGTTGCGTTCCTTTTCGGTGCCACCTTGGCTTCTTTTCCCCCATTCCCGCGCCGGCCTACCGGAGCCCCTTCCCCTTTATCTCCCGCCAACTCCCTTGAAGACAACGTTTCGGACCCCACTCCACCAGCCCCTTCCCCCATTTAGCTGCACCGTACTCAAATCTCTTAAACCTATCCCGTGTTTTCGCGCGCCTCACCCGTGATGGCGGTGAATTGCTGAATTAACCCTTTCAACACTGAGGCGGCAGCAGAGCCCCCGGGCGCCGCCATCTTGCCGCCTCTATCACCGAACAACACTCGCCACCTGCCGGTCCTAGTGCGCAGGCGCAGAATTACCGCGCCTCAATTCCCTTGCGCGCTTTCAATTTCAATATCAAGCGTAATGAAGAGCATGACGTAAAGAAGGAAAAGCCCTGTCATCCTTCTCGAAATGGAATCGGAGACTTCAATTGCTGTCCTCTAGTGGCCGGAGGAATTCCGTCCCGGCGATTGACAATTGTCTCAAGCCTCCTCTCAAAAATTTTGCAGACTTCGCCTTGTCCCAAGAGATTTCCACCTTACCTTATTGCTACAAATGCTATTAACCTAACCAAAGAAACCTAAGTGTGTATCGTCGGGGTCTTCCCAACTGCGTCATTCCATTTGATGGCGAGACGTGAACTGGAGCGCAAATACGAGAACTTATTCAAACGAAGCTACATAGAATTCTAATGCGGAAAACAGTAGTTCAGTAGGAAAACAGTAGGAATATCAGGCTTACCTATCCTGTGCAACAAAGGAACAACTACAAAAACAGGAGGGATTAAGAACATATCCTATTAGTGTAAGTGAGTGAGCTGCCTGAGAACATTTAACTACTACTATGTATAGGGAAGAACCAAAGCACTTAATCACTTCAGATTAAATACTTGACATATACTCTATCAATTACATCTTTTAGACTGTTTTTTATGTATTTCCGTACTGCAAGAATCTCTGGAAGCTACTTTTGCCTTATAAAATTATGGTCCCGGCATCCTGAAATTATCATTGGTAGTACTTTTTGATAACAATTGTGACTTTTTCAAAAATATGTCTCTTCTGAGTAAAAATGTGATTTCATGCTGAGAACATTAGAAATTCAGACTATGGCTTTTATTCATAACCATATTCATTGTAAGAATTAAAAATACACAGGCACATGCCATGATGTATGCAAGTGTTTCAAATATGATTTTAGTTTTAAAAAGATGACTGAGAGGTTTCAGACAAATTGACCAAAAACCAGAGGATTTTGAGAAATATACCCAAATATTAGCTTGGGTATAAGCACCTAATCCATTTTTTCCCCAGAATGCAATAATGGCAATTGAGAACAATTCAAAAAATGAAAACCCCAAAAAGATAGAATTCTAAATGTAATGCTTGAAAAATAATTTTATTCACTTATTGTATTGTCACCTTTAGGTAAATCCTTCAGATTATTTATATATATATATGTCTGAATGATTTATTTAACCTAGCTACAACAAAAATTACCATTTTTATAAAGCTGAACAAAAAAACAAATAGGATGGAGATTTCTAAACACACAATTGATTGCAACAGTAAACATCAGTACCTAAGCCTGCATTTTTTTGTTATTGTTACTATCACTCTTTCTAAACGTTCTGAATGCTGAGATATCTCACCAAAGTTTTCAAGAACTGGAAAACAATTTTATATATATATATATAGGCTGTAATCAGCAGACCCTAAATTAACCTTCCTCATCAGAGTGGGAACTCTGTTGGATGTATTTATTAGAACTATGCTTAGAAGAGAATTATGACTGCTACATCTTAAATAATTGTAATGAAATAGTAATTATATGTCATTTTAGTGACACATATAATCTATATATTAGAAATTACTTACAAATGAAAATAAGTGTGATTTACGTATTGAATATCTTTGGTGCCTCTTATACTTCTACAAAATATCAAATTCAAAATTCCAAAATCATTCCAATGAAAATTGATTTGTTTTCTGGTGAAACCCATAAGCCACATTACTAGTAAGGCAAAAATACAATTCCAGCAAAGAGAAAAATAAGAATGTATCTTATGATATGTCTGTCTTAAAGATGGCATTTATAGGTTCACAGACAACAGTGGCATGGTTATGACAACTCAGCAACTATTATCGTTCAGTTCAACTTCAAATTGAGAGTAATTGATACCATCTATATATTAAAGAATAGACACAAGAATTCAAAGAAAAAGGCACAGAACAGATGCTACTGTTTCTGGAACAAGTAACACATTAATTCTGGAAACAGCTAATACCAGAAGAGATAAATATATGCCAGTTTTTCAGAATAGCTTTTTCAAAATTTTCTATTAATCTACAATGGTTTTGGTGAATGTTTCAATTTGTTGCAGATTTCTTAAACATCTGGATAATCGTCCTTTGTTTGATTGGCAACTCTACATCCTTTAAATCAGAGCTGAGTTCACAACTCAGAATATTTCCATTTTTCACAGATGGTTTTGTCTGGCGTTTGCTAGAGGTCCTCTCATTCTCACTGTGGGAACGTCTCTGTGGTTTGGGTTGATTTATTTCTGGCTGGCTGTTTGAAGCCTTTAAGAGTTTGCAGTGCTTCCCAACAGCTGGGGATTTTCCAGCTGCCTTAGATGGTGTAGGCCGCAAATGATACTCATCAGGAGAGCCTTTTTTGCGATTTAGTGTTTTCAGTTCTCTGTCCATTTCCTTCTGAATTTTCAAAGCCAGACACCTATCTTCTTCTTCCTGTTTATATCGTTTGTAAAGCTGCTCCTCCAAATATATCTGCTTTTGTATATCGTTCACCTCTTTCCCTTCTGTTTGTGCAAAAGTTCTTCTTCTTTTGTCATTCAAATATGAATCCACTGTCCATTCGGTGGGAGATTCTTGAGATTTTCTCTTTGGAATCTCTTTAGTGATCAATGAGCAATTCTGGTTTTTATTTTCAATTAGATAGTTTCCCATTACCATTGTTTCTTCACAGGTTGTATCTTTGCTGTCCAGTTGAGTACTAGATGTCAAAGAAATAAGGATTTCTTCATTGCTGTCATTTTTGTGAAGATTCAGCAAGCATGTACTTTCTGTAAAATTTTTATTTCCAAAGTCATTGTTACTGGAACCACTGCTCATTGAGAAAAAATCAGCTTCATGGTCTTCTCTATTAGTAACACATTCCTCTGACTGACTCCTGGAAGAAGATGACAATTCAGAGGCATGACAATTGAATTCAGATGTAGTACATATATTTAAATAAGAGTCTGTTGAGTCTAAAGGGAAATCTTTAGTCATTTTTCCTTCTCCGGTTACCTCTGAAGATAGTATGGTTATGTCATCTTTTATTTTGTCATCTTCCAAGGTAAAGTGAGTTTTAGGTTTAATGCTTTCCTGGAAAAAAACAAAGGTCAAAATATCCATCATGCACTTTTTTGTATAGGAAAAAAATGGATTTTTTGATGACTATGATCATGAAACATTGGAACATTAAAAATTTGATGGTACTTGACTTTCAGGTAAAAATTTCAGAGAATTAGAACTTTATTGGGGAGAGAGACAGAGAGAGAGAGAGGGAGGGACGGGAAGGAGGAAGAGAGAATTATATAGAAATGTGTATAGTATCTATATAGTATTATATAACCATATATATTAATGAGCAGTGGTGGTACAGTGGTAAGAATGCAATACCCCAGGGTATTTCTGCTGACTGCAGGCTATCTGCAGTTGGGCAGTTCGATTCTCACCGGCTCAAGGTTGACTCAGCCTTCCATCCTTCCAAGGTCGGTAAAACAAGGACCCGGATTAGGGGCAATATGCCGACTCTGTAAACCACTTAGAGGGGGCTGTAAAGCACTGTGAAGTGGTATATAAGTCTAAGTGCTATTGCTATTTCTATCTATATAGTATTATATAGAAATATATTCTGTATCATATAGAATTTAACTTCTATAATTATATAGTGTTATATAGAAATGCTAATACATGTACCTACCTCAGAAAGAGAGTCAATGTTTTCTTTTTTTAATTCTCCAAATAGCAACTTTGGAGGAAAGAAACCACGAGACTTCGGAGATAAATACCTTAAAAACAACACAAAAGAAAATAGATAAATGAAGCTTTTATAGCTTGCAAATAACAAGCTATATGTTATTATTTACTTTTGAATATAACTTAGCACAGGTTTTACTTCATTTCTCAGAAAAGTGGATATAATAAAATGTAACCCTAGGCCTCTACTTCTTTTCACTGGGCTAGTGCTGAATTTCTGTATATGCATTTAGGAACTGTGACTTGTTCCTGCTCTGCTCTCAAAAAAGTTACCTAGATACAATTTATTTATTTTTAGTATTTTATTTCTATAATTGTTTGAACATTTTTTTAAATTGTTTGCTGTCTGAGGATCATTCTTGGATGAAAGGATAGGATAGAAATTGAATAAATATGACATAAAGTAATAAAGATATTCAAGGTGCTGATGTTTCACAAATAACTCACAAATAAAGTGAGTTCAAGGTAGCTGATGTTTAAAGCCCTAGACAGCATATTATGGAATGGATCAGGGTACATCTCTTAAATAAATGAGAACTTGTTATCCTAAGATTATTCTAAACATTTTGCTTCTCATCCTTCAGTAGCACTAATTCAGACTTTATAAAGCAAAACATATACTGGTAGTTGTAATGTTTATAAACAGGTTCTAGCACACTACTGTTTCATAGGGTATTAAAGCTCAACTGTCTAATTATTATTTGTTTAATTGAGATCTTGTTTTTCTCAACAAATCTATCAATAAAATGGCTAATTTAAAAGTGAAAGACAATTTGACCTAATCATTAAAGCATAGAACTAGAAGTGGGAAGGCCTACTGGTCCTGTCTTAGGCTCAGAACCCACCTCAAGAGTTAAAATTAAATTTGTTGCTAAGAGTTAAAATTAGACAGTTAGATAAAATTATACAACTCAACAATCACTGTAGTCCTAAATTATGATTTAATGTTACGCAAACAAGGTTATCAGCAACTCTTTGCCATTCTCTTCCAGCAGAGCTGCAATAAAACCAGCAGCTCTGGTTTCTGTAATCTCAGTGTAATGTTATATCTAAACTTGAACTGTAATTAATAATGTAAACTGTGATAATTGAATAGTTCTTTGCTTTATGAACATGATTTGCCTAGTAAATTAGGTTCTATCTTCCCAAATGAAGTTTTATTAGGACTTAATTATATGGATATCCAGAACATCTATGGAAATTCTGTCATCCAGATCATTGTTGTCCCAAAGATGCTTTTTCAAAAGGCAACTGAACTTTGTTTTCTAAGAAAAACAAAGTCCAGTTGCCTTTTCAAAAAGCACCTCTGGTATATCCAGAATATATTTTATACTATATCACCTCATAATCCAAGTTTTCTTTTTAGAAAATGTTTTAAGTATGTATTGAAATGAGAGAATTTGCTGCCTGCTAAAATTAATGCATCTTTCTGAAAATTTTTGAAAAAAGTTTTCAAAAAACTGAAATATCAGTTCTAAAAATAAAATATCTATAAACTCTTATTATGACAAATTTCTCTATTTATACTATACAAATCTGCATATACTGTACTAATCTAACTTTGACTATGTAACTGGATTTTACTTACTTCTTAATATCTCCATAATTGCTTGACTTGGTTTTCGATGTTTTGCAGCAATCAGAAGGGGATGGGCCAGGTACCGGACTGCTGTTAACAGACTCTTTAACAGATCTATTCTTCAGTGCCAAAAAAAAAATACAGATAAAAAGTACTGTATTTTTGGGACTATAAGATGCTCAAAGTATAAGATGCACCTAGCTTTTGGGAAGGAAAACAAGAAATTTTTTTGCCTCTGCCTCTGCCTCCCAGCAATTTGTCTCCTTGCAGCAAACAGCCTTGTCAGCTTCAGCAAAGTCTAACTGAGCACAAGCAGCTGATTGTCAGTTGGATCTGTCTCCCGACGACCAGCCGTTTCAGGCTGCAGGGATCGCCATTGCCTATTTCCGCCTCCGCGCCCCTCATTTTTGGTCTCCGCATCCCATTACGGCCTCTGCGTGCCCTGTTTTCCGCCCGTTCCGATCCCTGCCGCCCGGAACGGGCCAAAAACAGGGCATGCGGAGGCTAAAAGCGGGATGTGGAGGCCAAAAATGGGGCGCATGGAGGCAGCAATAGGCTATGGAATCCCTGCAGCCTGAAACAGCTGATTCTTGGGAGACAGATCCAACTGACAGTCAGCTGCTTGTGCTAATCAGGCTATGCTGAAGCTGAATAGGCTGTTTGCTGCAAGGAGGCAAATTGCTGGAAGGCAGAGACCAAAAGGTGGGAGCCAAAGGATGGCCATGGGTTTGACAACATTTACTGTATAATACACACAGACATTTCCATCCATTTTAATACCATATTAAGCTGCTTTATCACACAAACAGATACACAAATACTCCAATGGTGATATGCACAATTCATCCTACATTTTAAATTTATTTATTTATTTATTTATTTTATTTTATTTATATTGCCACCTATTCACCCATGGCAACTCGAGGCGGCTTACACAATGTAAAAGCATATTTAAAGCAAAAAATAAAAACAATAAAAAACAAACAAAAAGAATCAAATAAATTAGTAAAGTACAATAGAACAAAATTCGGGAACAAAAAACAAAATAAAAAATAAAAACCAACTCCTACCCCCCATATACATATGCATTCATGCTCAACACAGAAAATGTCTTTTTTGTATCAACAGTGCTTTCCTGCCTACTGTACCAAAATACTATCATAGTGGCATCACCCACCAATTTATGTGACAGATTGTCAACTGGAAATTATATTGGCTTTTATCTAACTTAATCCAGGTTTAAGGAAGGACGACATTTGTTGTACAGCAGACTATTTATGTGCCTTTGTCTGAATGTTCATGTTTTTCTTTTATAATTACTTTTGGAATGGGGTGTTCTCAACTTCTAATAAATAAATAATTTCTTAATTGGAAACAACAATCGTAATGAAAAATAAAATAAAGCGTAGTCATTTATACCCCAAATAGATAGTATTAATTTAATATATCCAAACTATATCAGATGAGCTAGGATTATATGCTAGTTATTTAAGAAGTTAACTAAAATTTTAAGATACACAACACACACACACTCGGTGTACCAAAAGCTAGACTCCATGGGTCAAGACATGATCTAAAGGAGACCTGTTAGAATTTGAAGCATCAGAAAAAATAGTTATGTGTCAAACAAGGAAGTGTTTAGAAGAAGATAACAAACAATTCAAATGTTCAGTGTAATTTTATATAATAAATTGTTTGTGGGGCCTGATTTTTTTTATACACTCTGTTCTCAGTGAACAGTAATGGTCAGGCATTGGAGTGGCACTAGGGAGACTCAGGTTCTAATCCACCTTCAGTACAGGTCCTCAGTGGGCAAATCTGGACCATTCACACTTTCCAAGCTCCCAAAATTGCTGCTGTGGGGAAAAAATAGGTGGGAGTGCTTTATATGTCAACGTACGCTCCTAAATGAAAGGCAGGATATAAATCTAATCAATAAATAAATCTGCTACAGATAGTAAAAAAGTAAATCTTTTAACAATCTGATAGCATTTTTTACATTTAGCTTGATTACAGAAGAAAAATGAAAAAGCTTCTGATTAAGTATATTAAGTACTCTTTCAATGCTAATATTCAAAATGCCATTTAAGAAAACAGGAAGATTTAACTAAGCCTATTTAGCTGTCATTTTGGTTAAACTTACCAAATTTAAACTCAGTTCTCGTGCCAACACTTCATCTAATAGCAACTGGTCTGCTCTCTCTTTTTTCTTTTCTTCTGTTAACCTTTGCTCTTCTTCCTCTTCTGCAAGTAGTCTTTGAATATATTCTTCACTTGCTTTGCTCTCTTCTTGCTCAAGAGCACGGCGTTCTGCTTCCACCTAACCCCAAAATTTATCATTATTTTTGACGTTCTTTTATTTTATAGATTGAGCATTTTCATTTTTTTATTTCAATACTTCTTAAGGAAGACCTTCTATATTTTGGCTTGGCTTAGTGAGTAAGCATTTAGTGCCCAAAAACAATCTCAATCCTGGTCTTACTCAGGATTTTATTGCAAAACTGCCTATTATGCAAAACTGCCATTCAGCTTTCTACTTTACCTTAGTGATCTCAGCTTCATATTCTTTCTTTAATTCTCCAGGCTTACTTAAGCAGTGTATTGGTTGAGGCATATGCACTAGACCAGAAAACAAAGCAGAGACGAGACAAAATATGATTATGATCCAATTAAGAATACAAGTTGCAATTTAATATTATATATGAAACCATGTACTTATATACAATCTTTTTCAATCAACCTGGGTTCTTTGCAATTTAGTACGCCTAATATATACAGTATATAAAATAAAAATAAAGCTTCACTGGACATTTATCCAGGAAAAACAAAAGATTTGACCTTTAACAATGGTGACTTATATTTGTATCACTAAATAATTTTAGTTTACCGAATAATTCAACAAATCTAAAAACCTATACTGCACTAATCTATTTGCCCACACTCCAAGAAGAAGAGTAATCTATGACCTTAGAAATGTATCACTCTCTTATCAGTTATATTCTTAGTTAAAGGAGACCACCAAGTGAATTATTAAATATCATTTTTTTTTGCTTTTTTTCCTTTAAAAATTTACAATAAACTTCTGAACACCGAAGGCAGACCTATATGTGAACCAAGCTAGTGCAATGTTTTACTTACAATAATTTTCTAGGTCCTGTCCATTAATTCTGCGTTGGCACTCTTCTGGAAAATGTTTCTTAATTTTTTCCCATAATTCCAAGTTAATAAGAGTGTTATTGCGAGTGTTATATCGTGCCCAAGATGAGACACGCCGACGACAAAAAGGGCAACACAAACTTGCTTTTTCCACAGTAAGTTGAAAACAGGCATTACAAAGAGTATGGTGGCATGGTAGTGTGACTGGTTCCACAAAAATATCCATGCAAATATTGCAATGGCAGTCAGACAAGGAAAATGGGGTCTCTGATTCCTTTGGCATGTTCAGTCCAGGAAGGAAAATTATTCTGTTAATACATCATCAGCATCTACAAAAATATGTTAGCACATTATCTGTTTAAGACCAGTAAAAAGACAGCATTAAAATTGTGTATGTTAGATCATTTTTCATACAATGTATGAATGTTACCTGATACCTAAACTTTATCACTAAAGTATAGTACAATACTATTCTATAGTAAAAGCATAAAAACAAATGTATGAATTATGAGTAAGGAATGTCCTCACATATTACATTATTATTAGGCAGTACTAAAGTAGGCAAATACATTGTTTCCCAATGCAACTTCCTATTCCCGAGGTATTTCTGGATAGATACTTAAAACTACAGAAATTATAAGATATTGCTTCACAATTATGTAACATAGAAATTCAATTGTATCAACTACTTTTTTTTTAAAGAAAAAGACAGTTATCCGATTATTTCCTTATAGCCTAATTAAAAGCAGTTTTGCCAGTGCAGACAATACTGTATTCTAAATTGAACTAAAGTCATCTGATGCTAATTGAAAATATTTTCAGAAAGCAAACTGTTATGTGGGTGGAACTAATTTTTTAGACAGAAATTGTGATTCATGACTAATTTTCATACATTCTGCTTGTCTCTAACTTGAAGCTCATGTTATACACGTCTGATTTCCTGGTTCAGCATTTGCTTAAGAGGTACAAGGGCAGATAAATATGGTGGCATGCAGAACATTTAGATTAAAAGCCTCATCATGTAACTGAGGGAACAAGAGGAAACAACCACTAGCCTTAGTGCATCCTTTTCTTTTCAGAGCAAAAATCTGGGAAAGCTCTCCAGCTGGCCCATCCCCAACCGAGGGCTCATTTCACAGGCACAAGTTGTGCACTTGTGCCTCTCTTGTTAGTGGAACATTAAGCAAGGATTGCAATCACCACTACTGACAAGGTCAATATGGGACGATTTTTTTTAAAATCCTGGACTCAATATTTATTGTACAGTTTTGAACTGAACATCAAGTAAGAAGCCAGATCAGGTGGAAGGATTGGCTTAAGTTGATCTGAATTTCAAGTACTTAAAAGGGTGCTGTCTACGACATTTTGTATCAACATACTTACAGTAGTTTTGTAAGCACAGATGAGCAGCTCTATAGATTCCCACAATGGATGAATGAATGGCAAAGTGAATGGAAATGTAAATATATAAAAAAAAACCCTTACCACCAAATAAGGGTCCAGGTTCTACCACAATTTCTTGTTTTTGAGGAATAGGTGCTCTCACTTCATCTCTACGAAGACAGAAAGTACATAATAGCTTGAAAATGTCAGTATTACTCAGGCAAGAGGAAGATCTGTTCTTCATACCTATATTGAAACCATGCAATGGAAATTATTCTTGTGATTACACAAAAAGAAAAAATGCTCAAATGTCTAGACCAGGTGTGTCTAACTGGATTTCTTTGAGGGCCAGATCAGCATTGTAGTTCCCCTCTGCAGGCTGGTAGAGGGAGGGGGCAGGCCAGATGCCTCCTGCAGCACTGCTGGCCAAAACAGGGCACAGGGGTCCATGAGTGGCCCCTCTGTACCTAGTTTTCACCCTCCATGGCCTCCTGCAGCATTCTGCAGGCCGAAAAAGGGCCATGTGCCTCATGTTTGGCTCAGTTTTGGGGCATTCTTGGCCCATTTTCAGCCTGTTTTGGGCCCGCTTTCAGCCGGCAGAGTGCTGCAGGAGGCCATGGAGGGTGAAAACGAGGTGCAGGGGGACAGCACACGGCCCGTTTTTGCAGCCAGAGACACTGTGGGCTAGATTTAAGCACCCTGTAGGCTGGATCCGGCCTAGAGTTTGACTCCTGGTCTAGACCTAGTCTTTATCATTTTATGTCACAAACAAGACACAATTCCAGATACATTTGTACATTTTAATTTTAATAAATCTGAAGAACCTCTAAAAAGGGAAGAATCAACCTTACTACAATTACTTGCAAAATGTAAAAATTAGTTCTTAAATTAAACCAGTATACATTCACTGGAAAGCACATAAACTAGCAGTTATTTCAAACGCCTCTTTGTTAATGAGCAGCAAGCAATTGTTAGGAATTCTAGCGGTGTCAGTTTCATTTGAATGCTTTTAGATTGGATGTATGAGAGCGTGATGGCTCAGCGGTTAAAGACACTGAGCTTGTCAGTTGGAAAGTTGATAGCCTGGGTTTGAGACCAAGCAATAGGAGAAACTGCCATTACTTGCCCCAGCTCCTGCCAACCTAGTAGTTTGAAAGCATGTGACGAATAGGTACCACTTTGGCGGGAAGGAAACAGCGTTCTTCGGCGTAGTCATGCTGAACTCATGACCATGGAGCCACAGTAGTTAAAATGCAGTATTGTAGGTTAACTCTGTCCACAGCCTAGAATTTTATCTTGACTGTGGCTCACGGTTGACTTAGCTTTCTATCCTCCTAAGGTCAGTAAAATGAGGACCCAGGGTGACGGTGTTGTAAACCACTCAGAGAGTGCTCTAAAGCTCTATGGGCGGTATATAAGTCTAAGTGCTATTGCTATTCAGACAATGCTGGCTTCCTCAGCTATAAAACAGACATGAGCATCAGCCCCTAGAGCTGGACGACTGGAAAGGAGAAACCTTTAACCTTTATCTTTAGACTGGATGCCAGAGAATTTGTATCTAACAATATATGCAGGTGCTATGCAGTTCCATATTGTTAATAGAGTAAATGAGAGGAGAAATTTTATGGAAACCAAATAATGCAAAAAAAAAAAAGTAGGCAAGATATCAATTCCAGATGGAAGTGCAAATACTGAGCAAATGGAATATTGAAATGTTATTATACAAACTACAGATGAATTACAATCAACTACAATGACACTAAAGGTTTACTTTCAACTTTGGCATTTGTGGAAGGGGAAGAATGTTCAAATTGAATCTGGCTTCCCTCATTGACTTTGCTTGTTCGAAGTCAATTTCCGTATAATTCCTTCGAAGCATTCCCTCCTCGAAGTTCTCTCTTTTGGTTAGCTCCGTTACATTTCCTTTTCGGTGCCGTCTTGGCTTCTTCTCCCCTATTCCCGCGCCGGCCTACCGGAGTCCCTTCTCCTTTATCTCCCGCCAACTCTCTTGAAGACATTTGGACCCCGCGCCACTTGCCCCTTCCCCCATTTAGCTGCACCGTACTCAAATCTCTTAAACCTATCCCGTGTTTTCGCGCGCCTCACCCGTGATAAGGATTAGCTGCTTCAATATTTCAACAATGAGGCGGCAGCAGAGGTCCTGAGCGCCACCATCTTTCCACTCCTATCACATCAATAACACTCGTGACCTGCCAGTCCTATTGCGCCGGCGCAGATTTATCGCGCCACAATTCTCTTGCGCGCTTTCAATTTCAATATCAAACGTAATGACGTAAAGGAGAAAGAGTGTCGCCCTTCTCGAAGTGGTATCGGAGACTTCAATTGCTGTCCTCTAGTGGCCGGAGAAATTCCGTTCTAGCCCTCTCTCACGCCTCCTGTCAAAAATTTTGCAAAGTTCTTCCCCTTGACCCAAAGAAATTTCCCCTTACCTTATTGGGCAGTTGCTGCAAATGCAATAAATATAAACCGAAGAAACCTAATTGTGTAGCTCCGGTATTCCCAACTGCGTCATTCCGTTTGATGGCGAGAGGTGAAAAAATCTGAGCGCAAATTACAGAATTTATGCGAAGCTATATGAAATTCTACTAATGTGGAAAACAGCCGTTTAAAAAAGGAATATCGTCCCGCCTATCCTGTGCAACACAGAAAAACGATAATTGTAATTGAAACAACTTGGATCAAGAACTGCTACAAAAGCAGGAGGAATTAAGAAATTATCCTACTGTTAGTGTAAACGTTTCTGGCCAGTGAATGAGCTGCCTGAGAGCATTTAAACTTCTCCAATCTATGGGAGAGAACTAAAACAATACTTCAGATTAAATACTTGACATATACAATTATATCTTCTAGATTTTAAGATTCATGTGTTTTGATTTACGTATTTCCATACTGTAAGAATTTCTGGAAGTTACTTTTGCCTTGTAAAATGATCATCTCAAACATCCTGAAACTATCATTGGTAGAACTTTTTGATAACAATTGCAACTTCCAAGTTTTCAAAAAAATCAGTCCCTCCTGAGTAAACGACTTCATGACGAGAACATTACAGATAAATTCAGATGATGGCTTTTATCCATAACTATATTGATTCTAGGAATTAAAAATAAACAGGCACAAACCATAATATATGCAAGTATTTCAAGTGTTTTAGTTCTAAAAAATGACCAAAAATTTCAGACAAATTGACCAAAAACCAGAGCATTTCAAGAAATATACACAAATATTAGCTTGAAAATCAATACAAGCACCTAACAACAATTCATTTTTTTTCTCCAGAATGCAATAATGGCAATAAAGAATAATTCAAAAAATGAAAACCCAAAAAAGATAGATAAGAATATTAAATGTAGGTTTGAAAATTAATTATTTTATTCACTTATTGCACTGTCACTTTTAGATAAATCCTTCAGATTATCTTTTGAATGATTTATTGAACTCAGCTACAACAAAAATTATCATTTTTATAAAGCTGAACAAAACACAAATGGGATGGAGGTTTTTAAAGGAAAGCACAATTGATTGCAACGGTAAACATCAGTACTTCAGCCTGCATCTTTTTGTTGCTACAGCCTTTCTAAACATTCTGAATGCTGAGATATCTTACCAAAGTTTTCAAGAAATTGGGAAATGATTTTTTAAAACCCATGTATATAGGCTATAAACAGCTGAGGATTTCCCAACTACCTTAGATGTTGTAGAGTGCAAATGATACTTATCAGGGCAGCTTTTTTGCGATTTGCTTGTTTTCTGTTCTCTGTCCATTTCCTTCTGAATTTTCAAAGCAAGATACCATCTTCTTTTTCCTGTTTATATCATTCATAAAGCTCCTCCTCCAAAAAGATCTGCTTTTGTATATTGTTCATGTCTTCTGTTTGCACAGAAGTTCTTCTTTTGTCATTCAAATATGAATCCACTGTCAATTCAGTGGGGAATTTTTGAGATTTTCTCTTTGGAATCTTTTTAGTGATCAGAGAGCAATTCTGGTTTTTATTTCCAATTGGATAGTTTCCCATCATCTTTGGGACACACTCCTACTTTCTCAGTCATCTATGTACCAAGTATGGACATTTGATAGTGATATTTCTGTTGAACGTACAATGAAGTTGAATATTTGGCAGCATGCTACATCAGATAGAAACTCATAGATTTGTGCCACAAAAAGTTACATGTAATATACTGGCTAGGTCTTAGGTATCAATAAATAAATAAATAAATTCCGTCTGCTATTCAAGGATTAGACATATTTAACATTGGAAACAATAAAATGAAATACATAACTACAGTCTCCCTCTGCTGAAATAACTAATGGAAAGATTTTAAAAGAGGTTTACACAAAATGGAAATGTCTAGCACTTACATTGTGCTTTCTGGTGTTCACACTTCACAAACATTATCTACATAACTGTTCCACAGCTTTGTAAAGCAGGACAATATTGCTTTCCCCAATTATACATAAACGGAGAAGTTTTGCATCTTTCAATCTATTTGAATTAAATATTTCCCTTATACAAGAATGTTTCATGTATTTCTGGAGGAAAAATATTGTTTCAGAATATATTTGCAGTTTAGATATACTGTATCTTTAAACTTTCTTGTTTTCCACTACATTAATAGCACACAACAAGCTATGATGAAGGACTTGATTATTCACCACTTTGTTTACAACAGATTGGATGTCTTGGGTATAATCTTGCCTTAGTTTATCAGGGAAGTAATTTGCATCCTGGCTGTAGGTAATGAAAAATGTACAGAATACTTTAACATCTTCTTCTTGGAGTCCCAATATCTCCAATGCCGATTCCCATGCTGATTTAATTCTTTTGTTTTTATCTTTCCTCCTCAGAACAGATGATAGCGTAGGCAATACTCTGGCGAGATCAGGAATGCTTTCTACCACTTGAGAATGTAGGCACTGAATAGTTTCACAGATATAGCTATAGAAAAGATTTATCTCCACAGAATTAAATCTGCAAAAAGATGTTTAAAAAAATAATTTACCTTTACCGTTTATATCAATAGGCCCACAAATTATCTCCATTTCAAAGTAAGCACCATTAATTTAGATGAAAATTATTTCCAATGTGTCTTTAGGGTTGCAGCCTAAAGCTGTAATATTTATATTTAATAAGGTCTATCAAAGTGGAATTCAACCACATATCTACAGTTCTATTAATTCAATATAATTCCCAATGTTTAAAGCAATATATTTAAAATATGCATGTAAAATTCAATTTTCTTTTCAATATTTGGGTAATGCTCCATAACTAAACTGTTTGGAATAAACATTTCATAATGGAAACATAGTTGTTGTTTTTTTAAAGCCATTCTGTTAAGTCTTAAAGCTAGCATTATTCACACCCTTGTGTATTCTAGATGTTTTAGATTACAACTCTGAGAATTTCCACTCAGTATGAGAAGTCCCAGATGCCAACCATGCTTCCATGAGAGTCTGAAGTTAGTGCAGCATATTGGAAGGGCACAAAGTTGGGAAAAGGTACTTAAAATAATAATCTATTCATTTGTTAATAGCCTATTAACTGTTATTGCTACATGTTTGTTAACCCAAAAAACACTTGTGATACCATTACCAGAAAGCCATTATACTATTCCAAAGTTTTTATTAGTAACCTATGTTTTTTTTCTTACTTGTCTTCTAGCAGTGATGTCCACATCTCATCTTGCTCTAGAACCGTATTCCAAAAGTCAAATTTCTCTGATAATTTCTGAATGACAGAATCTAATACAACATATTGTGACTTTATAGTTTGCAGCTTATTCTCAGTTCTGGTAAGATTCAAAAGCCAAAGGAAATTAGAATCAAGACCTACCCATTGTAAAGAATGTAATTCAAGTTTGACCTAAAGAGCTCTCATATAATAGATGATTTATACTTGATAGACTGCTATGTGAGTTTGGAACTTAGATTCTTAAGCTTCTATCCATATGGTCTATATATGATGTTATAACGCTGCATTTTACTTGCAATCTTTTCCCCATGTAGAACCAACAATCTATTCTACTTCATTGTTTCTTTTGGAATTTTTAAAAAATATATAAATAATGAAATCTTTCTGAAAATGTTAGTAACTCTTTGGGAAAGTCAATTTCTTTTCAGCTTTATGTAGTAAAATGATATCTTGGTACATTTATTTTCCTAAAATATAGTAAATACAATTTAATCCATATTGATTGACCAGCTGTATAAACATATAGTTTATAACTAAATCACAAGCAAGTCAATTATTTTTGTCCAGTGTTCATTATAAAAATAACTATCCTGCTCTATGGAATTGCCACAATGTACAAACAGATCATGCAATCATTTCAGTTATGTATAATGTCCCATGTTTAACATTGCTGTCCCAAAATGCTAAATTACTGAGCAGCTATTTTTAAAAATCCTTCTCCAGAGTAAAGATGAAACAAGTGAAATGCTCCTAATTAGTTTATATTTTCAATTATTTTGGTATTCCTGAAGAAATAAAACAATGCATAATAATAGAAAGATTCAGTTTCTATTTTAAAGTAGGCATTTTCCATCATCCATCCTGGTCCCTGATCCTTTGTAAGTCACCACTTTTAAAAAAAGAATAATTTCAAGTACAAAATTAAATTTCTTTTATCTGAGACATTATGGAGATTTATGAAGCAGAACAGGTCAGGGGAAAATATTCAGAAGAGATATTTAAGATATAAAATAAGCAGTTCCAAGACCCTTCCCAACACAAACCTTTCCAGCAAAAGTCAACTCCCCCCCCCTTGTGACCTGTTTAATGCCTTGTTCAGGACACACAGAGATAAAGGCTCTTTGGCCATCTTCAGGAATAAGGGACGTATGTTTCAACTGTCTCTTGACTTGTAATCCAACTGGTGCTGAAGGTCAGTTTTCTCTTAAAGCTTTTTATAGCTAGGAAATCCAAATATAGAATATTAACACATACTGTACTCACAAGCACATTGTTTATTAAACTACAGCATGGTAACTAGAGTATATTTTTCCTTCCTAGTTTCAAGCAAACATACATTAAGTCTAGAAACATCACATGGATCCCTGAAAGGAAATCATAATGAATTCTATGAATTGGCTCATGTCAGATATAGGATTGCTGTAATTAACCATTAATTTTAGATTCATATCAATTTATAATGTAGTAAATTTTTAGTGCTTTGAAACTTTTGGCAGCGCAGAAGTTGCTGAATTGCAAACCCACCAATACTCATTCAGTGGTATGCTAACTGGGATTCTGGGATCATTTATCAGCAATAATTGAGTTCAGGGTTCTTGTTCCAATCAAAATCTTCTTTTTAATCAAGATGTTATCAATGGCTAAGCATAAGCTCTTCTTAGGCTATTTTGTAATATTGTATTCAGTTCTAATGAATCTGGATCTGGATCTTAACAGTGGTGCTTAAAATTTTTGTACCCTTTGAATTTTCAATATTTCTGCATAAATATCACCTAAAATTGTTTTCCATACAAGCCCTAAAACTAGATAAAGGGCATCCAATTAAACAAATGAGTCATTTGTCTCATAGCCTCATCCAATACTTATAGCGTAAGTCCAATCTGCCTGCAAAAAATTTAGCAACTCAAACACTGCTGGACTCAATTTCCAGCATAAGCTAAGAGTAAGGGACTCTGAAAGATGTAGCTCAGAAACACTTGAAAGTCACTCTACATCCATAAAACATACTCTAGTAGGAGGTGGAAAAACAACACAATACAAAAATAATTATAAATGGAGACGTCTTTGATATTTAGTATTATACCTTTTATTTCTAGTATTGCATTGTATACACTGATTTCATTAGTCCCCTGCTTTAAATAATACAATGTTTACTTGTTGGTAGAGGAATCAACCAAGCTACGTTCCCAGGAATAGGCAAACTTTTACTGCAAGCTTACCAGTAAAGTCACACCAATTAGTTATTCCAAAAGTGGTACTATATATGAACTACCAAAATAATTTTTAGCAGCACACAGAATTGGTTTATGGGAGGTAGGAGGAATAATACATCAGAAAATTAGTAGATTCAAAATACTGTACCAGAGACTGACTGCTTACTTAATATATATGAAAGGTTCAAGAAATAGGATACACGGATATATCACTACTTAGGTCAGCAACCAATATTTTCTTAGAACCATTAATTGACATATATGAAACCCAGTTCACTTTCTCTCCATGTTCAATGGTCAGTTTGGGTGAAATAGATGGACATTCATTTGTGTATTCTGGGTTCATTTTTTCAGCTTTCTTGATGGCATTTTTCTTTTTGTGAACTGCCTTGTTTGGACTTTTCAATTTTCCAATTTCACTGCTAACATCCCACAACAACACTTTGCCATCATTTCCTCCTGTAATAAAGCAATATATTTCTGGCAGAAAGAAAATCTGTGACACTCCTAATAAATGACCCTTAAATGTTATTTCCTGTTCAAATTTGGCACCTGTTACTCGAAAGATTCTGATTTTACCATCTTCAGCTCCACAGCCAAAGACATTGCCACAAGTAGAAACAGACAATGAATGAACCAATGGTGGGTTAAAGAGTTGGCAATTCCCTTGCTCAACTGCTGCTTCTTGCAAATTCATAATCCATTGTGGGTGAGTTTTTTGCAAGTTCCACATTATAATCTATAAACAAAACAAAAATAATTAAGATTTCTTAATACAGAAGTCATGTAAATGTAAACATTCATTTATATTGTCATGTTCCCCAGAATACGAAAGTGATACAGCTCACATAAATTATGCTTTAATTTATAGATCAAAAGCATCTGTTGACTTAAATTATATCTAGTATAGAATTACTCTCATTTCATTATTTTTGAAATGTATAAACTGCTTCAAAGGGACTCTTAAATTTTTTAAAAATATATTAATTTTTTACCAAAAATGTTTTTACTGTATTTACTACAGGTCTTATAGGCCAAGTTGATCAAGCTATTTTATGCTTATAGTTTTCCAGCACAGAGGTTACACCTACAGGTGAAACTCAAAAATTAGAATATCGTGCAAAAGTTCATTTATTTCAGTAATGCAACTTAAAAGGTGAAACTAATATATGAGATAGACTCATTACATGCAAAACAAGATAGTTCAAGCTGTGATTTGTCATAATTGAGATGATTATGGCTTACAACTAATGAAAACCCCAAATCCACAATCTCAGAAAATTAGAATATTGTGAAAAGGTGCAATATTCTAGGCTCAAAGTGTCCCACTCTAATCAGCTAATTAAGCCATAACACCTGCAAAGGGTTCCTGAGCCTTTAAATGGTCTCTCAGTCTAGTTCAGTAGGAATCACAATCATGGGAAAGACTGCTAACCTGACAGTTGTGCAGAAAACCATCATTGACACCCTCCATAAGGAGGGAAAGCCTCAAAAGGTAATTGCAAAAGAAGTTGGATGTTCCCAAAGTGCTGTATCAAAGCACATTAATAGAAAGTTATGTGGAAGGGAAAAGTGTGGAAGAAAAAGGTGCACAAGCAGCAGGGATGACCGCAGCCTGGAGAGGATTGTCAGGAAAAGGCCATTCAAAAGTGTTGCAGACTTTCACAAGGAGTGGACTGAGGCTGGAGTCAGTGCATCAAAAGCCACCACACATAGACAGATCCTGGACATGGGCTTCAAATGTCATAAGGCACACACTGCAAGATGCTTGAAGTCCAGTGTGAAGTTTCCAGTCTGTGCTGATTTGGGGGCCATGTCATCTGCTGGTGTTGGTCCACTGTGCTTCATTAAGTCCAGGGTCAACACAGCCATCTACCAGGAGATTTTGGAGCACTTCATGCTTCCTTCCGCAGACGAGCTTTATGGGGATGCTGACTTCATTTTCCAGCAGGACTTCGCACCTGCCCACACTGCCAAAAGCACCAAAACCTGGTTCAATGACCGTGGGATTACTGTGCTTGATTAGCCAGCAAACTCTCCTGACCTGAACCCCATACAGAATCTATGGGGCATTGCCAAGAGAAAGATGAGGGACATGAGACTGAACAATGCAGAAGAGCTGAAGGCCGCTATTGAAGCATCCTGGTCTTCCAGTAGTGCTACAGGCTGATAGCTTCCATGCCACGCCGCATTGAGGCAGTAATTGCTGCAAAAGGGGCCCAAACCAAGTACTGAGTACATATGCATGCTTATATTTTTCAGAGGTCCGATATTGTTCTATGTACAATTCTTGTTTTATTGATTGCATGTAATATTCTAATTTTCTGAGATTGTGGATTTGGAGTTTTCATGAGCTGTAAGCCATAATCATCACAATTATGGCAAATCACGGCTTGAACTATCTTGCTTTGCATGTAATGAGTCTATCCCACATATTAGTTTCACTATTTATTTATTTATTTATTTATTTATTATTGGGACTTGTATGTCCCCATCTCGAAGACTCGGGGCGGCTCACAGCTAAAACAGGACAATAAATAATTAAAAAAAGATTAAACCCAATTACAAGCCCAAACAAATTTAAAATACATTAAAATTATAAAACCACCCCCCCCAGGAAAAAAAGGTCAAAAAAAGGTCAGTTGCATTACTGAAATAAATGAACTTTTGCACGATATTCTAATTTTTCAAGTTTCACCTGTAAGCTATGAAAATGTTTAAAACCCATGGGACAGAGACTTGTAGATGCTGCTTTTCAGGGGCACCATATATGTTATAAAATAGACTCTACCAGAAATTAAGTTGGCTTCTATAGTTTTGTTCTGGAAAAATTATTTTAGAGAGCTTATGATAATTGGAAGTTTTCTTAGTTGTGTAATTTATTTTGTTTTTTATGGTTGTATTGTCTGCTCTTAATTGTTATAATCACCAAAAGTGTCTTCAATTGAGATAGGTGCAATTATGATAAATGAAAATTAAACTGCTACTCTGTAGTATATTATTTAGATAGCAAAATATGTAAAAACTATTTTTATTAGAGATACAAGTACTATGGTGGAAAATAAGTCTTAACTGCATAATTTTTACATCAAGTTTATTACAGATGGTTCTTGAAAAGAACTCAATCTAATAGTAACTTGGTTGGTTTTTATTCATTCATTCATTTGGAGTTTTCCATTCTCTGCACCCTGCAGAAATCTATATCTGTTCCAAAGGATAAAGCAAAAAGTAATCTCATCTGGCAACAATGTCTGTTTTGTTGGCAGTCATTTATCATTGTGTATAAATGCTTTTATTTCCTTATCTCTCATCCTTAATCAATTTCTATCTTCTGCATCAATCAAAGTAAGGTTTCACTTTGGAAACAATTCTGATATCGCACTACTTCAGCATTAGATTTAATTGTGCAGCTAATGTTAAGATTCTGAGCAAGTTACGTAACTTTCAGAAAGCATTTTTAAAAAATCTGATTCAGTTGGCCTATTCTATACCTCTGTAGAAAACAATCAATTTTTGAACAATTATGGCAATTGACAATTGCTATAATTATCAGACTCTAAGGCTCAAATGATATATATCGTATCTTTGTACACATATACACCTATCAAATAAATGATATATAGTAAGCTTTCATCTACTGTTGATCACCTTCATATCCAGGCCACATGAAAGAAGGCTTTGTGGCCTCTGGGGTCGAAATGCAGTAGATGCACAAATATTTGAATGTCGTTGCAGGCAGCGACTCAATTTCTTGCTTTGTAAGTCAATTATCTTTATGGCTCCAGAATCATCTGCAGCAGCCAAGAAGCTGTCTGTTTCGTTTACTGAAAGACAGTTGATCTCTTCCTCATTTACGTGGAAACATTCAACTGGCTCCTTGAGACACCTGGTATCCAGCATGCTAATAATTTCCCCATGAGAAACATAGAGTCTTCTAGAACAAGTGGGAGAAAATATAATGCTAGTCACATCCTCTGCTTTTTGAAGTCGTACACGTTCCAGTGGATTTCCTTCAGCATTCCAAATTGTGACCTCTCCTCCTTCTGCTCCTGAAGCCAACAGACCATCTTTGCTCACATTTAAGCTAAGTACTGAAGAAGAATGTCCATTCGTCCACTTTTTTGCCATCATATCTCAGGACAGACTGAAAAAAAATTGGATCAGCAGGGAAACATTTTGTTTTGATATATATTGAGAAATCAAAAGGTGATTGTATTTTCTTTTTAGATTAACTTACTCAAGTAAAGCACCTACTGGTTTGAACACTTAGACATCTAAATTCCAGTATACTGACCCTTACATATAATGGTCTTGCAATCACAATCAATCGATTTAGGACACTAATATTTTCCAATGTAAACTTAATCCTTGGGCACAATGTATACAGTAGTGTGTATAAACACAATGCCTGTTTCAGATAGGCCGTTCAATAAATACATATAAGGTCTTCCAAATAAGTGTATAACAAATCGGCGACCTTAACCCAGCCACCACTTTCCTACTTCACTCGAAACTTGCATTACCTCAAAGCAAAGAACCAATTTCTCCTGATCGCAAACTGTCTTCCGGCAAAGAAAAACTGCTGGGTCTGTTTAGCATTTCCCCCTTGACAGGTGAAGTTTTTGCGCATGCGTTTAGGACAGCATCCTCTTTCTCATGCTCAGCAATGCCCTCAACCAAAATGGCCGGCTCACGTTCAAGGCCCTGCTCTATACCGCATGACATTAAAATAAAATAAGTAAAAGGTGCGTTGTCCGAGAAGCCAGCTTCAACAGAGGTCCCTAGATTGTTCTTGCCTCTGCCGTACTCGGAAATGTAAGATCAGGAGCAGCCGTTCCTGACGCCTCCGTATAGCAAGCTCTATCAAACAAAAGCGCTCATTTCCGCCTCTCCTTGCCGGCAACAGGCGAGGAGTTCGTTGGTAGGGTAGCACCTCCTACTTTTGCAGCCGACGGCGCGCACCGGATTGGCTCTCTGGTTAGCGGGTAGGCTCGCGGTTTCTATCCGCCTTCGCCTGGGCCGGGCCGGTCGGTTTGGAAGGTGTGCGCGCGCAGAACGCGAAGGCCGGTGGTCAATCGCCTGAGGCTATGGCGGCAGCGGCGGCTGCCGGCAGCGGCGGTGCGTCGAACTCAGCCGCCGCTGCGGGGGGTTGGCGGCTTCCCGGTAGGGTACTCGAGTTCGTCTTCTCCTACTTGGACCTCCGGGAGCTACGGAGCTGCGCGTTGGTGTGTAAGCTGTGGTACCGCGTTTTGCACGGCGACGAGAACAGCGAGGTGTGGCGCAGCCTGGCGGCTCGCAGCCTGGCCGAGGAGGCGCTACGCACCGATATCCTCTGCAACGTGCCCACCTACAAGGGCAAGGTCAGGCGAGCCTGTAGGGCGACGCTTCAGCGCGCTCCGTTCCGTGTTCGTGCGCAGGCACACTGAAGGTGGGGAAAAGAGGTGGGGTGGGGGGGTGGCCGAAGAGCAGCCTCTCTCACCAATCCGCGCTCTCGTCAAGTCCGGTGCAGCTTCCCGGCTCCATTTCTAGCCTTTCGGATGCTGAGGATGGGGGGTCAGCATGGGAGACACGCCTCGCAGGGGCCTCGGTGGTTTGGGGCGGGGGGCTGAGCTCATGGGACTGTTGGTAAGGCAGGAGAGGAGATTCATTCCCTCGCTTGCTCAAAGATACTCTGATAGGCTGCTTTGTTCAACCCCGAGAGTGGCCGCGGATTCCAGAGTTGTCATATATACTTTTACCCGCTTTCGGGTTTTTTTGCTGAGCGTTGCATCGCAGTAGTGGGGTAACCATTCCTCCTTATGTACATGTTGTGTAGAGGTGGCCTAGGTGCCTTTTGTATTAGACACTGTGGCACTGCCTCAAGCTTAGGCAGCAAATTCCATCCTACCGAAGCAGGAGGAGTTTATGGAAGAACAGGAACTTTGAGCCCTTTCTCCTCTGTGCTCCCCCAGCTTTTTGAGAATTTGTCATTTTAAACCCTTTGTAGGTTTGCTTCTTATCTTCTTTCATAAGTCCTATACCTTTATCACTTTACACATACCTTAAGATGTATATCTTTCGTAGGTCATATACCTGCAAAAAGACATTTGCCTTGTTTTAATATTATATTAACCACTTTGGCAAGCTGTTTCTGAAGAACCAAGTAAAAATGTTGTAAATAATTAAAATAAATGTACTGAAATAAAGAATAACAGGAAAATGAGCCAGGTACTGTCTCATGCAAAAGTCATCCACTAGCAGAACTGGAAAGGAGAGCCACTGTAAAATGATTCCTATTCTTTCCTTTCTCTGCTTAACTGTTTCTGAAAGGCTGAGTCAGGCTCCTGCTCCTCTTCATACTGTTAGACTGAGGTTGTGGAATTGTGACACATACTAAATTTTGTTTTATTGTCTTTTATAGAGTAGTGGTGGAGTAAAACACATCTTTAAGTTTCCACACTTCACTGAGAACTAATGGTTGCACGTGTTCTGGTGCTGATGAATTTTTAGTTACTCTCCTCTCAGAGTGACTCTGCAAACTTACATATTACAACTCACATTACAACGTGATATTTACAATCTATTTCTAATGTAGTCTTCAATGATTGGACTATTTGTGCTAATGCTGCATATGTAGCAAACACCAAATATAATATTGTCGCCAACTAATAAATGAACAATTTAGGCTTTTTTGTGGAGATGCTTTCTAATTTCTTATCTCACATCTGCAAGTTGTAGTTCAGAACATCTTCTCTGTCTTATGACCATAGTTTTTAAGTGTTAAGTCTTCGTCTCTAATGCAGTGATAGAAAAATAAAATATTTATTCAAGAATGAATTTAAGCATTTGAATAATTAACAGTCATGTTTAGCTTGAAAGACCTTCTCAACTTCCCTATATTTTTTAAAACACTTTTTTTTAGGTACGTTCCTTTCAGCATGCTTTCAGCACCAATGATTGTTCCAGAAATGTTTATATTAAGAAGAATGGATTTACTTTGCACCGGAATCCCATTGCTCAGAGTACCGATGGAGCAAGGACCAAGATTGGCTTCAGTGAAGGCCGTCATGCTTGGGAAGTCTGGTGGGAAGGTCCTCTTGGTACAGTGGCAGTAATTGGAATTGCTACAAAAAGAGCTCCCATGCAGTGTCAAGGTTATGTAGCCCTCCTGGGGAGTGATGACCAGAGCTGGGGCTGGAATTTAGTGGACAATAATTTATTACATAATGGAGAAGTCAACGGCAGTTTTCCACAGTGCAACAATGCCCCCAAATATCAAGTAAGTGAAATCTGATGTGTTTTGAAAGGGCTACATCAGTGTTATGACAGATTATTTTTTCTGCAATTAACTTCATTTTTCCTAGTCTGTCATACTTAATTCCATATCTTCTCATACTCCATTCCCTTGCATGCTGAAGATCTGCTTTAGGGGATACCTTAACTTTGGAAAAGATTCTGAGGCTCTGTGTGGACGTGGAAAGGAGCAAAAAGAAACCTTTCCCCTGACAAGCATTGCTTGCCTAACAGAAATGGACAGTTGGTTGCAAATTGGAACATACCCAGAGTTGATTAGAAGATGAGCAGCTATTTTGTTAAATAAATATAAATAAAAGTAAACTTGAATAAATAAAAAGTTTTGCTTAAATTTTGATGAGCTGAGCCTTCAGGAAATCTTAGGCAATGTTTTGAATGAATTTTGTTTTTAGTTAAAATTTTCTGAAGATATTTCAGTCCCTCTTGTTTAGTAAAATTTATTCCAAAAAAGTATCTGTAGTTAAGCCAGTGTAATCATTTAAAGCACCATGCACTACATAAAAATGGCTATACCTTAGTGTACTATTAACATTTAAAACTTATGTCCAAAGTACTTAACTGTATTTATTAATGTTAGTTTTTTTTTCTTGTCATTTGCCATCTTCCCTCAATCTTTCCTCTTTTTGTTTACAGATAGGTGAGAGAATTCGTGTTATCCTGGATATGGAAGACAAGACCTTGGCTTTTGAGAGAGGCTATGAGTTCTTAGGAGTTGCATTTCGAGGACTGCCAAAGACATGTCTGTATCCAGCAGTGTCTGCTGTATATGGCAACACTGAGGTGACGTTAGTTTATCTGGGAAAACCTTTAGATGGATGATATTTTTGTGTTGTTTTTACTTTGTTTTTGTTTTTTTAGCAAGAACATGAAAATCAAATTGACAATGTGGAGAAACCTGCATATTGGTTAACAGGACAGCATGAGGGAAATACATGGATGTGTGCTCAAGAAACCAAAACTTGTGATTAAAAAGACCAACTGTTCTTAACAGAGTGCGCTGACATTTCCTTTTTCTGCCGGACCAGAAAAATTCCTCAGGGTGGGGGGGTTTACAGTTAAACAGGCAGTTAACCACAAGCATGTTGCATTGGATTTTGTACCAAGAGTGGCAATATGGAATCCTGTATATATGTAAGGAATTGTTTCATAGAAGTAATTGAGGAAGTTATCTAATATGTGAGAGTAATGTGTTCTGTGGAAAAGGTTTCCATTTTGAAAGCGATTTGTTCTTTTCCAACCTTTAATCCAGTGTGTTTTACCAAAGGTAATAAACTTATTGGATTTTATTTAATATATTTTGATTGTGCTGGGAAGCACTGATTCTGGAGATCAGTTTTCCAGAGCTATATTGTGCAGCTATACTGAAATGTATTTTAAACTTGTTTGTATAGAAACTAAAAATTGAATGAAAGAAAGGTTTGCTAACCAGTATGTAATTTCTTAAATGGAAAAACCACTACATGTCAAATGTCAATCTTTGTCTAGAAATTGGACAAAATATATACAAGTGCATTTCTGTTTTGTTGTGCCACATCTCTTTTGGCAAAAGGAGCAATGTATGCTTATTAAATAATGGTTGAGATTGATCAATAGAATAGTATATACATGGAAGGGTAAAATTTATTTCTAATGTATTTTGAAAAATTAGGTTTCCAAAGTATTTCCAAATAGCGGCCATTTCAAAATATTCAATTCCTTAAATTAAATAAACTGAAATTTAAACAGGGATTCCATCCGTGATACCCAAATTTCAGTATGGATGGATTTACTTTTGATAAAATTTATTACAAAGGCTGAAAAGAATTTGTAAAAAGTTAATGAATTTTATGTGGTGGAAGTACTTGTGGATGATAGAATGATTGTCCTTTAATAGTTTTTCCCCAGATTATCCTAGATCTTTGCCATTCCCTGGTATCCATTGCCTGCACAATTTATTTTTTAACTTTGTAATTCCACAGGCCAGCTGTTGGTACTAAATGTTATTTTGTTTATAAATCTATTTATTTAAAGATATTGATAAAACACTTTCAGTGCAATCCTATGCATATTTCTTTCAAAAGCATATCAGATGATATTCAGTTTTTTCCACATATGCATAGAATTTTGACACTTGGGAGGAAATAAATATTGTTTACATTGTTTTCTACATAATCTGAAATATGTGGTCTTGCAGACATCAGACAATTCCTTAAATATGAAAAAAAAACCATTAAAGATATTTTTTTATTTTTGTTCAAGCCGGGAAAGGCTGATTGAGTTCTATCGGTGCTGCTAAATACAAGTTTTATATATTTTTTTAAAAGGCTTCTAACCTATGGCTGGAAAGTACATTTACTCCTTACAAAGTTTGGAATGGTAGTATTTAAGCCAGCATCTGATTCCCAATACCTGGCAGTAGCTATAGACATGTTTGTCTTTTTCATTTCTATTGTTTTTCTTGGCTTAACCAGCTTGCTATCTGTCCTTCACCTTGGCAAATAAAGCTCTGTGGCAAAAAGATGTTGGTTAATTGTTCTGGAATATATCTCTTTTTTATCAGCCTTTCTTTTTATAAAGGCACAAGACAGCGATGGGTGATAGCATTAGGCTAATTAAGAAGAGGCTCCCAATCATTATAAGCTACTTACAATTTAAGAAAACGAGAAAAGGAAATTTTAAAAGAAGAAAGGAGAAAGACTTTACTAAGAGAATTCAGTGTTTGCATGTTCTGACCTATTTGGGTTTGGCTCCTTCTTCTCTCTTTATCCATTCATGCTCAGATACCACTAAGCTGTGTTTGAAAGCAGCATGTGTGGATTAATGTTCTTAAAATGTTTTCTCTATATATGTAGGATTTCACTGAATAGAAAAAGTTCATTCCTGGCATGTTTCTACAGAAAAGTCAGAACAAGACTGAAATGCCTTTTTACATGTGGTACTAAGAAGTCATGAATAAAGTGGGAATAAAATGGGATTTCCAGAAACAGTTTATTTATACAGTTCTGTAAATGCATCACTACGGTAAGTAAAACTCTGGCATGGGCTGATATAAAAATAAAACTTTCATTAAGTTAATTGTCTCTGTGCAATCTTGGATAGATTTTTCTCTGTTCTTATATACAAAGAATAATCTATCCTTTATAAGGTTTCAGGGATGTGCAAAATTCACAAATTTGGCAATATTTGAATACCAGAATGATCTGTTCCCCTCCAGATTGTGTCCTTTTGGAGGTGTTAAAGTTTTTGAAACTTTCTATTCCAAATCTTTGAGTTTTGCAGATTCTTTAAAGAAACTTCTTCCCTGTTAATATAGGATGTCTTTCCTCCTTTCTAATACATGTTGCATAACACTTTTGCAAATTGTTCCCATCTGTCTCAAGGAATTATTAACCTATGTATATAGAATTCTTATAACTTATTACCTGAAGACCAATTTCAAGCTGTACAAAATACTGAAATAAATTGCTAAAATATGAAAATATTACTTTTGTGTATTGTGTTTTATAGTTGAGTACACCATAAATACACCAAATCCATGATGTTTGGTATATTATGTATTAGATTTTTATCCTGCTTTTATTTCTTTATAAGTAACTCAAGGCAGTGAACATACCTAATAGCAATAGCATTAGGAGTTAGATTTATATAACACTCTCTAAGTGGTTTACAGAGTTTACAGAGTCAGCATATTACCTCCAACAATCTGGATCCTCATTTTACTCACCTCAGAAGGATGGAAGGCTGAGTTTACATTTGTTAAGTTCAGCGCTGTCTTGCAAAATTTAGTTTAATATTAACAAGTCAAAGCAAAATTTAATTTCTTAGGTTTAAATTCAAAACCATAATTATTCTAGTGCTGTTTTCCCCCACTCCCCCTACAATTGCTCCCTGAAAGTTTTTGGATAATGCAAATTAAATAGCTTTCACAAATAGTAGGATCCAAATAATAGATCATTGGCAAAATCTGGCTTGCATACACTTTATCTGTACAGGTACCTACTTCGAGTTATGACCATAAATGAGACTAGAATTTCAGTTGCTAAGCAAGGAGGTTGTTGAGTGACTCATGCTCATATTTATGACCTTTTTGCCATGACCGTTAAGTGAATCACTGCAGTTAATTGAATTGTGGTGGTTAGTTCAATCTGGTTCCCCTCATTGACTTTGCTTGTTGGAAGCCATCTTGAAAGGTCACAACTTGTTATCATGTTGATTGGGAGACTGCAATTGTCATAAATACATCCTGGTTGCCAAGTGCCCAAATTTTAATCACATGACAATGGGGATGCTGTGACAGTTGTAAATATGCGGAATGACTGGGTGCCACTGTGGCTTTGGTCAGTAAAATAGTTGTAAATCATGGACTATCTGCACCTGTTTTGCTTCAGACTTTCAGCTAAACAGTGACACTTGCTAAAGCTACATAAGCAGATTCATTCATGAATGCTTAGTTATTACTGATGCTGACTTCATATGCCCTACCCACTTATACTTTTGATCTGTTTCATAAGACCCACAAAATTGGTTATCCAAAAAAGATTATGCATGGTTTGATAAAGATATAGGTAATCTTTTTCAGTCTGGAGACTACAACATCCTCCTTTGTGCCAACCAAGAGGGGAGTTGGTGTTGACACTGACACCAATAAAGTAGGCGGTATTGAAAATTTCAGACATATTTTTTAGTGATGGGGTTGGGATGGGGGGGGTGTATTTTAAAAGAATTTTATGACAGCTTTGCATTGCTTAAGACACCTATATTGTCTGAAACTCATGCCCATTTTCTGGAGATACAATATGTGCTCGGAGGCACAGGTTGTCTGCCTGATCTAAAATAATATTGTTTCATAAATGACAGTAAATGTAATTCACCTGGGAACTGTTCTGTTTTCGGAATACCTGTAAAATATTTCAAATATAATAAAAATACTATATAAAATATATTTAATGAAATTAAAATGTTACCCAAGTAGCATTCTAACATTTCTCAGTTGATGGTACAAGTTGGAAAAATACTTAAAAAGTAAGTGCAGAATGTAGGTTGGCAGAGGCTTTTTCGATTAGTAGATATATCGGCTTACTGGAATGTCTGCTTACTCTTAGTGTGCTAAGCTTGTTTATTTGAGAATAAATTAAGCAATGATGTTTCATCAAAGAAAACTAAATAGACTATTTCTGAAGCTTTGGAATCTGAGAAAGTAACAACACAAAGATTGAAACTAGTTATCGAACAAGATTTTATTAAAAATGTGATCCTTTGTATGCTGCTAAGAGAATAATTGTAACATTTCTTTAGACTCAAATTGCTTTTTTTCTGATCTGAATACTGTGGAGAAGTCCTCTTAAATTTCTAACAGCAGGGGACAGCAGTATATCACGGAAAAGCCAACTAAGTCACAAATATAGAACAATATGGTGTAGGTACAACAAATGCTTTCAGACAACATGGAAAGTGGTATCTTCTAGCAAATTTTTAATAGAGAAATGGTTAAAATAGCTTGTGCCAAATGTACTTGTTATCATCAATTTTGAAATCTAATTGCTAAGGTTCTGCACTCTGCCAATATAATTGTTAAGGTTCTGCACTCTTCCAAAATGATTCAGAAGTGCTTCAGACTTCAGAAGGACAAGCACAGCATCTTTTTGGTAGTATATATGTAGCTCAGGATTAAATTATGGAATCCTTGGGGTTGTATGAACTTGGTTGCTTTCTTTCAGTCATTTCATTATCTAACTAGATAACATCAGCACTAGAAAGTGGGGATTTGCTCCCTGTATAGATACAGGAGCTTACTGTATATACAGTATATATAGTATATACAGTATATATATATTGTAGGTCTTGGTGTATTCGGGTCTTGTCCTGTGTAAGATTGAGAATACGCTTTGCTGGCACAAGCACAAAGCCGAAGACACCAGCCTGAAGATGGTGAGTGGGATCTTGTTGAAACATCGCCAAGGTATTCTCAATCTTACATGGGACAAGACCCGAATACACCAAGACCTACATACCTTTACCCATGAAAACCTACGAAAACAGTATATACCGTGTTTCCCCAAAAATAAGACACTGTCTTATATTTTTTTTGGCTCCCAAAAACACACTAGGTCTTATTTTCGGGGTAGGTCTTATATATTTATGGTGCCAAATAGTGGGTGTGAGTGTGTGTGGGGTGTTTCTGGTGCACGGTTGCTCCCTGAAAAGTCTTCCTGGAACTGGAGATTTACACTAGGTCTTATTTTCAGGGTAGGTCTTATATTAGGGCAGGTTTAGAAAATAGTGCTAGGTCTTACTTTCAGGGTAGGTCTTATTTTTGGGGAAACACGGTATAATATATACATATATACATATATACATATTTGTTTTCGTAGATTTTCCCTCCTTATGGAGGGTGTCAATGATGTTTTCTGCACAACTGTCAGGTCAGCAGTCTTTCCCATGATATGTGATTCCTACTGAACCAGACTGAGAGACCATTTAAAGGCTCAGGAACCCTTTGCAGGTGTTATGGCTTAATTAGCTGATTAGAGTGGGACACTTTGAGCCTAGAATATTGAACCTTTTCACAATATTCTAATTTTCTGAGATTGTGGATTTGGGGTTTTCATGAGCTGTAAGCCATAATCATCACAATTATGGCAAATCACGACTTGAACTATCTTGCTTTGCATGTAATGAATCTATCTCATATATTAGTTTCATCTTTTAAGTTGCATTACTGAAATAAATGAACTTTTGCATGATATTCTAATTTTTCGAGTTTCACCTGTATGTCCCTCTAGGGATGCTACAAAGGTCCTGTGTGAGGGTAAGTAAGTCATACGTTTTTTTACTTTTAAATTTTTTTTAAACTTACAATATTAAATCAAAATAAACTTCATTAAATGAAACATTCCACTAATACTTTAATTAAGAAATATAAACTGCTTCCAGACAGGACTTAATCAGTGCTTAAATACTACCTCTGGAAAAATACTGTCTTCACAACATTCCAGAAGATAATCACTATGGGGGCCAGCATAACTTCTAAAGGGAGAGTGTTCCTGAGTAAAATAGCCGTGATTGAAAAATAAGCATTTTCTGGCTCTCATCAAGGGAGGTAACTTGGTTTTTGGGGGAGGAAGAATAACAAACAACTTCTCCCAAAAGAATGTAGCACATTATTTAATGAGAAAGGACTTTATGTAGCACAGTTGTTTCAGTGAAAAAGAGAAAATGACAGAAAGGCAAACCATGAGTTAAAAAGTGGCAGGGAAAATGGGGGGAAACGACAGAAAGGCAAACCATGAGTTAGAAAGTGGTAGGGAAAATGGAACTTTTTAATAAGTAATCCAGTGTTCAGCTATAGAAGTAGGCAGAAACAAAAGCTCTTGCCACAACAAGGGCATTCAAAAATTTGGAGACTTTCTGCAACAGCAAAGGGAAAATATTCTAGATGGAGAAACTATATATACATATACACTCCATACAAACACACTTATGCTAAGGAGCATTGCACAATTTCCACCTTGTTTGGGAATGAATGAAGGTTAAAATCGAACCATTCTGGACTTAAGAGAGAAGCAGGTGCTGGGAGAGAACCAGCTACTCTGCAGCTTGTGCATGGAGTTCTTGTCCTTGAAGATCAGTGTTGTATCCTTCACCATTTGGAAGGGAGAAAAGATTCCTATCTACAACTGTTTTTTCAGTGCTGTTTGTTCTCAGCATCAGCACCAAATAAAAAATCAAAATTGTGTAACATACCAGTAGTAAGAAATTGCATACCTCTTTCCAGAAACACCATAATGTGTCTATAAAGATTGAAAGTTAAAATGCATGTTAGGGATTATATATTTCAGCAGATACATCCTTTCAAATTTCTGATTAATCTATGTCCATATCTGCTCAGTTTCATTTTTTTAAATTTGCTTTGACAGTATTTAGGAAATACATTAATATCAAAATATTACAATATAAATGTGGAGGCCACTGAAACTTCACTATTCTATCATTTGGGGAAAGGAGGATAGTAATCAATTCTCAGAATAATCTAATAGTATTGCGATTTCATAATACTAGATACATATCTTAAACTTATATTCTCTGACTACTGCCTACATTTTGAAAACCAGAAAATGACAGTTACAAATATTTGGGTTCTGATGGTGTAGGAGATCACCAGGCTGAGCTTGAGGGAAGGCTCAAACATATGGTCAGTCTCTAGGCCCTTCGCACCCACGAGAGATCTAAGTCCAGCCCCCTGAATTCCATTGATTTTTATCTACTGCTAATTTGCTTTGATCATTAGTAGTTCAGATTCTTGTAGAGAGTTTAAGCTTGTGAGGAACCTTTATACAGGTAGTCCTCAACTTACAGTAGTTCATTTGGTGACCATTCAAAGTTGCAACAGCATTGAAAAAGTGACTTATGACCATTTCTCACACTGATGACCGTTGCAGCATTCCCATAGTCACATGATCAAAATTCAGCTGCCTGACAACTGGTTCATATTTATGACAGTTGCAGTGTCCTGGGGTCATGTGATCAGCTTTTGCAACCTTTTGACAAGCAAAGTAAAGAAATTTAATAGGGTGCAAATGGGACATGATGGGATGAATGCAACCCACGGGATGGCCATTCAAATTATTCTGAACTATAACTTAAATTGTGATCAGAATTTAAATTTAAACAACCCTAAATAAGCAGTTCTGGCCCTTTTTATGATGAATGTAATATATATGTCAGTGGTGGGATTCAAATTTTTTTACTACCGGTTCTGTGGGCTTGGTGGGCGTGACAGGGGAAGGATACTACAAAATCTCCAGTCAGAGGTGGTATTTGCTGGTTCTCTGAACTACTGAAAATTTCTGCTACTGGTTCTCCAGAACTGGTCAGAACCTGCTGAATACCACCTCTGATATATATAATGGAAAACTCCATATTTCCCCAAGTTTCTTTTGGTGCTATTTTTGTTTTAAACTTCCTGTTTTAATTGTTTTTGAAACAATTTTCAACTGCTCTTTTCACTAGAAAATTTAAGAGGAACAAAACTCTTGCAGCAAATTTCAGTAATTGTCTTTACATTATCAAGACTAAAAAAAAAGTTAAGTTTAATTTAAGGTTGTTATCTCAGATCAGGTTTTCCCCCAGGATATACTTATTTGATTAGAACTCTTATTAACAATAGAAAGTTGGGTGATTGGTGGAAAATAAACCAAAACTTGTGGTACTTAGGGGGTATATAATAGCATGTTAAGGATAATGTGGCTGCCTGGAATCTGAAGAGGAGTGCTCCTTATTCAAATATCAGAATTGTTAGATTTTCATGAAGAGTCAGACGCGGAGTGCTTCAGTGAAGAGTTTATTAGTGACTACAGCTCATAACAGACCCGATTTGGCTGGGCTGCGGCTGCTACTTATAGCCAGCAGCCGCAGTTGCCAGCCAATCAGAGTGCAGGGTTTTCCCGCACTTTTAAACCAATCATATTTGACATTTTACAAGAACAGTTCAAACTAAACCAATGACATTCAAACCTGCATACATAACACCCCTCCCCACTAGGTTCAGTCCATACTCAAACCCCAACCTATCTAATGTATTCTTTTAAATAGGTGGGGCTCTTACGTATGCTGAGACCTTCGTGGTTCAGAAGTTTTAACGTTCAAACCAGTGAGAGGGAAATGTGTCTGTTGACATTTCCCTAGTTGGACTTCCTGTGAAAGAAGACCCTGTTTGATTGTTAGAATCTGGTCTCTCCTCCCAACCCATCTCCAGCCCAATGTCAGCACCCAAGTCAGGTAGTGATGTGCAATCTTCCACTTGTAAGGATGGATTTTGGCATTGTGACAGGTTTTGGGATGGTTCCTGTCGTAATGGCTCATTACACATGGGGTTGATTCTTGTTTGCTGATTATCCTCATGTTCCTCCCCTCCCCTAGAAAAGCATTAGGTATGGGAACTAGAGAGGAACAATTGCGATGTTCCTGAGGTAACCTGGATCTAAGCTGATCAATGTGCCTGCTCCAGAGGACACCATCCTCTGTTTGTACCCTGTAAGAATGAGGGCCTGTGATTTGAGTTATTTCAGCAGGAATCCATGAAGGTTCACCCATAAGGTTCTTAGCATAAACAGAATCACCCACACTGAACGTGTGAACTTTGCTAGTGGAATCAAGTGGTGCGTTGGGTGCGTAAGTGGGATGAAGGCGGTCAAGGGGAGACCTAAGTTTCCTACCCATCAACAACTCTGCTGGGGATAAGTTAGTTGATGGGTTAGGAGTGATGTGCTGAACACTAAGAAGTTTTTCAACTTTCTCAGTGATGTCCCCAGGACCCAATTGCTGAAGCTTTTCCTTGGTAAAGCATACCATTCGTTCTGCCCGGCCGTTAGCCAAAGGGTGCCCAGGGGCAGTCAGGGCATGTCTGATACCCTGTTGTGCTAGATAGGATTCAAAAAGGTGGATGTAAATTGAGGGCCATTGTCAGAGACAAGAACATCAGGTAACCCATGGGTTACAAAAAGCTTTTTAAGCTGCTTGATGACAGCATCAGTTGTGGTGGATGCCATAGGGATGACTTCTAGCCATTTGGAATATGCATCTACTATAATAAGGAAGGTGTGCCCTCTGGTAGGGCCAGCGAAATCAATGTGAATCCTAGACCATGGGCCCCTAGGACATTCCCATTCCTGTTGGGGGAGAGGTGGGGCAGGCCTGACTACCTGACAGTTGGGAGAAGATGCAACCCAGTTTTCAACCATTTTGTCAATACCTGGCCACCATACATAACTCCTGGCCAATCCCTTCATCCTTACAATACCAGGATGACCCTCATGTAACATTTCCAAAACCTCTCTTTGCAGTTTTGCAGGAATAATCCCCCTGTTACCCCACAAAATACATCCTCTTAATACAGATAATTCAGTTTGCCTGGACTTAAAAGGTTGGGCAAGGTGAGGTAGATCTTGAAGAGGCCAACCTTTCTTAATCCAGCCTATAATAGGAGCCAATAAAGTGTCTTTGGCAGTCTCTCTGGCAATTTCAGCAGCGTGTACTGGAAGCTTGGCAACAGTTTCTAGGAAAAAGGTGTGTGCCTCAGGTTCAAAGTCCTCCTTGTGACAAGGAAGTGGGCAATGACTCAAGGCATCAGCATGTCCAATGTCCTTGCCAGGCTTGTGGATAAGTTTGTATGAATAAGCAGCAAGAAATTCAGTCCACCTCAGCATTCTTGGTGACAGGATAGTGGGTGTAGGTTTTCTCCTGCCACAATGCCTAACAAAGGTTTGTGATCTGTGACAATGGTAAATGTTCTCCCATATAAATACTCATGAAATTTCTTGATAGCTGCAACAATTGCCAATGCTTCCTTGTCCAATTGGCTGTAATTCCTCTCTGCTTTGGTCAAGGTGGAGAGTAAAATGCAATAGGGGCTTCCCTCCCACTGGGAAGCCTGTGGCTCAACTCCAAGGGGGATGCATCACAAGTCAGTACAACAGGCAAATTCTCAGAGAACTGTATCAGTACAGCATCAGACTTTTAATACTGTTAAATGCTGATTGTTCCTTCCTGCCCCAGACGCAAACAGACTTTTTGTCAAGCAATCTGTGTAATGGTTCTGCAATGGTTGCCTTCTGAGGTAGGAACATGTGATAAAAGTTAATAAGTCCAAGGAAGGCTTGCAAATCTGTTTTGCATTTTGGTCTAGGGGCTTCTTTGATTGCTTGAACCTTGGCATCTGTAGGGTGGATGCCATGCTTGTCAATCATATAGCCCAAGAAGTCAACCTTGTCAGTTCTAAGAGTGCATTTTTCTTCCTTGACTTTTAACCCACTTTCTTGAATCTGGTAAGGACTTCTCTGAGTCTCTCTTGTAATTGAGTGTCATTTTCAGCAGAGATTAACACATCATCAAAGAAAGGCACTACCCCTGGCAGTCCTTGGAGCATCCTTTCCATAAGGCTTTGGAAGATGCCTGGTGCCACGCTTACTCCAAACTGTAACCTTTACATTTGAAGGCACCTCTATGAGTCACAATGGTTTGGGCCTCTGCAGTGGCATCATCAACTGTTAGTTGTTGATATGCCTGGGCCAGATCCAATTTGGCAAAGACTGTGCCCCTGCCAAGTGAATGTAATAAATGATGCACCACTGGAACTGGATATGCGCTCTGCTGAAGCATGGTTCAATGTCCCCTTATAGTCTCCACAGATTCTTACTGACCATCAGTCTTGACTGGTGTGACTATGGGTGTCTCCCATCTGGAGTGGTCAGTGGGCTCTAAAACTCCTTGAGCTATTATTTATCTAATTGTGCATCAATTTTTCCTTTAAGGCAAATGGGACCCTTCTGGGCTTTAAGCGAATTGGGGCACCTTGGGATCTAGGTTGAAAGTGATAGGGGTCCCCATATACTTGCCCAATCCGTCGCTGAAGACCTCTGGAAACTCAGACTTCAAGGCCTCCTCCCATTCAGTGTTGTTCACGTGATTGATGCCAGTCACCTCGATGCCTAGTGGATTGAACCACTCAAGTCCCAGCAAGCTTGGGCGGTCCTTGTCCACGATGGTCAGGGGCAAACGTTTGGTGTGGCCTTTGAACTTCACGTTGAATTCTCTTGTTCCAACTACTGGAATCTTGTTCCCTTGGTAGTCTTTAAGAGTCAGTGCTTGCTTCTGGAAATGTTTCTTCTGAATGTTGGGAAGTAGCCTGTGAATAGTGTCCCATGACACCATAGATAAATAGGAGCCTGAGTCCACTTCCATTTGGCAAGGCTTCCTTCAATTAGTACCTTCACATGTACTTTTCTGCTTCTTAAGGGTGAAGAATGACCAATGGTGACTGTTTGATGAGTTTCATTCTTCCCATTTGCTTCTGTGTTGCCCCATTTTCTCACTGAAGTTGTTAGGCTTGAAATCTTTGTCAGGAAACTTCTTTCTGCTTGGTGGAGTTCTGGATGATTTGCAGACTCTTGCTAGGTGACCTCTTTTTTCACAACGGAGACAGATGGTATCAAAAACTTGCATTCAGTGCGGGGGTGCCCCCACAACCTCTGCAATAAAAGTCTTGCCTCTTTCTTCCAAGGTCTTTCCTTTTCTTCTCCATTCTGAGTCTATAAATTCCTTCCTCCACCTCACTACAGTCTGAATCAGAATCTATTTGCTCGCAATGGGTTGTTGTGGATTTTTCCACATCAGGATGGCTTGTGGCCTTGTTAATTTTCTTCATGGCTGCTGCTGAGGACTTGGTAGCTTCCGCTGAAGAAGCTTCTTCTATGGCCTTCTTAAGCGTGATCTTAGGTTTCATTAATAATTTGCTCTGCAAAATCTTTTCTTTTTGGCCTAGAACAAATCGATCATGCATGGCCTCTTCTAAGTTGATAAATTCACATACACCCCCAATGTCCCTTAAACTTGCCACAAAGTCATTAACGTTTTCGCTTTCCCCTTGATCCCGACGGTAGTAGTGTCTCTTAATGAGGCACGATACTTGTGTAATGGACTCTTAATAACTTTTCTAAGTCGGGCCAGTCCATTACCTTCACGTCTGCAGCTCCCGCCAATGCCTTCGCCATCTTGAAACGGCGGACCGCAGTGGGTGAGAAAGACCACCCTCTTCCGCTTGTCGGAAATGTCGGCGAGATCGTTTCCTCCAAATACATTTGGAAACGATCTGCATACGAGTCCCAGTCTTCTGCCGTCGGATCGAACAGGGCTGGGGGGGTGTTCAGCACAGCCATCTCTCTCAGCTTGTTCTCTGCATTGTCTTCTCTTCGGAAGGATCCCACCTTCGTCGCCAGTGTTAGATTTGCATGAAGAGTCAGACGCGAAGTGCTTCAGTGAAGAGTTTATTAGTGACTACAGCTCATAACAGACCCAGTTTGGCTGGGCTGCGGCTGCTACTTATAGCCAGCAGCCGCAGTTGCCAGCCAATCAGAGTGCAGGGTTTTCCCGCACTTTTTAAACCAATCATTTCTGACATTTTACAAGAACAGTTCAAACTTAACCAATGACATTCAAACCTGCATACATAACAAGAATAAACTGCAACATTTTCTTGCAGAACAACTTGCTAAACTTTCTTCTCAGTGCTGTGGCTCAGTCCTGGAATGACCCTTTAGATACAGAATTTTTCCTTCAATTAAGTAAACATAGTAACTTTCAGAAGATCAGCCCCATCATGTCGCAGAATTACCAAAAATATGTGATTATAAGCAGTTCCTTTTGTGCTAAAGTAAGGCAATTTCCTGAAAATACCATCTAATAAGTTTTACCCTCATGATATTTTTCAGAATCTGATTTCAAATGGAAATAGCTATGCCTTATGGTCATTTATAAAATGATACGAGATGTTATTTCCCATCAGTTAATTATCACAGATGTATTATTCATATGAGCTTCTACTAAGGCTAGAGTCTTCTGGCCTTTCTTGAACTTGATTGCCTTTCTTGTGTTCTCTAGAATTTTGTGCTAATTAATCCCAGCCAGCATAGTTATCTCAGTTGGAAGATGACAAATAACTATAATCCAACTTATCTGACATGTAATCAATGCATCTGTAGGCTGATATATATCTAGAGGGAATTTTGTAATTGTACTGACATATTTGAAGTACATATTTGTAATCTAACATTGCTTTAGTTTGCAGAAAGTGATAGCAGTCCTGTAAGTGTGAAACTAGAAACAGTCGATAATGTTATTTCTTAACATTAATTTATTAATATTTAGGTTGCACCAGGAATCTTAATCTGTCGAGATTTAAAAAAAATCTGAGCTCTGACTAGAAACAGTAAAATTCAAGAAATAGCTTCAAATTTACCCTGTACAATTTCCTTCCTTTCATTTCCCTTCTGCTTAGCTCCTTCTCATTTTCAAGTGACTTGCATATGCACAAACTTTCCATGTGCAACTGCTGAACTTGGGTGGGGGAGGTTGAGGGAAGCAACTTGCAACTTGCTTTGTGATCCATGTGACTTTAGTTTCCGTTATTTCCTTCCGCAAAAACTATATTAATCTGATCTTAAGTGAGTGCAAACAGCTAATTGTATTATCGTTATCTTTTTCAGAAATATTGTGAGGTAGCAAGACAAGTCTTGGTACAGAATGAACCTCCCAGAATTGAATACATTGCTCCAAACGGTGAGTTAATCCTGCATAATTTATCTTAACTTTTTTGATTTACATAGGGCTTTCCAATAACAATTAAAAACAATGTGCTACATTATGATACATGTTAAAGTATTGAACTATACTGCTATCATTTGCAGTCAGTAAAAAAGTCCATGATTGTGATAATGATGAACCATTCCCTAGTTATTGTTAATTCATTCCTAATATCTATTCTACAAATTGTATATTGTTTCATTATATATATAAATATAATTTTGTCATTAAAAGTTGTTCTGTAGGTTACTCAGTTGGGTCCCTGAATTGTTCTTGATAATCAAGAAAGTCAAATTTATTCTAAAGTGGGATATGTTGGCTTCTCTGAGTAATTTACAAGAATCAAATGTAGAAGAATTAATCGAAGAAGGCAGGATGCATGGCAGATAAAGTCTGAAATGAAAACCTTGGGCCAGTCACTTACTTTCAGCCTAGCCTATCTCACAATGTCATTGGGTGGAAAAACAGAAAGAGGAAGCACAATGAATATTTCCTTGAAGCCCCATATGAAAGATGAGACTATCATTCAAACAAACAAACACAATAGCTAAGAAAAAAGCATAAACAAGCAGGATAGGAGTTTACTTTGCTGGCCACTAGTAGAAAGAAAAGAGAAACTCACCAGCCTAGAAAAAGGACAGATGGTAGCATCTTGTGAAGAGACGGGTGTCACTCAAACTGATGATATATAATTGATCATGCCCTTTGCAGAAGCCGTTTTGTGAATGGATAGGGCTTTTCAGAAATCTTTTTATGAAAGAACGACCACATGTTCTCAACATTTCAGAGTTCTGTAGCTGAAAAAGATAGGAGAAAAAGATAAAATGGTTAAAATAATTTAAGGAATAGGGGAATTTTGATTCAGAAATGACAGAGAAAAAATTGTTAATTTCCCCCCTGCCTCCACCAGCAACCAAAGCTCTGTCTGTACAAATATTTTCCAATGAAAAGAACAAATTTAGTTTTATTATAAATCTCTGGCATCACATATATTTTGGCTAAAAATGTCATGCAGAGGCAGATTTTTTTCAGTTATTATAGGTGTATTCCCCACTTTTATTTTCAGCAAAAAGATTTTGCAAATCTGTTTCATCAGAAGCGATAACAACATAAAATAAGCAAGTACAGATTGTCCTCATCTTACAACCACAATTGAGCCCCAAATTTCAGACAGTTGTTAAGTGAGTTTTGTCCCATTTTACAACCTATTTGCCATAGTTGTTAAGTGAATCACTGTGGTTGTTAAATTAGTAACACACTGTTAAGTGAATCTAGCTTCCCGATTGACTTTGCTTGTCAGAAGATATCAAAAGGTGATCATATCATCCTGGGATACTGCAGCCATCATAAATACATGTCAATTGCCAAGCATCCAGATTTTAATCAGTACCGTGGGAATGCTGCAATGGTCATAAGTGTGAAAAATGGTCATGTCCCTTTTTTCAGTGCCATTGTAACTTCCAGCAGTCAATGAATGGCTGTAAGCCTGTAAGTTGAGACCTACCTGTATGTAGACCAGCCATCCACAGATATATAAACTTCAACACTCAGAAACATGAGCAATGGTGACAGTGGCTACAGGGTTCTGGAAGTTAAAGTCCACCCATAACAGTGGTGGGATTCAATTTTTTTTACTACCGGTTCTGTGGGCATGGCTTGGTTGGCATGGCAGGGGAAGGATATTTTAAAATCTCCAGTCAGAGGTGGTATTTTCCAATTCTCTGAACTACTCAAAATTTTTGCTACCGGTTCTCCAGAACTGGTCAGAACCTGCTGAATACCACCTTTGACCCATAAGGACATTGCCTATATTAGGGAAATCTTATGCAGATGGGTATTGAAAAGGAGAAACTTTTTCAAACCTCCTTTAATTCTTAAAACTCATAAAGAACTAGTTTAATGTAGTAGTTAAGGTGCTGGATTAGAAACCAGGAGACTGCAAATTCTAAGGCACAGAAGCTACTGTAGTGGGGTGACTACAGTCACTATCTCTTATCTACCTCACAGGGTTTCCTTTGTGGGAAAAATAGAAGGAGAGAACATCATGTATGCCACCTTAAGTTCTACATAAAAGATGGGATATAAATCAAATAAATGAATAGGTCTTCACATTTTATAGATGAATGCAAATCAAAGCAGAATTTTAAGGTGCCTATGGGAGCTAACATGTATTTTGCAAAGAAAAAAAATATTCACAATGAAAACCTAAGAAATATTTGTAAGTAAACAGATATGAATATGAATATTCCTTTTGTCTGAATACGTTTTAACAAAGTTTGGAACTGATGCTTTCTAGTGGGCAACCCAACTCTATAAATAAGAAAAGACAATCCAAATCTCCTAATTTTATTTTATTATTTTAATTTTTCTGTCTTTGCAGGAGTCCTGTTGAAATGGCATTAATTGCTGTGATTATCTTCATATGCATAGCTTTTCTGGATACAGGATGGGCAACACAACCCACAACCTATCATAGTATTTGCAAACTAGTGAGTCTTCTGCAAACATGAAATAACTTTGGGATTTCTTGAAAAAAATGGGAAGAAGAGAGATTATTTATTTAAAAGCCAGTGGCTGCAGCAGCATATTAGTTCCAAGGGTTTGATCCAAATGCTAACAAGAATCCAAAAATTAACCTACCATATTAGAGTGTTCAACTGTTTTATTTATCTTTTCATTTTGCAGATGTTCTTTAAAACTACAATTTGTTTCTTTATGATTTGAATTTTATATTTTTGGGTGGGGTACAGAGAAGGGAAAGGTGATTTAAAATAGATATTTCAACAAAAATCTGAAAGGCATCTGCTTCCCTATTTCTTTTAGTTACATAGATCCATCATTATCTATGGAGATTCTCAGCCATTCTGGTCATGGTTGTCCCAAAGGTGCTTTTTAAAAAAGCACCTGGATTTTGTTTGTTTTTCCTTGAAGACGTTTCATTTCTCATCCAAGAAGCTTCTTCAATTCTGGCTGAATGGAAGGATTTATAACTGATTTATACAACTGAGGAGGCTTCTTGAATGAGAAGCAAAACATCTTCAAGGAAAATAAAGTCCAGTTGCTTTTTGTTTATGCACTTTTGGGATCAACCCATCATTGTTTTTTCCTCATCATCCTAGTCCAATAGAGAAGCAGCTGTTACTGCTGCTTTCTTATAATAGAGTACATTTGCAAAACTATATTTTAATCTGAGATTTTTTTTAAAAAAATTCTAATGTATAATACATCATATTATAATGTAGGGAGAGCTTAATATAATGTAACATACTAATTGAGTCCCTGATCCACACCAATTTAGCCAACTCTCATGAATAGTTAATGTGGATGGGGCCAATCAGTCAACGCTCACATTCTTTTTTCTGTTCCTATAACTTACCTATTACTGGTGGAATGGTTGCATGTACTATACAATGAAGGGTCCCAATATGCTCAACTAAGGTTTGGATGGCAAAGTATAGTACTACTGTATACACAAAAGGAGAATCTATGACTGAATAGTTACTAGTCCCTTTCCCAGGATAATTATGCTATTGGGAAATGGAATTAAGCAATAACTGTAAAGTCATTAATTTCTATCATGGAAAATAGTTACAGGTGGAAAAGTTTGGAAAAAAAAGTAAAATGATTTCTTGTCACATTTATTAGCAGTTTTCCTTGAGTTACCCTGCTATAGAAGTTGATATGTTAAAAAAACCCACAAAAATCATGATTACTTACATAAGCATGCAGTGTCAAAGTTTTATAGTTAAGGCATAGAAAATGCACACACACACACACACACAACACATACATTCTTATCAAATCAGATATGCTATGCTATATATTGAGCATTATCTCACAAAATCAACATTTGATTTCATTTGCTACAGTAGTATCACACAGAGCATTTTAAAGGGGGTATTTTAGGATTCCTGGGGCTGCTTATTTACAATATGTAGTAACAAATGCATATTTACAACTATTATTTTTATCCTCTAAATAAAATCACACACTCCTTTTCATGTATACAGAGGCACAACAGCTGAAAACTCATCTAGACAAGGATTCAGTTCCAGGTGAATCCAGGCAGAAAACACAATATGCATAGGACCTCATTATATATAATTATTTGAAGTTATAGAGTTGCCATCCACTTTTATATCATCCAGCAAAATTTGTTCCATCTTAGTACTTTTTTAATACTTCCTGTTACTTTTCTGCTTGAGCACTATCATCTCATCCAGTTCAAGCAGAAACTATCTCTTGTTCTGAAAGAATCATAGAATTATGGAATTGGAAAAGATCACAAAATTCATTTAGTCCAACAATTGGCAATGTACTGGAAAATCAATTAAACCGTGCCTTGAAGGTGCATCTAGTCAACTACTTGTGACCACACTTTTCTATAGTTAAATCCATACAGAAATGTCACATGGAACATAATACTAGTAACAGTATGGTAATACAGATAGTTCTTGTTTATCAATCATAGTTGAGACTAGAAAGTCAATTGTTAAGTGAGGCAGTCTCTAAGTGAAACTGTGACTGTAGTTATGATCTTATTTCATCTTTCCTTTGCTTTGCAGCCTTTTAAAAGTTGTAAATGAGAGGATTGGTTTCAAAGTGAAATTTTCATCACCATTTTAACTAAGAATGATCTTTGTACAAGGCAGTTGCTAAATGAGGGCTACCTGTAGAAGCAAAAGGCCAGGAAGTGTTTTCTGGCTAGCAAGGTCACCATGAGATAAATTTATTATTAGTGTGTGTGTGTGTGTGTGTAAATAATAAATCTCTCTCTCTCTCTCTCTCTCTCACACACACACACACACACACTATTTATCTTATGGTGAACTTGCTATCCAGAAACACTTCCTGGCCTTTTGCTTCTCCAGGTAGCCCTCATTTAGCAACTGCCTTTTATATTTTATAAAAGTAACTCAAAATTGCGCAAACATAGCTAATACCTTCTCCCCACAACACACAATAACTACCTTGTGACATAGGTTAGGCTAAGACAGAGTGACTTGCTCAAAGTCACCCATCTGGTTTTCATATCTAAGGCTGGAATAGAACTCAGTGTCCTGGTTTCCATCCTAGTGCCTTAACCCTAGACCAAACTGGTGCTCTAATATAAAAACAATGATGATGATGATGATAATTATAATAATCTATAATAATAATACGGTAATTTTTCCACATTGTTCAAGGTTCCTTAGCTGTTCAAAAAACATTTTCAGTTTACAATAAGGGGTAATATGGCAGGCTTCATTCAGCATATTACCCCTTATTGTAAACTGTAAACTATATTTTAAACAGCCAAGGAACCTTGAACAATAGGGCCTTGGTGGTGCAGGCTGCTAAATGCCTAACACTTAAGTTCCAGCTGCCTGCAATTATTGTAGGCTCGAATCCCACCAGGCTCAAGGTTGACTCAGTCTTCCATTGTAAGCTGCCCTGAGTCTTCGGAGAAGGGCGGCATATAAATCTAATTAAAAAAATCAATATGGAAAAATTACTGTATTCTTATTATAGATATTCTTATAGATATTCTTATTATTACTATAGATATTATTATTATTTCTTTTATTTATTAAATGTGAAACTCGGTCAACTGAATATTTAAAAATGTATCACAAATATTATTATAATTATCATCATCTTCATCTTCATCTCTATGTAGGAACTCAACAGATGAGATCATATTAAATATATTTTCCTCTAAATTTAATTCTACTTAAGTATGTATATGGCATTACAGTATGGTATAATATAGCATATCTTTAGTATCTGACCTCATCATTTCCTATATGTTTCTTGCTACAGAAAAAGAGAAGTGCAAATTGCAATGGGAGGAGGCTGAGTTCTGTCCTAGAAGACTTGCCTGCTGCGATAGAGGAACTCTTCCTGGATGCCAACGTTCTGCAAACTCTTTCAAATGCATCATTCATACAATATCATGTTCTACAGAACCTCAGTCTGCAAGCAAATAGGTTGGAGCTCATTGAACCTGGGGCATTTCTTGGCATTAGGAATCTTAGTCTGCTAACTGTGTCAGACAATTTCCTCTCCCTCAATTATTCTGTAACAGCATCTGCTTTACATAGTTTGACTTACCTGAGAAAACTGGACCTCTCTGGAAACCAGCTTACTGAGCTTATGATGGGCAGATTGATTCAGCATTTGTCTTCTCTAGAATCCTTGTCTTTAGCAAGGAATGCCATCATGAGGTTAGATGACTATCACTTCAGAAATCTGCCCAATCTGCAATATCTGGATTTACAGCAGAACTATATCTTTGAAATTGAGGCTGGAGCATTTGAAAACATGCCAGCTCTGCAACAGCTTAACCTGGCCTACAACAACATACCTTGCATTGTGCAGTTTGATCTAATCCAACTTCGGATGTTAAATGTTAGCAATAATCACATTGAATGGTTCTTGTCTGCAGAAAATAATGCTTCTTTTGAACTGGAAACACTAGATCTTTCCTACAACCAGCTTCTGTTCTTCCCACTACTGCCCAAGTTAAATAAATTGCAGACTCTGCTGCTGACACACAACCACATGAATTTCTATGGCAAATTTTTCAATAATTCAAACAGCTCAGTTCAGCTACTATTCCTAGATGGCAATATCATCAACATCACCAGCCAAGAACTTTGGGAAGAAAACAATCATGGCAATCTCTCTTCTTTAACATTTCTGGATATGAGCTGGAATGAGTTATCTTATTTTCCAGACCACTTTTTAAAGGGATTAATTTCCCTTCTTTATCTGAACCTCAGTCACAACTGCTTAAAGACACTGAACATAGAGCACAGGGAAATTCTAAGTACTCTGATTGACTTGGATCTCAGCCACAACCTGCTTTCAAAGCTACAGGTGAATTTGGGTTCTGAAGGCAGCTTAACCAACCTCAGAAACTTTAATCTTAGCACCAACAATCTACATGGCTTGCCATATCAATTCTTTATTCATGTAAGAAAAATCACTACAATTGATATCAGTAAAAACCCAATCCAAATCTGTTATCCATATAGTGCTACAAGCTCTGATTGTGTAACGTTTACTTATGCTAATTCTTTAAGGAATCTTGTATTGTCTGGCTGTAACCTAAGCATGTTGTCCTGCCATTTCTTTAAGGGGACTTCCCTCACATATTTAGATCTTTCTAATAATCCTAGGTTGCTTATTAGTGGTTTGGAAACTCTGAAAGATGTCATGTCATCCATACAGGTACTCTATCTTAGAAATACTGGCCTCTCTGCTATAGGCAGAAAGATGGACTTTTCTGCATTTCAGAAACTGGTAAATTTGGATCTATCTGGAAACAGTTTGGCATACTTCCCAGAATCCTTAATAGACCTTAAACTTTATAGTCTAGATCTCAGGATGAATTTCTACCATACCCTACCTCAATACTTCATGGAAAAACAACTTGGAAAGAGTTTGCGTGTGATTTACCTCAGTGAGAATCCTTATGACTGTTGCAAAATGGGTTGGTGGGATACTCTGCAAAGCCATGGAACCATACACATTGGAGACATGACTGACATCACTTGTAATTACTCCTCCAGATTCATCAGTGCAACAAATATACCTGAATCAGTTCACCAAGACTGTAGGTGGCTAACAGTTAACATGGCTTTGTTATATCTGGTGCTTATTCTTCCTACCTGTTTGACCCTGCTGTTTACTTCTACCATCATCTTTTTAATTTACAGGAAAAAAATTCTTCAGATGCTAAAGAGCAGGCATAAGAAACCCAGCCCATACTAATATTTGGTGGCAGAAAGAAGCAATCTAATCTAATAGTACTCAATAATATGCTTAGAAAGTTGCATTTGCAGTCACATATTTTGTTCTAATAAGCTGTAACTTGTAGTAATGGTTTACATCAGTGGTGGTATTCTACTGGTTCTGCCTGGTTCTGCCAAGCTGGTAGTGGCGATGAGCAGCGGAGACCAAACCAGTTCTCTCTGCCCCTCTGCTGTTGGGCCCACCAACCCACCTGGGCTCCCATACTCACCTTTATCCTGATTTTGAAGCACAGCTGCTTTGTGCAGCACAGCAGAGTGCCGTGCGGTAGCTGCTGAAGTGACTGGGAGAGTACAGCTTGCAGGAGGTACATTGGAATGCCTCTGCGCCTGTTAATAATCATTTGTATTGCTTGGCTGCTGTGTTTTTAATGTTTATCTTATGTGTTTTATCTATTTTATTGTCAGCTGCCTAGATTCATGTACGCAATTTAGGAGGTTACATAAAATAAATAAATAAATATGACTGGAGCAACTGAACTACAAGGTAGTCACGAAAAATATGACTGAACTGCTTATAGTAAGGTTTGTCCCAGCTGAAAAATACTGTCAACTATATAGCCAAATGGATTCATTTGGGTGACCTGAATTCTGATTGACAAAACAACAATTTTCAAAGAAATGCAAAGTTTGCCTTACGAAGATTATCAAATGAAGAACAGATAGATTTACAGTATATATGTTTTCTGTGAGACTTTTCCTATTGAGCTGTAATGCCAGCAGTTGGTGTTGTGGCAAAGTATTAAAATGCCATTGTCTGAGGAAAGAAAATAAGCTTTCAGTAAACATGGATATATGTTGTGTTAAGTTTGCATGAAGAGTCAGATGCGAGGAGTTCCAGCAAAGAGTTTATTAAGTGACTACAGCTCGAATGGACCCATCCTGGCTTGGCTACGGCTGCCTCTTATAGCCTGCAGCTGTAGTTGCCAGCCAATGGGAGTGCAGGGTTTCTTCCCGCACTATTTAAACTAATACCATTTGACATTTTACAAGAACAGTTCAAATAAACCAATAACATTCAAACCTACATACATAACACCCCTCCCACTAGGTTCAGTCCATACCAAACCCCAACCTATCTAATGTATTCCTTTAAATAGGTGGGGCTCTTACGTGTACGTTGAGACCTTCGTGGTTCAGAAGTTTTAACGTTCTCACCCAGTGAGAGGAAATGTGTCTGCTGACATTTCCCTGTTGGGACTTCCTGTGAAAGAAGACCCTGTTAGACTGTTAGAATCTGGTCTCTCCTCCCAACCCATCTCCATTCCAATGTCAGCACCCAAGTCAGGTAGTGATGTACAATCTTCCACTTCTAAGGATGGATCTTGGCATTGTGACAGGGTTCGGGATGGTTCCTGTCGCAATGGCTCGTTACACATGGGGTTGATTCTTGTTTGCTGATTTTCCTCCTGTTCCCCCCTTCCCCTAGAAGAGACATCAGGTGAGGGACCCAGAGAGAGGGCGATGTTCCTGAGGGAACCTGGATCTAAGTTGGTCAATGTGCCTGCTCCAGAGGAGGCCATCCTCTGTTTGTACCCTGTAAGAACAAGGGCCAGTGATGTGAGTTATTTCAGCAGGAATCCACAAAGGTTCACCTATAAGGTTCCTAGCATACACAGAATCTCCCATACTAAAAGAACGAACTTTGGAAGTGGAATCCAGTGGTGCGTTGGGTGCGTAAGTGGGATGAAGGCGGTCAAGGGAAGACCTAAGTTTCCTACCCATCAACAACTCTGCTGGGGACAAGTTATTTGATGGGCTAGGAGTGATGTGCTGAACACTAAGAAGTTTTCAAGCTTCTCAGTGATATCCCAGGACCCAGCTGCTGAAGCTTCTCTTTGGTAAAGTGTACCATGCGTTCAGCCCAGCCATTGGCGGAAGGGTGCCCAGGGGCAGTGAGGGCATGTCTGATACCCTGTTGAGCTAGAAAGGATTCAAAAATGTTAGATGTGAATTGAGGGCCATTGTCAGACACAAGGACATCTGGTAACCCATGGGTTACAAACAATTTTCTGAGCTGCTTGATGACAGCCTCAGTTGTAGTGGATGTCATGGGAATTACCTCTAGCCATTTGGAATATGCATCTACTATAACTAGAAAAGTGTGCCCTCTTGTAGGGCCTGCTGAAATCAATGTGGATTCTAGACCATGGGCCCCTAGGACATTCCCATTCCTGTGTGGAAGTGAGGTGGAGCAGGCCTGACTACCTGGCAATTGGGACAAGATGCTACCCAGTTTTCAACCATTTTGTCAATACCTGGCCACCATACATAACTCCTGGCCAAACCTTTCATCCTTACAATCCCAGGATGACCCTCATGTAACATTTCCAAAACCTCCCTTTGCAGTTTTGCAGGAATAACCACCCTGTTACCCCACAAAATACATCCTCTTAATACAGATAATTCAGTTTGCCTGATCTTAAAAGGTTGGGCAAGGTGAGGTAGATCTTGAAGAGGCCAACCTTTCTTAATCCAGCCTATAACAGGTGCCAACACAGCATCTTTGGCAGTCTCTCTGGCAATCTCAGCAGCATGGACTGGAAGCTTAGCAAATTTCGCCCCATCTTTTCAAGGAAATTGTTGGGCTTAAAGTCTTTATCAGGAAATTTTTTCCTACTTGGTGGAGTTCTGGATGATTTGCAGACTCTGGCTATGTGACCCCGTTTCTCACAACATAGGCAGATGGAGTCAAAGAACTTGCATTCAGTCGGGGTGGCCCCCCACAGCCTCTGCAATAGAATCCTTGCCTGTTTTTTTCAGAGTCTTTTCTCTTCTTCTCCATTCTGAGTCTAAAAATCCCCTCCTCTGCCTCACTGCCATCTGAATCAGAGTCTATTTGTTCAATGGGCTGTTGTGGATTTTTCCCCATCAGAATGGCTTGAGGCCTGGTTTGAGGCCTTGTTAATCTTTTTCATGGCTGCTGCTGAGGACTTGGTGGCTTCCGCTGAAACAGCTTCTTCAATGGCCTCTTTAAACATGATCTTAGGTTTCATTAATAGTTTGCTTTGTAAGACCTTATCTTTAAGGCCTAAAACAAACCGATCACGCATGGCCTCTTCTAAGTTGGTAAAGTCACAAGCACCCCCAATGTCCCTCAAACTTGCCACGAAGTCATTAACATTCTCGCTATCCCTTGGTCCCGACGGTAAAATTGTGTCTCTTAATGGGGCACGATACTTGTGGGCGTAATGGGCTCTTAAAAGTTTTCTAAATCGGGCCATTCCATTACCTTCAGCTCTGCAGCTCCCTTCGCTTTGCCATTTTGAAGACTGCGGACGCAGTGCATGAGAAAGACCACCCTCTTCCGTCTCTCGGGGATGCGGCGAGGTCGTTCCCTTCCAGATACATCTGGAAGCGATCCGCATCGATTCCCAGTCTTCCGCCCGGATCGAATGGGGCTGGGGGGGTGTTCAGCGCAGCCATATCGCTCCGTTGCTTGTTCTTCGCATCGTCTTCTCTTCAGGGAAATCCCATCCTCGTCGCCAGTGTTAAGTTTGCATGAAGAGTCAGACGCAAGGAGTTCCAGCAAAGAGTTTATTAAGTGACTACAGCTCGAATGGACCCGTCCTGGCTTGGCTACGGCTGCCTCTTATAGCCTGCAGCCGTAGTTGCCAGCCAATGGGAGTGCAGGGTTTCTTCCCACACTATTTAAACCAATACCATTTGACATTTTACAAGAACAGTTCAAATAAACCAATAACATTCAAACCTACATACATAACATGTTGCATCTTTGAGGCCTTCCTGTGGTAGAGATTTCCTTGCAGGAAAACCACATGCTGAGTAAACCACAACTCTTATTCTGATGAATACATATCCGGAAGATGCGTAAATGCATTTTAGTTCATCTTTTATTTCAGAAATCTGGGGTCATGTTTCTCATTACTAAGAAATAAATCCCAGTATAAGGAAAAGAGAACAACTTATGATATTGTTTTTCTTGACTTTACCCAATTTCTTAGTAACTGTGAAACAATGCAACTGAAAAGTATTGATTTTTCTTCAGAAGAATAATGCTGGTTTTTCTTCTTGTAAAACAGATATGCTAATTTGTTATGCCATATATAGGAACAAGAAAGATTAACTGATTGCTTTTGGCTCGAATAAAATCAACTTTAGTTCTGAGTATTGGAGAAGAATCAAAGCTAATGGTGTGATATGACAATTGAGGAGTGGGATATTACAGAAATTATAAAGGTATTTACCAGGGGTGGGATTCAAATTTTTTAACAACCGGTTCTTGGGTGTGGCTTAGTTGGTGGGCGTGGCTTGGTGGTCATGTTATTGGCTGGGTGTGGCCAACTCAATATCACTCACATCGAGGCACGCATCTCCTCGCCTGGCCTCTCATGACTGTGGGGATGCTGCAACAGTCGTAAGTGTGAAAAATGGTCATAAGTCACTTTTTTCAGTGCCATTGTAACTTTGAATGGTCACTCCACACAAGCAAAGTACCAGCAAAGGAGGGAAAAATAACTCCAGAGAAGTTCCTGAGACAGGAAGTCTAGTCCTGCCAAGAATGTAATAAGGGTTAACGGAGAGGCAGTTTCTGTAAGCAACACCAGAATGTTTCCTTCCTGCCTTCCTTACAAGATTAGGCCAGTAATTTCTTCTAACAACTGGTTCTCCGAATTGCTTAGAATGTTAACAACCGGTTCTAGAGAATAGGTGCAAACTGGTAGAATCCCACCCCTGGTATTTACCTAATAAGAATATTATAAAATCAAGGATGGTGGGTAAAGAATGGCTGGATAGTATTATACGCCTTCTGCAAACATATCTATAATGTAGTATTATACTTTTGCTAATCCAATTAGCTTTTTAAAGTCTTAGATTACTATTATTGGAAACTGTACTTATAGAAGTATGCCACAGTACAATTAATTCAATTAAATATATTCCATGAAGTCTGTATAGCCAATTTTCAGCAGTGAGCAGAGGATACTTCATAAGAAACAATAGCTGTATTTAATGGAAGAGAACACCACTTAGATATCAAATTCTTCACAAAGCTGTACAAAAAACATAGCGTTCACCACAATCATTACGACTATGCATTCACATACTTTCTACGCAACCCATTTGTGGTGAAAGAGAATGAAGCCGCCTTATTGCAGAGATGGGATGGGTTTATTTGCATTATCACATTTGATTCGTATCGTTTGAGTCTTGTGCATTAATGCCTAGCACTCTTAACACTTTATATCCCTTGTCTCTTGCCACAGATCTTTAGTTTTAAGAACAGACTACACTGGTACATAACTGTTCAAGAGTGTTTTGTACTGAGATAATGTTCACCAAATTAAACTTGCCCTTTTTGCATTTGGCTAACCTCAAAGGGCTGTTTCCAGATCACAACCGGGTTTTTTTTGTTCTCAGTGGCTTTTGTCGTCAGTCTTTCTTAAATGCTATAGCTGCTTTCTACCATAGTGTTACTGTTGTTTTATGTACTGTATTTCTAGAATATATGAGAGTCCAGTACTAAGGAAGAGAAACATATAATACATATTGTGGCTGGACTTAACTCTGCATTAATCATAAATTGATTAGTTTGGATGTTGGCTTAATTTACCCAGTCACTGTAGTTTGCAAATTATGTACAAACCATTCAGTTGTGGCTTATTCAATGAAACATAATAAAACGAAGTATGATTCTACATGATTGCATATAGACTTTGAGTGTTTCAAGGATAATAGTGTTATAAAATTAAACTTTTAAGCACTTAAAAGCAGGACCAACTTGGCATAATTCCCATTAATTCCCATAATTCCCCGAATAAAGTTGTAGTTTTCTTCAACTTTAAAAAATATTTCCAGTAATCTGTGTACTTTAATTATTGCTGTATTCCAAGTCTCCTGTTTACAAGTTTACAAAAAGTCATCAGAATCAATGACAGATGTACCTAGCACAAATATGATTGATAAAATATGATTGCAATACCCATTGTCCAGCAACAATCTTTACAATGAATTAAAAGTTCTGCAAAAAAAGTGCTGTCTTCACTACTTCAGTGAAGGCTATCAGAGAGGGAACCATCTAGAGAGGGTACTGTATGGAGTTATATACCTGATTATCATCACCATACATCTAATACCTCACTTGGAACCAGTATACATATTGTCCAGTGCTTCATGTAGATAATAATAATATAAAAGGATAGTGTTCAATCTTGCTTTATTCCAAATGGGAGAAAATGCAGTCAAATCTGCAGAAAAAAATAAATTTAAGTTAAATTTCAGTTGAAGATTAAAGCATATGTTTTATCGGAGATCCATTTTGTAAAAGATGCTTGATTACCCAGGGTTCTTGCATTAAACAGGGGCTGATCAACTAAATTATATTTTGTAATATCAGGAATTACTGATATTTCTTAGAAAAAATCTTTTGTCAGACCAAGAAAATGTCATTAAAATGTATTTATTTCTATTTTTTTAGACATCAGAATATATAATTCTTAAGAATACAACCTATTCCCAAATTACTCTATATCGCAATCTGTTTTGATAAATAACATAGAAATTCTTTTAAGTGCAAAATTTTTCCCCAAACAAGATTTTTTAATGAGAAAATACTGCCCTCTGGAGAACAAATGCTGGATTAAAAATAAATAAATCTTGAATACATATCGTTACTGACAAGACATTTGCTAAATACCTACATTAACAACCTGCAAAGATATATATTTAAATACATATGCACATAATATTTAAATCCCAATTCTTCTCTTAAATAGGATCAGGGGTGGAATTCAGCTGGTTATGACCGGTTTGGGCAAATCGGTAGTTGAATCGAGAGGCTGGCCCTGCCTACTCCTCCCTTCCCTGGAGTCTACATGCAGCTCGTTTTGGATGCAGGTAAGTGCAGCATCCGCACGGAGGCTCTGAGAGGGTGAAAAGTGGGCCTTCCAGAAGTCCGGAAGCATGCCTGTTTCCGGCTTCCAGAGGGCCTCCGGACCTCGGAGAAGCTGTTTTCGCCCACCCAGAGGCTGGACCCTGGGGAAGATGAAAAACAGCCTTCCCAGAAGTTCTGGTAGGCCACGCCCACCATGGTCATGCCCTCCCAGCAACTGGGCAACGAACCGATTGCTGGGATTTTTGAATCCCACCCTGAATAAGATCCATTCAGTTATAACAAGTCATTAAAAAAACTGTTAACATAAGATGGCTGAGAATTCTATTGATCAAATTTTTGGTACTTAAAATCAGTTTCTTCCATCTAAATACAGTATTTGTAATCCCAATATAAATTATTTGAGAATAAAAAGCACTTGCCTTTCCCACCACAAAATTGTTTATGCATATATACTATAGTTTCCTGTGTCATTATGAATATCTCTGACCATCTAGCAGCTAGCCTGAGTATTCACATGACAGAAAGAAGTTGGTGGATGTTCTCATTTCATTTCTGCCAACATAAGGAACTGCTAGGGCAAACAACTAAAAATGTTTTTTCCTTCCAGCTGACATGAATATAATTTTAGTAATGGAAATTGCTTCTAAAATACCAAAACAATCCTTCAAAAAGTTGCTATTGGGGTCCAATAATGCTTTAATGAGATCTCAATTCTAATTCAAGAATCCTGTATGTCCTGAAATGGGTTGCTTCTTCTTCTTAAAGGTGTAGATGAGGAATTGTAATCTGCCCAAAACTTACTGAATATCTATGTCAGAAATGGAATTTCAAAAGCAGAAGTTTATGCGGGAGGTGGAAGAATTGGGTTTAAGAATGAACTATTTTTTAAAAACTGATTTTAGTTCTTCTGAGTATTTACTTTACATACTTCCTTTATTTAGAAAATTCCTGGTTGAGGAAGTCTTTTTAAATCTGGAGTTCTCACAATATATCTTGCCAAATAAGTTTTACCCCATTGATGCAATTCACACACCTTCTGCAAACATGTCTACTTTGAATATGAATGCTTTCATGTATAGTTGGTTCTCTAGTACTGTATCTCCTTTTGTTTTCAGCAATTTTGCTTAGTTCCTGGGTTAAACAAAGTTCCATTTCAGGATTATTGTGTTGGATCATGTACTATGCCAATTCACAAGTATATAGTAGGTGCCATTTTATGCTTGTGCAATGGAGAAAATGGCAGCTGCTATTCTGGCCCCTCTGTCTGCATAAATTTTATTTAAGTCAATGCTTACTTAATGGATATTTCCCGTATCAATACAAGAACCAATACAGATTTTCTACTCAAGACATTCATGCTCTATACACACATTTTTGCATATCATTTTAATATGAATATTTCAGAGTATTTTAAATGCCAAACAAAGAAAAAACATGTCAATCATTTTGACAGTACACAATGCTATCGTTTATTGATAACTTTAGTCAAATATTGTTACTAAAGCAGAAAGTATATATAGTTTATAAACAGTCCCTGAAAATCCCCATAAGCTTAGTTTTGCATTAAAATTCATCCTCTGTTTCTGTATCCCACTCACAAGCTTCAAGCTCCTTATCTTGTGGAAATTCCACCTCTACATTGTAGATAAAACCTGGGTCCTCTTTTCTTTTTCTGTTCTTTTCAAACAACTCATCCATAATTCTTTTCTTTTGTGCTAGCTCTTCATCGTTTAGTTTATTTAGGTCCTCTTCTGGATCAACCGTTTCATTCTGCTCAACTTGTTTCAAACTCTGACTCAGAGTTTGTCCTTGCAGGTGGCATCTCAACAAGTGGTGTAACTTTTTTAGCTGCTCCAAGGATACCCTTTCTAAGTATGTTTTGTGCCGAGGATTATTCTTCAGCTGCTCTGCCGCTCTGCTGCAATCTGTATGAAAGGCCAAAATAATGATTATACTTTTAAAAATCTCTAAAGTAATTTTGGAAATGTGCATTAGAAAGGTTTTAAATAAAACAAACTTGAAACCTATTTCCCTCTCACCATTTGTGTTTATAAGATATAACACATGGCCATGGCAGCATACTTTAAGACCTACATTGATACAACATAAATTCTGGAATTCTGGAATTCTTTCAATGTTTTGTAAATACTCATGTTTGGAAAGCAAAGATGTCAAAATTGGGAACAGGCCCATGGGAAGTTGTTACAGCAACAGCCCTGCGGCTTTGAAAAGACATGGCAAAATCTTGAGCAACAAATTCAGATAATTGTTCCATGAAACACCTTTCTAAATGGTTCCCAAACCTTTAGAATGGCCATGATGTGTTGAGAACAAGCTAGGTCAGTCCCAATGCTTTATGAATTTAAACAGCTAATTTGTTTTAGAAATGGGGTCCTACTATGTACATCATATTGTCTTAATATACCTGTCTCTTATAAATATAGATAATAAATTAAATTTATAAAATGAAGTGACCAAAGTATGGGAAGTCAATGAAGAAATAAATGCAGAAAAAATGGGCACAGAACACGATATGCGCATGAGAAAATACCACTGATAAGTTTGAAATATATCATATTGTACCTGAGAATTTGGTAAAATTCCGGACAGGCATGATGCGCTTGCGCAGATTCTTCTTGTACTGATCTTCATAGATCAAGACGATAGATGGAGGCTGTAGTTGGATGCCACACTTTTTGGCAACATAAGACATCCCAGCTTCTGCTGTAAAGCTCAGCAAGGAGAGATCCCAGCCATTTCGTTTTCCTCTGACAAAACTATTCCCGGGATAAGGCAGCGCTGCACTTAAGAGGAACACCGCGCAACTTTTTGGCGGTTTACTGGAGCGTTCCACGTAGCGGCGTTCGTCGGGAAGTTAAGGGGCCAGGCCGGCAAGCAGAGGGCTTCCCAGGAGTCTCATCCAGCACTGCTGGAAGTTGCAATTTTTCTGCCCTATGGTCAGGTTATTAATCAAAACTCCGGCCTGCCTTTTTTCCGTAGTGACGAGGGAGGGCGAGCTTGCGGCCGAGGGGCACAAGAAAGGAGAGGGTAGGACAGGATGCCTCGCAGCAAGAAGCTGCTGTCCAGTCAGCCAGATCCGCGCTGGACACACGGCGGCTACCTACTGGAAGGAAGGCGCCGTTCAAGGCGGATAAAAGCAGTGCGTTCCACTCTTCGCGTGGTTGACTCGCCGATATTGCCGTAGCTCAGCCCGACTTCCGCTGCAGCCGCCCCTGCGGATTGAAATTTCTTGCTCTGAGTTCTGGAACCGTTGAGGGATGCGGGGCTCTCTGAAGAAGCGCCGAAACCGGAGCCTTACACCTCCCCCCCGGGTACCAAAAATCCCCGCTGGGCGGAGCAAATGACGACCATTTCGTCGCTGTAGGAATTCGTTTGCAGGTTCTTGGAGGCACGCAGCGTCTTTTTTCACGTCGGGAACACCACTTCCGCGTTTGGGCGGAGGAGTCTAACTTTGAGGCTCGAGTCGCGAACCTTTAGGAGCCCAAATGATAGCCGTTTCCGCCTACTTTAATGCGGATCACCTCAACGATGTGAAAGAGCGCGCAGGTTTTTGCACTCCTGAACTCTTCAGACACAGAAAAGATTCTGTAATGTTCAAAAAGCTCGTATATCATTAGCAGTTTGTGCCCTTTAGGTTGGTCTTAATACCGTTGTCCAGCTGTATGTTTGTATGTGTATACATACACACACATGTATATTGACATAACTAATTTTTATCGCATTCAATAGATGGGTTAACTCAAAGTAGCAAAATCTGTTAGCCCTCAAAAGACACAGTAGTTATCTCAGCCCACCGCGCACTGCTCTTCCTTTTCTCTCCCATTGCTTAGAGCAATTTTCTCCGCCCATCACTTTAAATGCTGCAGGGCGTAGCTATCGCATCTGGTCCTCGGCATTGCTGTCTAAGAATTGGCCTGTAACGAAGGGAAACTGGCAAAGATTTGTGGCGCCACCTGGAATCTTCTTTACAAGCCGCTTTTGCCCTTTTCAGTTCTCCGGGGGTTACTCGGGTAGCGAGAGACAAATATTACCGCAGATATATATTTTTAATCTGCTGTATGTTTTTCAGTCTGGCGGAGGTGGGACAGTCCTAAGGAGGGGACTTAGTTGTAAAGGGAAGGGAGAGCGCCTGTAAGAAGTAGGGGGGGATTGTACAGTAATGTCGGGGTTGCATTATTCTTTTACTGAAAAGGAAAGGGTAGATAAAGTGCTTTCCCTCCACTGCCTCTTCCCTCACTTGTCGGAGGGACTAGAGGGCACAGGCTGAGCAGGTACCTTAGACACGGCAGGTTAGTCGGGAATTGTGCAGACTAATAAATTAGGTGTCTATTTTGATACTGTGCTGTGGTTGTGGCAATTATTCACTGTGGGTTTGGTCGTATTTCAGACTTTCCCTTGGTTAACTTTATCATGAAATTAACAATTAACCTGAGTTAGTTCGCTTACTAAGCCATAAAGTTCGCATTTGATAGGTTCACAAGGTAGTGTGTCTGGTATAGTGTTGCACTGGCACGAGGAAGACCAGATTCTAGTGGACTCTGTCCTAGAAATTAAGTGACTTACCTTACATGGGATTATTATTGTCATTTGCATTGTTATATAACAAAATAATTACTATAAAAATATTCTGTACATTTGTTATAATGTGATTTTTTTTGTCTTGCAGGTTTAATTTGAAATGTGCCAGTAGAAGAAAAATGTGTTCTTTTAACTGGGATATTCTATTCTTTCTGAAAATTTTTAGTCTATGTATAATGCCTGAATTTTTATGTAAGTTACAATTTGAATAAGAACAGCTACCTCAACAATGGAGCTCTCTATGTCTCCTGTTTTGTGGCAGCTTTATACAATATTAAAAGGAATGGAGCAAAGCTTATCTTCTTGTGGGAAGTATGTGACAATGCAGCCAGAAAACTTCTAATTTATATTGGAAGTTAGGGCTGCTGGAAATTTGAGGACAGGAAATTTGGGGACAATAGGATGGACTAAAAGGTTGCAACCACTAAGTTAAAGGACTGTTGTCTGCCATGTTTCAAGAAATAAGTCTTTTTATATTTATCACGATATCAATAATTTCATTTCTGTTCTGGATTAAGGACAAATATTGAAATTTTGAAAGTGTTATAATTCTGTATTATGTTGTTTACAAATGATCACCTATTGTTAAAAACAGTAAGGTTTTAATTTCTGGTTTTAATAGATGCACAGAACACATGTCCTGAGATCACGCAACAGCTTTTGAAATACGGCTTTCATAGGTCAGTTATGATAATTAGATATTGATTAGTGCCTTTTAACAATGTTTCAGTAAGGCCAGAATCCATCACTTTTCTAATTATATCTGATAAGCAAATACATTTTTATTCAGTTTATTTTATGGTAGATGGGACACGCAACTTACTTGGCTGTTAAAACAGCTTTTACATGATTGGGAACAGTTTCTTTGAATTAACTTTTAATATTTTAATTCTATGAATTCAATTACATTTTAAACCCATATGCTTAACATTCTGAGGAATTTTTCTTTTGTTATCTAAGCATGATTTTGGGTGGAAGAGCATGTGTACTTTTAATAAACAGTTAAATGAGCAAATGAATGATGTTGAAATATTTCTGGCACATATGGAATGAGATGTTGGTAATATTAATAAATCTTTATTAATGTAAATTCAGTCTGTTTAGTTGAATGGATATGTATGGAGCTCAGTCTACAAGTTAGTTATGTGGTAGTTACATTAAAGTAATACAAAATTAATTGGGCTGCAACAATCTCAGCTTTAGGTCCAATCATTTACATTAAATTCTGTGATGTGAGTTTAGACAATAATGAATGAAAGCTTTGCTTAAGCATTGTTATGAAGAAGTGAATTCATTAAATTTCAGTGAGGCTTAGTGTTATTTCTAACTTATTAAAGTTATTAAACTTATATGTAACCCATCTAGCCAAAGGTGACTTGAGGCTGTTTACATTAAAAACATTAAAACAATACATACAGATTTTTTTTAGAAAAAAACCTGATTAAATTTACAATTGCACATTTACAATATTTAAAACTCTTTATACAGAGATATATAACTGGAGATGCTGGAGTTTTGAGATGCTTTGTATTCTCCATAAGTCTATTAAAATTCTTTTTCTTTGTTTTCTTCTTTATGGTAGAGATCTCTTGATTAGGGTAGATTTGGGTATAGTTGATAAAGGTCTTGAAAGCTGCAGGCTGGCAATTAAAGTACATCTTCCAAGAGGATTATATGTGGATCCCTATGAATTGAAATCTTTACAACAGCATAATCTCACTGAGGTATGATCATATTTATGGAAATGTTGAAAGGTAGAACAAATGTTATTTTTTATGCTTTTTATGAAGTTTTGGGAAAAATTAAATACATTTTCAGTACTCTTTTCTTTTTACATTCTTTTTTTCTAATGCATAACAATATTTTATATTAGTTTGTGGTTCCTATACCCATCATGTTTATCAACAATGTAGTACGTTGGATAGCTTTATCAGAAAAAATCAGATTAGGAAGAATTCAATTATAAATCTGAAAATATACTGAAGGTAAAGTTTCAACAAGTAAAAAACAATATAGTTAAATGGGCATTTTAAAATTACTTTTAATTATTTTTTAAAAAGAAGCAAGCAAAAAAATAACTGATGCAAAAATATGTCAAAAAGTGGGCAAACAATTTATAGAAGATGTACAATTAGAACTATCTGTCACTGGTGAAAAATTAAAGAAAATGTATTTCTTTTTAAAGTTATTTTTAGTAAGAAAAAATGAATTTTAAAGGTCTTTTTCACTCTCTGGACCAACTGTACAGGTTCCACTATTTTGTTAATTCCATAAAAAAGGAGAGAGAGTAAAAATTATATAAGAAAGGCATTGATTGAACATCAAATTATGTTACAGAAATCAAGAGAGATTTTTTTAAAGAATTTTATTAATGAACAACAAACAGAAAAAACATTAAAAACAATGAACAAAAAATACAAATTTACATATGTACATAAATATTAATCATCTTTGCTAGAGTTACTCCTTTCTTTTTTTACACCAGTGGTAAAACTTCTCCCAAATTCTGTAATAATCAGATTCAGTCTTATCTTTTAATTCTTGAGTTATTCTATCCATTTCATCGCACGACCAAATTTTTCTAATTATTTCCATCTCTTCTGGCATATCATTTCCTTTCTATCTCTGGGCAAGAGCTAGTCTAGCGGCAGTGGTGACATGGATTATTAAATATATTATCTCTTTATTATATTTCCCCACATTGATTCCTAATAAGAAAATTTCAGGTCTGAACTCTATTTTAATTTTACACATCTCTTCTAACCAGTTTCTGATTTTCAGCCAATATATTTGGGCTTTTTCACATTTCCACCATACATGATAATATGTTCCAATTTCTTTATTGCATTTCCAGCATTTAGGAGATAATTTCCGATACATTTTTGCTAATTTTGATGGGGAGATATGCCATCGATAAAGTATTTTTAGTAAATTTTCTTTATATGATGCTGCCAGGGTAATTTTCCTATTCTTGTCCCATAAAATTTGCCAATCTTCCAGATTTATACCATATCCAAAATCTTTCATCCAGGCCAGCATCGTTTCTTTCACCTTTTCTTCTTCCAATTTACATTCCAATAGTACTTTATAAATGTTTTTAATCAATTTCTCGTCTGCTCCTAATATTTTATCTAATTCTGTTTTCTGTTTACTAATACCTCATTCTTTCGTATCTTTACTATACCTTGATTGTAATTGTAAGTAGGCCCACCATTCTACCTCAAATCCCAAATCTTTCAGCTCCTGTCTTGTTTTTAAGTTTCCCTTCTCATCTAATATGTTCTCGTATGTAATGACCTGTCCTTGTCGCAATAAATGTGGGTACATTAACGCTTCCAATGTAGATAGCCAAGTTGGTATTTCAACATAGAATTGAGATTTAATTTTGTTCCATGCGCTTAGTAAGGTCTGGTGCCTTTGGAAATAACCATGAATTTGGTGTTTGTCCTGCCACAAAAAACTGTGCCACCCTGCCTGTAGGTTATATCCTTCTAATGTTAATATTCTTTTGTTTTTCACACTTATCCAATCTTTAATCCAGGTCAGAGTGGCTGCTCTATAGTATATTTCCCAGTCCGGTAAACCAAATCCTCCCCTTTCAGTAGCAACCTGTAACAATTTCAGTCTAATCCTGGGCTTTTTCCCCTGCCAAATAAATTTTGATACTAACTTACCCAATTGATTAAAAAAATTTTTTCTAATTTTACCGGAGCATTTTGAAATAAAAATAGTAATTTTGGTAATATGTTCATTTTTATTGATGCAGTTCTCCCCATAAGAGAAAGTCTTAGATTGCTCCATTTTCTGAAATCTTCAGCTGTTTTTTTAATTAGTGGGGTATAATTATCCTCTTTAAGCATTATACATTTTGTCGAAATTACAATTCCCAAATATTTAATTTTGTTCGTCGTCTGGATGTCCATTGTTAACATCATTGTTAAATTTTCTTTTTTATATTTGTCATGTTTTTAGTAAGTATTTTAGTTTTTTCCTTGTTAATTTTTAGCCCCGCTACTTTGCCAAATTCCTCTAATTTCTCTATTAGTTTTAATCCCGAACTTTGCAGATCTTCTAAAATAAAAACCAAATCGTCAGCAAAGGCTTGCAGTTTGTATTCTTCTTTCTTTATTTTTAGTCCTTTTATTTCCGATTCTTTTCTAATTATTCTCATTAGTGGCTCCAAAGTCAAAATAAATAATAACGGTGATAATGGACATCCCTGCCACTTTCCTTTTTGTATTTCAAATTTGTCTGTTGTATGGTCATTTGTCAATATCTTAGCTTGTTGTTTATCATATATGGCAGCTACTACATTTAGAAACTTTTGGCCGAAGTCCATATACTTAATTTGTTGCAGAACAAAACTCCATTTTACATTATCAAAGACCTTTTTAGCGTCCAGGAATAATAATGCTCCCTGTTCTCCACTACGATCTTTATAGTACTCTATGGTGTCTAAAATTGTCGTAATGTTATTACTAAGATGTCTATGTGGAAGGAAGCCATTTTGGTCTGTGTGTATAAATTTATTTAGTATTTATCAAGAGAGATCTTGATTTTATGTAAAATCTGTTTTGTTAGGATGATAAAATAGATTTTGTGCTAATTTTGTGCTCAGTTGTGATTGTAAGTTGAGGACTACCTGTATTAAGGAGAGGATGAAATAAAAACACTGATATTTACACAATCCTCAATTTACAACCATTTGTTTATTGACCGTTTAAAGTTGCAAAGGTACTGAAAAAAAGTGACATATGACCATTTTTCACATTTGTCTGTAGCAGCATCCCTATATTCACTTGATCAGAATTTGGACACTTAGCAATTCACTTGTATTTATGACTATAGGTGACCATCATTTTTAACCACCTCAGCTGCCTTCCAACAACCAAACCCAATGGGGGGAAGTCACATTTACTTAATGACCACATGATTCACTTAACTATGGCAAAAATGGTCCTAAAATGGGGCAAAATTCAACTGCCTTGCAATGGAAATTTTGGTTCAATAGTGGGTCATAATTTGAAGAATATCTGTATAGGAATAATAGGGTTGACTTTGAGACTTTTCAGTATGGTACCATTCCCTAAATAGGATTCTAATATAAATTACATACTATTACTATAAATTTTTCATTTTCATTATATATCTGTTCTTTTTCCATAGGCACTGGTGATTGCAGATGAAGTAGATTTGGAAGTTCCTGAATATTTAGCAACTGATTCTTCTGTCCTCGTTTATATGAATCCTGATCCTAAGTGCATTACCTGTTTTAAAGCGTTATTACCACTGCACTGCCGGTATTACCGACCCTCAGAAAGTAATGGAAAAATCCCTGTTGTCTTGCAGAGTCCAGAAATAATGATCCATTGCCAAAAATGTACGTGATCATTATTGAAAAGGAATTTAAAACCAGCAGTGTTGATTCATAAAAACTTGGGGAGAAAAAGTTACATAATAATGGAAGCATTAGGGAGATACCTTCATAAAATAAAGTAGTGCTTACAGTTTAAAAAATAATCTATTCTGAGTGCATTTAAACTCTTTTGTTTTTGCTTCTCTTAGCTTTTTTTTCAGTGAACTGTTTGAAAGAAACTGAAACAGAAGCTCCATGTTCCCAGAATAATCTAGCTGTATGCCATTGGAAGAGCATGAAATACAAAATGGTACATTCATATTTCTTTTATGCTTTAGTTTTTCTTCAAATATATACTTCTGTAACTATTTTGAAATGTTTATTTTATTTTAGTGCCATTCGATACATAGTTCTGATTTTAAAAAGTTGCTTATACGTCTAAATTTTGTTAAAATGATTAAATTTTATTCATTAACTGTTTTACTAATTGACTATGGTAGCTAACATCAGTGCTAATGAACAGTCTTTAAATATGAAACATTGTTTAAAGTGTTAAACAACTTTGAGTTCAAAATAAAAAGATAAATATTTTCATCCAATCACATTTCTAAATTATTCTACTGCTGTGGAGCAGAATTCTTAATACTGCAGCCATTCATATTTAAGAATAAAGTTCAATGGCAACAGTCTCTGAATAGTTTAATACAAATTTATACCATAAGAGAAATTATTGCAAGGAACTCTGGAAAATGGGAAATGGTTGTTAGATTAAAATGTTTAAGTTCAACATACGTGGGTGTTCAGGTATGCTTCGAAATAAATGTGATAAAAGTTACATGTTTTGAACAAAAGTTATCTTACTGATCTTATAATTTGCAATTCTTTTTTATAGCTAAGTAAAGAATTGGAACTGCAGGTACCAGTTGGACTGAAACATCATCTTCCCTTGGTTTGTGCAATAACACTTATTACCACAGGACTATGTTCTAGTTTTATCCTTTCAGCTTTATGCAGATATGGGCCCATTCATTGTTCAATGTGATATTAAACAAGCTTTTATTATTGAAATCATGGAAAGGCTGTCAAACTGTCCAAACTAAAGATAAGAAAAGAACAAGCAAGATCATGTACCAAAAGCTAGGATTGATTCTTAGTGACACTAACCAGGGGTGGGATTCTACCAGTTCGCACCTATTCGCTAGAACTGGTTGTTAACATTCTAAGCAGTTCGGAGAACCGGTTGTTAAAAGAAATTACTGGTCTAATCCTGTAAGGAAGGCAGGAACAAAACATTCTGGTGTTGCTTACAGAAACTGTCTCTCCATTAACCCTTATTACATTCCTGTCTCAGGAATGTCTCTGGGTTTTTTTCCCCCTCCTTTGCTGGTACTTTGCTTGTGTGGAGTGACCATTCAAAGTTACAGTGGCACTGAAAAAGTGACTTATGACCATTTTTCACATTTACAACTGTTGCAGCATCCCCACAGTCATGCCAGGTGAGGAAATGCGTGCCTCGATGTGAATGATATTGAGTTGGCCACACCCAGCCAATAACATGACCACCAAGCCATGTCCATCCAGTCACATGATCGCCAAGCCACACCCACCATCTAAGCCACATGTACGGAACCGGTTGTTAAAAAATTTGAATCCCACCCCGCACATAACTTGCCCTTTTTCAGGATGAGTTATTCCCAACTTTGTCACTATTGTAATAAAGTTATCCTCTTTGCTTCCACTTTTCCGAATTTTATGGATAATTCAGTGAATATGACCAAAATATAATTTGGGCGTGGTCATTTGAGCCTGGCTGATTTGTTCTATGATCTATTCATTTGTTTCCTTGGCTGTTCAGGTAGTCCTCGACTTACAACAGTTTGTTTAGTGACTGTTCAAACTTACAAGGTCGCTGCAAAATGATTTTGATCGTTTTTCACATTCGCAACTGTTGCGGCATCCCATGGTTTCCTGATCAAAATTCAAATGCTTCTCAATTGACTCATAATCATGAAGGTTGCAGTGTTCCACATGATCACCTTTTCTGACCTTCTGACATGTAAAGTCAGTGGGGAAGGCAGGTTTACTTAACAGTAGTGTTACTAACTTAATAACTGCAGTGATTCACTTAACAATTGTGGCAAGGTTGGTCGTGAAATGGGGCAAAACACACTTGTGTCCCACTTAGCAACAGAAATATGGGGCTCAATTGTGGTTATAAGTCGAGGACTACTTGATTTTTGAAGAATGTTGTCCAATACCATATTCAAAGTCTTTATCCTGCTTCTTCAAAGTTCAGCATTTGCTTCCATAGAGTGTCATAGGAAATGCTTCCATAGTTCTAATGTCTGTGAATATAGGTAGGAGTATCTTTTTCAAAGGGACGCTGTAGCTCAATGACTAAGACATGTGGCAGTTCAGTGGTTCAAATCCCGAGCACCACGTAACGGAGTGACTTGTCCCAGTTTCTGTCAACCTAGCAGTTTGACAGCATGTAAAAATGCAAGTAGAAAAATAGGGGCCACATTGGTGGGAAGGTAGCAGTGTTCCATGCTACTTCAGCATTTACTCATGCCCGCCACATGACCACGGAGATGTCTTCGAACTGCACAGGATCTTTGGCTTTGTAACGAAGATGAGCACCACCCCCTGGAGCTGGAAACAACTAGCACATATGTGCAAGGGGAACCTTTACCGTTACCTTATCTTTTTCAAGCATTGAAAAAAATGCTAAACCATTAGCTCTGAAAATGCAGAGAAATAGAAAATTGCTATATTGGTGGAAAAATTGACCAATTTCAAATGTTGTCAATTTTACTGTCCATCATTAGAGACACTGCTAGCATGTGCCATTTTGTAAGAATTATAGAAAATACTGAATATTTATAAATTTTTATGTGGAAGAGTATATGTCTTCAAACGTTCTTGCAAATACTACTTCAGTTTTCAATCTCAATTCCTGTAGTTTAATTGCTTTTCATATGTACTAGATCTGTCTAAAATGAGTCCCCTCTGAAACATTAGTTTTTTAAAAGGGGCGTTGGTACTTACCTGATACACCTGTTCTCTGTGAGCTGCGAAGAGCATCCAGTGATGGGGAGGTGCTTCAGTCTCTTCTCAGAAAGGCTGGGCTTAAATCTGAGGACGTTCCTCCTCCACGTGACTCCTCCATAGCGTCCCCAGTTTTGCGAAGCCGAGGTAAGGTAACCTGACTGTTACAACCTAGCTAGACACCCTGGTCGGAACAGGCCCGCCCACCAGACGGAAACAGAAAGGGAGGGGCTGGATGCTCTTCGCAGCTCACAGAGAACGGGCGTATCAGGTAAGTACCAATGCCCCTTCTCCTATGAGCTGCTGTAAGCATCCAGTGATGGGACGTGCCAAAGTGCCCTAAGGGAGGGACTCAGTCTGAGCTGATGGCGGATCTGGATCTGAAAGGACTTGTTGCAATACCCTCCTACCAAAGGCAGCGTCAGCTGAGGCAAATACATCTATTTTATAATTTCTGATGAAAGGTGAGGGCGAGGCCCAAGTCGCTGCCTGACAAATCTCCTCTATAGACGCTTGAGTAGCCCATGTGGCTGTGGTGGCGGCACTCCTGGTGGAGTGAGCCGTGATACCCTGGGGCACCGGTAAGGATTGCGATTCGTATGTTGGCAATGGTAGCTCAAATCCATCTACCTAAGGTAGAAGATGAGACCTTCTGCCCCGTTGAATGGGGTTGAAACGAGACAGAGTGCTTCTGACTTGCGATAGGAGGAGGTCCTATCAATGTAAATGTGTAAAGCCTTCCTGACAACTAGATGGTGCCATCGTCTTTTGAGTCTATGGCAAGGGCGTACACAAAAATTTGGGAGCACCAGCTCCTGGGCTCTGTGGAAAGTGGAATTGATCTTGGGAATGAAGGAAGGATCAGGTCGAAGAACGACCCTGTCTGCATGAAAAATGCACAACTCCTTACGTATAGATAGTGCCGCCAGCTCGGAAATACGCCTTGCTGACAAGATAGCAATCAGGAAAACTACCTTGTACGTGAGAAAACGGAGGGGTGAGGTCTGCAACGGCTCAAAGGGACCAGTAGTCAGAGCTGAGAGAACCTTGTTAGGGTCCCAGGTGGGATAATGGTGGACTATGGGCAGTCTTAGTTTTTTTGTGCCTGATGAAACTGCGAATGCGAGGGTGGTGGGAGAGGGAAGGAAACCCCTCCCAGGAAATGACGGAAGCAAGGGCGGCCACTTGCCTTCGCAGTGTGTTAGGGGATAGACCTTTGTTGTGTCCTTCCTACAAGAAATCCAGAACTTGTTCCACTGTAGGGGAAGTGGGATTGAACTGGAATCTGCTACACCAGTGACAAAAACGTGACCAGGTGGCTTCATAAATTCGATTTGTGGAAGGTCTTCTGGCCGCCTGGATGGTTGCTATAACCTGGCTAGAAATGTGCTCTGATCTTAGACGTCGCCGTTCAACTTCCACACGGCTAACTTTAGCCATTGTGGTTGGGGGTGGAATAGCGGGCCTTGGGTGAGAGACACTTCTGACGGGGGAATCCGCCAGGGAGGCTCCGTGGATAGGTCCCTCAGGTCTGCGAACCAAGGACGTCTCGGCCAGTAAGGGGCCACCAGGAGGAGATCCACTTTCTCCTCTAGCAACTTCTGGATTACCTTGGGGATTATGGGAAGGGGAGGGAAAGTGTACAGGAGACCCCATGGCCAGCGAGCCCTGAGGGCATCGACGGCCTCTGCTCCCTGTGACGGGTATCGGGAGAAGAAGCGAGGTAACTGCGTGTTGTGGGGAGAGGCGAAGAGATCGACCAGAGGTTGACCCAATCTGTGTACCGCTTCCTGAAAGACCCTGGGGTCCAGGTGCCATTCTGCCTGATCTATGGTGGACCTGCTGAGCCAGTCCGCTTGTGTATTTTCTGTTCCTGAAATGTGCTCTGCTTTCAGCGAAAGGAGATGAACTTCGGCCCATCGGAACAGAGATTCTGTTTCATCAGTAACTTGGAATGAGTGCCCCCCTGTTTGTTTATGTGTGCCTTTGAGGTTATGCTGTCTGTGAGGACAAGTACGTGCTTGTGATGGAGATGAGGGAGAAAATCGTGAAGGGCCAAGCGAATGGCTTGGAGCTCCAACCAGTTTATGTTGTGTGCTCTCTCTGCCTTGGACCAGAAGCCTTGTGTTGTGTGAGACAGGTGATGGGCTCCCCATCCTACCAGACTGGCATCTGAGGTGACTATGACCCTGCGTGGCTCCCTGAAGGGGCAACCGCTGTTGATTCTGGATCGAGTCCACCATCTGAGGGATTGGATGACTGCTGCAGGAAGGATGACTCGGGCATTGGTATCTGCCTTTCCGGCGCGCTGGTATGGCAGCAGGAACCACTGAAGGTTTCTGGTGTTGAACCAGGCCCAAGGAATAATAGAGATAGAAGAAATCATTTTCCCCAACAGTTGAGAAAGAAGACATAGTTTAACTCTCCTAACCAGGCTGATCTGATTGATCAATGCTTTGATGCTGTCAAGTCTCTCTACAGATAGGAAGACTCTGCCTTCTATGGTGTCGATAATGGAGCCTAGGTGGTTAATCCTAGTGGAAGGAGACAGCTGGCTTTTTGATCTATTGATTGAGAACCCGTGATGTTGAAGGGTGTTGAGTGTAAAAAGGGTGTCACGATTTACCCGGTGAGCAGAAGAAGCCAAAATTAAAATATCATTTAAGTAGCATTGAATGTGGATGGACCTATCTCTCAAATATGCTGCCAAGGCAGCCAGGACCTTAATGAAGGTCCTGGGAGCTGAGGTGAGGCCAAAAGGAAGAGCCATGTATTCATGTGTTGTTATAACAAAAAACGGAGCAATTTAGAATGAGATGGTCGAATTGGGATATGTAGGTAGGCCTCAGTGAGGTCTATTGAGGTAAGAAAGTCGTGATGCCTAACCCCCCAACAGGATGGTTTTAAGGGTGGTCATTTTAAATTTTCTATATACTAAGAATTTGTTTAAACATTTTAGATCCAGAATGGCTCGCCAACCCCCTGAAGTTTTTGGGACCACGAAAAGGTGGGAGTAAAACCCTTTGCCTTGGTGACCGGGATGAACCTGCTGGATTGCCCTGATTTGGAGTAAATGAGAAATGGCCACCTCCATGAGGGCTCTTTTGTCCCTCTGTTTGGAGACGGGGCAAATCATAAAGAAATCGAGGAGTGGTGGTGGTACGAAACTCCAAGGCCAGTCCAAATCTTATGGTGTCCCTGACCCAAGAGTCGGAGGTAGAAGAGTCCCACTGGTCAGCAAACAATTTCAAGCAACCCCCAATGGGGACCTCCTGAAGGATTTCATTTAGACTTGCGGAAAGGCCTGGATCCTGTCCCTCTGAACTGCCTCCTGGGGTTGGGGCCTCGTCTAAACCTGTCTCCCGGATCAGGCCTGTCCATCTGAGGCCAGAATCCCATCGGCCGCTGAAACCTTGGGTAGTAGGGACCCTGGTAGAATTGTCGGTAGGAGCCTCTGCGGAATGGTAGAGAAGACCTGGACTCTGGGAGGCGAAAAAGAGAGGGGAGAATTTTCCTTTTATTCCGTGTCTATGAGGAGAGGGTCAAGAGCAGGGCCAAACAGCTTGTCCTCCAAGATTGGGGCTGAGGCCAGGTGCCATTTGTGTTTGGCATCAGCCTGCCAGTGCTTAAGCCACAACAATTGTCTGGCCGCTATCTGGGATGCAATTGCCCTAGATGAGAATTTAACAGCCTGAAAGGTAGCATCAGCCAAAAATTCTGCTGCTGCAATTACTTTAGCCACATCCTGATGGGCCCTGATGTTAGAAGGAGGAATGATGTCTCTAAGATGGCGGAGCCATCTCAGGGATGAGCAGGTAAAGAAGGAAGTGGAAGTAGCGGCCTTAATGGCCCAAGCTCCTGACACATGTGCCCTGCGGAGAGCTAACTCCGCCCTCTTTTCTTCAGGCTTGAGAGCCTCTTCCGCTTCCGTCGGAGTGTTTGAGGAGGAGGTAAGGGCGATTATAGGATTGTCTATGTCCGGTATTTTTAGTGATTTTGAGAAGTCAGGAGCCACATTAAAATATTTTTTATCCTGCCCTGTGGGGGCGGGGTATGTTGCTGCTGCAGCCCATTGTTTTTGCAGCAGGTTGGAGAACATGAATGGGATGGGGATAATCTCAGCCTCCGAAATAGGCTGAGTGAAAATGAGGTCATACGCTTCCCCAGGGGAAGGAACAGGCTGAGGCGGGGGCCCTGTTTATCCAACCCTGCTGTGTTTTTTGCTTTAAATAAAAGGGATCTGAATAATTGGGGCTGGAACAGGCCTGCAAAAACAGGGAGGTCAGGGGTAAGACCTTCATCGTCTGACATCCCTCTTTCGAGAGGGTCCGCCTCTGAGGGGGCGTGGTCGGTGATGTGAACCAACCCTCCAGAAGATCCATGGGATCTTGTGGATCCTCCATGTCATGTACATATTGTGGCGTCGGGTCTGAGTGAAAGGAGTGTTGCCTGGGAGAAGGTACCTGCTGAGGCTCCATGAGACTCATGGGTCGATGTGACACTGAACTGCATTCAGACATTGTAGATCTTGCCTGCAAGGCCTGATGAACGCCTACTGCGATGCCCCTTTGGATCGCTGATTCCACCCAATTTCTCAGATTAGCAGGAATGTCATTTAGAGGTTCCCCATCCTGTCTGAGACCGGCAGCTGTTGGTGTAAAGGTGGCTTCAGGAACCCTTTGTGAAGGGGGGGGGAAGAAGCGACCTCTGGAGGATGGGTGGGAGTGGAACTCCTGCTGGATAAATCCATAGGAGCTGGGGGAACTTGAGCCTGAGAAGTGGAAGGAAGCTGAGAAGGAGATGAGGCCTGAACTGCCCCTCAAGTATGCCTTGCTACTTGTTTTTCTATGGCCTGGTGCCTTCTGCGGGCATCTCTTTCTGCTGCCTTAGAGGGTTTTTTAGACTTGTCCTTAGAGGATGCTCTAGACTTTGGGTTATAATTGCTTGCCATCTTGACTTGTTACAATTAGAGAATACGAGGCTATTAGAGATAGAAAAAAACAGTATTGGGGTGGTTTTAGGATTTGGCACCCCCAGGAGCCTGACCTTAAGGAAGGCAGGTGGTCGAGAAACAGGTTGTCCCCCTGATTTTTTTTTTACATAGGAGGAAGGATTATATATATGTGAGGAACTATAGTATATACAGAAAAAAAGGGGTTGAAAAGATAAAAAAATATAGGTATATGGGAATAAGTCAATCTGAGTATTTGAGTGAAGAAACTGATTATTAATATATTTTATTTGATTATTATTATTATTATTATTATTATTATTTTAATACAAACTATAATATTGATCAAGACCCCTGATAAAGTTCCTTCTTCCTTAAATATAGAATGTCCAATAAGAATTCAGAACACGCCCCCTCCAGATCCGGCCCTAGGTAAAGGGAATGGAACTGTAATATAATAGTAAACTGCTGGGCTGAGTAACGCCTGTGGCAAGAACTAACAAAGGCAAAGGCCTTGAAGTAGCAAAAAAAAAGAAAGAATGAATAATAATAATAAGATGGACCCCGGTCCCCAAGGAGGGAAACCTAAGGGGACTTAAGCTCACAGGTCTTGCTTCCTTTAGTTTCCTTTATATTGGAGATTCAAAATGGCGGCCGCCTCGTGGCGCGCTCGCACTCTGCAGCCCACAATGGTCGAAAGCAGAGAAGGAAAAAATGGCACCCGGTCTGCTGGAAGCAAAACCGATAGCGGGAAGGACAGGGACTAAATGGCTCTGTCCTCAGGGTGATCTGTGGGGGAAGCCTTGAGGCAAGCTGATTAATTGAAATTAATGAGGTCTGAAGACCTGAGAGGAACTCAAATGGCTGAAACAAACTCAAACAGAAAGGAAAACAAATGGCTGGCTACCAGGGGCCAGCCCAGCGATATTGCTGCGAAAGAAACAAGGAAACTGAAGAAGTCAGGGAAGGGCAATCCTGCCAGGAGGGGAGAATGTAAGTAAAGGAAAAGGAGGAAAAACGTCCTCTGGGGTGGTGAGTTAAGGCGAGGCAAGAGGCCTCAGCCTCGCTGAACTCGCGCGCGCACTCGCCAGGCGAGCACAGGGAAGGAAACAATTTTAAACAACAGAAAAATCTTTGGGATTAATAAATAAAGGAAGGATTTTTTAAAAATACTAAACCTGACCAAGAACTGAGAAGAATCAACTGCTCCGACAGGAAATACATAAACTACAACCTATCTCCAGAAAGGCTGAGCTAAAACTGGGGACGCTATGGAGGAGTCACGTGGAGGAGGAGGAGCGTCCTCAGATTTAAGCTCAGCCTTTCTGAGAAGAGACTGAAGCACCTCCCCATTATTGGATGCTCACAGCAGCTCATAGGAGAAGCTTGTCATGTATCTTTCATCACTGGATAACAAATTGCTTGAACATTGGGTCTTTTGTTCTCTGTACAACATGCTGTGTGATAACTGAGGCAGAGCTACAGCTACTGCATTACTTCAAGTTCCATTTGAACAATGCTCTGTATTTGTTTGGAGTGGGGGTTTTTTGTCACTGAATTAACTACTTATAAGAAGTTGAGGCATTTAATGAAACAGCTGTAAATCTGTTCATAAATCCAAAATCTGTTAGGATTTTTTTGGCTGAAATTTACTGGAAATGAATATAACAACTTGTACTTACTGGAAAATAAATCTTCCTAATTGTAAATATACAATTAAAAATAATTATTCTGTACAACATTTAGACTTTGTTCATAGGCACTCTGCCAGTATATCAATATTGTAAGTTCTTACGCTTCTTTATTTTAGAGTTGGCATTAGGGAAAGGCATATGTACAACCTCAGTTTCATAGCGAATTCAGTTTCAGTTTTTTATGTCCTCCTAAAACAGCAGCCTGGTGATAAAGTATAAAGGGCGTTGGTACTTACCTGAGACGCCCGTTCTCTCTGAGCTGTGTAGAGCATCCAGAAGTGGGAGGTGCTCAGACTCCTGTTGTGTAGGCTGGGCTAAACTAATTAGTAGGACGCGCCTCCTCCTCCTCGATGCTCCTCCTGCGTCCCCAGTTTCCAGCGAAGACGAAGTACAGAAAAAGACCTCGTCTAACTATATACAACCAAAAAAACAAGCAGCTGGCCGGAACACTGCCACCCCCAAACAGACGGATACAGGGAGGGGCTGGATGCTCTACACAGCTCAGAGAGAAGCGTCTCAGGTAAGTACCAACGCCCTTTCTCCTATGAGCTGTTCCGAGCATCCAGAAGTGGGACATGCCAAAGCTAGGAAGGCCCGTTGGGAGGGAATCCGTCTGACAGACATCTCACTCAATCCTTGAGAACCTGCTGCAGCACCCTCCTGCCAAACGAAGCCTCCGCAGAGGCAAAAACATCTATCCTATAGTTCCTAATAAAGGGAGAGGGAGAAGCCCACGTAGCAGCCCTACAAATCTCCTCAATTGAGGCTTGGGTGGCCCACGCCGCCGATGTGGCCGCACTCCGGGTGGAGTGGGCAGTGATACCCTGAGGAATCGTACTCGATTGGGCCTCATACGCCCTTGCAATAGAGGCTCGCAACCACCGGCCAATAGTAGAAGAGGACACTTTATGTCCCAGATTACCCGGAAGAAATGAGACGAACAGGGCCTCTGATTTACGGAATGGTGCTGTGCGCTTAATGTAGATCCATAGGGCCCGCCTAACGTCTAGGTGATGCCACTGCCTTTCGAGCCGGTGAGACGGAGCCACGCAAAATTTTGGGAGGACTAACTCCTGAGCCCTGTGAAAAGCTGAATTGACTTTGGGAAGGAATGTCGGATCCAGGCGGAGGACCACCCTGTCCTCATGAAATACACAGAGGTCCTTCCTGATGGAGAGGGCAGCGATTTCAGAAATTCTCCTAGCCGAAGTAATGGCCACCAAGAAGACCACCTTATACGTCAGTAGTTGGGTACTGATCGACCGTAGCGGCTCGAAAGGTTCCTTCGTAAGGGCGTTTAAAACAATGTTGAAGTCCCAAGTAGGGAACCTATGGATAGTCAGTGGTCGCAGATTCGTGGCTCCCTTGAGGAAACTACGCACCCGTGGATGACTGGAGATGGATTTGCAGCCGGTCCAGGAGAGCACGGAAGCCAGCGCCGCCACCTGTCTCCGAAGCGTATTAGGAGAGAGACCCTTATCCAGGCCCGACTGAAGGAACTCTAGCAGCTGGGCCACTGAGGGGGAGGAAGGGTCTACCTGCACCTTAGTGCACCAGCGACAGAAGCTGGACCAGGTGGCATTGTAGATCCTGTTCGTAGACGGCCTCCTCGCCGCCTGGATGGTCTCGATCACCCTAGAGGACATTTGCTCCTCCCTCAAACGCTGCCGCTCAACCTCCAGGCGGTCAGGTTGAGCCATTGGGGCTCTGGATGATGGACCGGGCCCTGAGAAAGCACGATCCTTGACGGAGAAATTCGCCATGGCTCCGTCACGGACAGCTGTTGCAGATCCGTGAACCAAGTCCGCCTCGGCCAGAAAGGAGCCACAAGTATGACTTCTGCTCTCTCCTCCAGAACCCTCCGGATCAGCCTGGGTATGACGGGTAGAGGAGGGAAAGCGTAGAGGAGACCGTGGGGCCAAGGACAACGGAGCACATTCGTGTCCTCTGCTCCCTGAGAGGGATACCGGGAGAAGAACTGTGGGAGGTTGAGAGGCATGGCGAAAAGGTCGAGGACCGGTAGTCCGAACCTCTTGATCTCCTGAAAAAGTGAGGGGTGAAGACGCCACTCCGACGGGTCGATCGTGGTCCTGCTGAGCCAGTCCGCTTGTATGTTTGAAGCGCCCGATATGTGCTCTGCCTTGATGGAGAGCAGGTGTAACTCGGACCAATGGAAAAGTCTCTCTGTTTCCCGCATCAATGATTTGGAATGCGTGCCCCCTTGTTTGTTTATGTGGGCTTTCACTGTCACATTGTCTGTGAGAATCAGCACATCCCGTGATGTTAGTTTGGGCCGAAATCCCCGGAGTGCGAGAGAGACCGCTCTCAACTCCAGCCAATTTATGTCGTGTGCCCGTTGTAGGCTGGACCATCGACCCTGGGTTGAGTGAGAGAGGAAATGAGCCCCCCAGCCACTCAGGCTGGCGTCAGTTGTGATGGTTAATCGTCGTGGCTCTCTGAGTGGGCATCCTTGAAGAAGCGCTGGAGAGACCACCAACTGAGGGACCTCAGAACCGCGGCCAGTAACAAGACCCGAAGGTTGGATCCGTCGCATCCCGTCCGTTGAAAAGGTAGGAGAAACCACTGGAGAGGCCTGGTATGAAAACGAGCCCAAGGGACAATATGTATGCAGGATATCATCTTACCCAACAATTGTGATAATACTGACAGAGGAACCCTCTTAAGCGTCCTAACTACCCCTATCAACTTGGTGATACTGTCCCGATCCGGGAAAGGAACACCTTCTCCCGAACAGTGTCAATAATCGCTCCCAAGTGAATGATCCTATAAACGGGAGTCAAATGGCTCTTGTCCCAGTTCACAGAAAAACCATGCTGTTGGAGAGAATCAATGGTAACCCATGTGTCAGAAACAGACTGAGAAACAGAAGATGACAAAATTAAAATGTCGTCCAGGTAACAATGTAGCCTGATGGGTTTGGCCATAAGAGAGGCGGCAAGAGCCGCCAAGACCTTAGTGAACGTCCTAGGGGCCGAAGCTAACCCAAAGGGCAGGGCGACATACTCGTAATGTTGGTCATCATAACAGAAACGGAGGAACTTGCTGTGGGAAGGCCGAATAGGAATATGTAAATATGCTTCAGTAAGATCAATGGAGGTGAGAACATCGTTCTTCCTAATACACATGAGGATGGATTGAAGGGTAGACATTTTGAACTTACGGTAGACTAAGGAATGATTTAGGCGTTTGAGGTCCAAGATAGCTCTCCAACCCCCCGAGCTCTTGGGTACCAGAAAAAGGTGGGAGTAGAACCCCCAGCCTCTCTGATCCGGGGGAACTGGTTGGATGGCCTTGATGGCCAGAAGATGGGATATGGCTTCCCTCATGAGAGCTCTCTTCTGTGGATTCCTAGAAAGAGGACTGGACATGAAAAACTCAGGGGGGGTGGAGAGAAATTCTAGAGCCAAACCAAGTCTGACGGTGTCCCTAACCCAGGCATCTGAGGTTGAGGCAGACCACCTGTCCGCAAATAGTTTCAACCTGCCTCCTATGGGAAGGACCTCGTTCGCCCTATTTGGACCTCTGAAAGGACTTGTTGCCCGCCCCCCTGTACTGCCTTCTGGGCTGACCACCCCTACGACCTCTGTGGGAAAGGTCCGGCCTGTCGGACTGGTTACCCTGTCCCTGGAAAGGAAACCTGTGGTACCTCGGGGTATAAGATCCCTGGGAAGGGGGCCGAAAGGAACTCCTACGAAAGGACTGTTGAAAACGGGAATCTGATCTCCTATAAAGGGAAGGGAGAATTTTCTTCTTATTTTTAGTTTCTATCAGGAGGGGCTCTAAGGCCGCCCCGAACAATTTGCTGCTGGAGATGGGAGCAGAGGCAAGCTTCCATTTGTGCTTAGAGTCCGCCTGCCAGTGTCGCAGCCAAAGCAGCCTCCTAGCGAGATCTGAGAGGCAATGGCTCTCGAGGAGAACTTGACCACGTTGTAAGTGGCGTCGGAGAACTCAGCAGCAGCGGTGATCTTTGCGATATCTTGATGGGCACGAATGTTGGAAGGAGGTATAGTTTCCCTCAGGTGACGGAGCCATCTAAGAGAAAGCGGGTAAAAAGGAGGCGCTGTGGCGCCCTAATTGCCCATGCGTCGGAGACATGAGCTCGACGTAAGGCCAATTCTGCCCTCTTCTCTTCAGGTTTGAGGGCCTCCTCCGCCTCCCCAGGGATTGCTGTTGAAGAAACTAAAGCCACGATTGGTTCGTCTACCTCGGGGTATTCAGTGAAGCGGAGAAACCGGGGCCATGTTATACAGCCTCTTGTCGTATCCGGAGGGGGAAGGGTAAGATGCTGATAAGGCCCATTGTTTGTCCACCAGTTCCTCAAATATGTGTGGAACCGGAATCACCTCAGTTTCAGTGGGTGGGTGAGAGAAAATCAAATCCCCCTGTTTCTTTTGGGCCCCCGAAGGCTGCGGGTCGGGAGACTCATCAAGGCAGGCCGTTTTCCTAGCCTTGAATAGGAGAGACTTGAATAGTGGGGGATGGAAAAGACCCGTGAAAACCGGTTGGTCCGGAGTAATGCCTTCGTCATCAGACATACCCCGCTCCAAGGGGTCCGCCTCAGAGGTGTCCTGGGCATAGTGATGTAAGGACTCCCCCCCCCTGTTCTAACCATTCATCTGGGTTCAGACACTCCCTCGGTTCCGGGGGGGTTCTGACACAAGGGGAAGGAGGGTCCTCATGTGGGAATTCTGACTGGTCAATAACACTTACTGATCTTCCAGAAGCTGAAGCGTAGTCGGGGAAAGATTGTTGGCTGTGATGTCGCGAACGCCGTAAGCCCAAAGCTATACCCTTTGCGATGGCCAACTCCATCCACTTCCTCATTTTCGCCGGGACTTCTGCCATCACATCCTCCTCCTCTTCTTCCTCCTGTAAGCCTGCAGCGGTAGGCATGAAGGTAGCTTCAGGTGTTCTGCGAGGAGGTGGGCCCTGCGATATATCATGTGGAGAGGAACCATGCCTATAATGGATTGAGAGATCAAGGACCGGGGCCACTGGGCTAGGAGGCCTGGCGGGAGTCACGGTCACTGAAGCAACCGATCCTTCAACTTCTCTGGTTCGCTTACAAACTTGTTTTTCAAGGGCCTGGTGCCTTCTGAGTGCATCTTTCTCAGCTGCCTTTGACATACAAAGTCCTACATGACATGGGTCCTTATTATTTAAGGGAGAGACTGCTGCCGACATCGAATACTAACCGCCCTGTACGAAGTCACAGACAGGGACTCCTTGGGGTCCCATCAGCCGGGCAATGCCGGCTGGCGGTCCCCCGACGACGTGCCTACTCTGTCGCGGTCCCTGAACTCTGGAACCAACTTCCCTGGGGCTCCGCTGGCCCCTGACCTCCGCACCTTCCGCCATGACTTGAAGACCTGGTTATTTGACCAAGCGGGCTGTGACCTATGGGTGGGGTGTTTTGACTTTTTAGTTTTGTATTAATTGGGACCATTAATTTAATTCTTTTTTAAATATTTATTGTGTCTGTTTTTATTGTAAGCCGAGTCTTCGGAGATGGGGGCATATAAGTCCCATTAATAAATAAATAAATAAATAAGGTCTACCTGGGTCAGTTGATTTTTCCCGGGGTCTTGTAGAGGAAGATCTGATACATTGACCACTGGCCATAATGGTAATATGTCGGAATGTTGAGTGAGCCTCAGGCCGCAATTCCAGAGAAAGATAGCCTTGGAGAAAAAACTTATCCTGGCCCCCAGTAAGGGAAACCGAAGGAGACAACAAGTAGAGTTCAATACAGAGTCAGACAAATACAAGTTGAGATAGAGGACTGCTGCTGAGGCCCCCAGTAAGGGAAACCTAATTCAGAGGGGGAAAACTCGTGGGATGGTCCTGGCCCCCAGCAAGGGAAACCCACCGGGCAGAATGATATATATATTCACTTACGGTAGAGACCCACAATAATTTTCCTTATTATATTTCCGTATATGGCTTTCCCCCCCCCTTTTTTTTGTAAATATATTTATTAAAATAAGTCAGAGGAGAAAAAGGACCAGTCCCCAATCTGGGAAACTAAGGACCCAAACCAAGTCTCAGTACCAATCAGGGGAATAGCGCCCCCCCCCCACGGTCCCCAGCAAGGGAAACCGGCTGGGTAAACAAGGATCCAACAGAAACCGCTGCCACGCGGTTAAAAATGGCGCCCGCGGTTTCCGATAGTGAAACTGAAACCGCAAGTGGAATTCTGCTCAGCGCGAACCAAAGGGAAAGAAAATCACAGAAAAGCACGAGAAAACACAAGAAAAAAAAACACTTCGTAGCGGCTCCAGACCTCGCCCCGAAAGCCGCAAAACAAACCGTCGATCAATAGATCGGAAAGATAAGCCTTGCGGCAGCTGCCGCCAGACATTGCAAGGCTTCTTGCAGTTAGAAATAAAGCAGGGAAAAAGGGAAAAAAAACTCAAGCTACAAAACAATTAGTAATTTCCCTCCAGGAGGGGAAAAAAAGGCAAACCTGAAACTTTTAAACTTCCCTGCCTGATATCTTAAGGAATCCCTGTTCCAGCCAGCTGAAGAGGAAAAACCCAGCTATCTGTAACAGAGGCTGAACTGGAACTGGGGACGCAGGAGGAGCATCGAGGAGGAGGAGGCGCGTCCTACTAATTAGTTTAGCCCAGCCTACACAACAGGAGTCTGAGCACCTCCCACTTCTGGATGCTCGGAACAGCTCATAGGAGAATGAACCATTCTTGAAAATAACATTTTAAGGCATTTTTTCCTTACATTTGCTATTGACACAAAAACTGTTCATTATTAAACACTGCAGACATATTTCTAATAAAACCACATCATTTTAAAGGAACTGGCTAAACCCATTTGACTCAAAAGAAAAGTTGTGCTTGTGGTGATATGATTAAGAATGGCTAACTCAGGTTCAAAATCTACTTTTTCTTCAATGATTTCCTGCAACCAAATTTGAATTTTACACCAATATTTCCGGACTTCTGGGCAGGTCCACCACATATGATAATAAGTTCCTTCACTCTCCTTACACTTCCAACATATGGGGTTCATTTTTTTAATATATTTTCGCCAATCTTGAAGGGGAAAGGTGCCATCTATAAAACATTCTGTATGTGTTTTCTTTGTATGTTACCGATTTTGTTATTTTATAATTTCTGTTCCAAATTGTTTCCCAGTCCGCTAAGTTTATATTATGTCCTATATTTTGTCCCCACGCAATCTTACACCCTTTTACAATTTCTTCTTCTAATTCCGTTTCTAATAAATATTTGTAAATTTTTGTAATATTTTTTTGGTCTGAACCTAATAAAATTTTATCCAGGTAGTGCGGTTTTAGTTGTATTCCAAATTCTTTAATATCTTTCTTGTATCTTGATGATATTTGAAGATAAGCCCACCGGTCTACTCGTAGCCCTTGTTCCTGGAGTTCATTTATCGTTTTTAAATTTTCAGCTGTATCTAATAAGTCCTTATATTTTAACATTTTATATAAGTCTAAATTATTTGGGAGAATTATTGCTTCCATCATGGATAACCAAATTGGGATTTTTGTATAATGTTTTTTTTACCTTAATCCAATTATACATCAGGGAGTCTCTGATTAAATGTCTATGGAAATATTTTTATTTTGTGTCCCCTGTCTCCCACAAAAAGGCATGCCATCCTCTTTGCAAATCATGATCCTCAATGGCTAACGTTCTTTTATTTTTTAAATTGATCCAATCCTTCAACCATATCAAATTTGCTGCACTATAATATATTTCCCAATTTGGTGATCCCAATCCTCCTCTGCTCTTCATATCTTGTAAATATTTCAATTTTATCCTCGCTTTCTTCCCTTGCCAAATAAAATTTAATGTTATTTTATTTAAAATATCAAAAAAGGGTTTTCCTATTTTCACTGGAATGGTCTGAAATAGATATAGGAACTTAGGTAAAATAGAGATCTTTATGGCTGCTATTCGGCCCATTAACGATAGTTTCAAATTCTTCCATGATTCTAAATCTTGCTTTGTTTGCGCTAATACGGTATCATAGTTATTCTCTTTTGCTTTACAATGAGCCGTCAGCCAAATTCCTAAGTATTTGATTTTTTTTATTGATTGAAATCCACAAATCCTAATTTTGTTACTTCTTGTTCTGTTAAATTTTTGACTAAAATTTTAGTTTTTTGCTTATTGATTTTTAATCCTGCTACCCTTCCACATCTTTCAAGTTCTCTAACAAGTATTGACCTGCATGTTACTTTGGTAAATGGCAACATACACATTTCTTTACCTCATAATATCCATTCCACTCAGAGGTATAGGGGAATCACAAAGATAGTGGTTCTACTCAGAGCCACAGATCTAGCATTTCACAATATTAGGTCCTTAAAAAAAGATGAGGTTAGGTACTCTAATGGACTGGGGATTTTGCTGTCCTGTGCTCAAAACATTAATCTATGTATTTTAAACTGCAGTTAAGAGGAAAAGTAGGCAGAAAGTACCAGACCAGAGACACCAGGTCTAGACAGCTGTTTGACATCTAAATTACGTTATTTCATAAACCTAAAATTCTATGTAATGAAAGAGGAAATAGCATGACAGGTGCTACTTCGTTTAAATTTTCAAAAGCAGGAAGAGGCAGAAAGACTTATAACTGTTAGCAATGCTGAATGTTTTGTTTCATAACAATCAACTTTTGGATTATCTGCAGTATTGGGGATTAACATGTTATTTTTATGGTCGATCCAATAAAAGTTAACATGGAGGAATGAGATTTTAGGTGACTGTTTTTTTCACTAAACATTTCTTTTGTTTTGACTTGGCCTGCTTTCTCTTTTTCTCTTCATTGGATGATTCATTTTCAGGTTTTTATCTGTGCTTTATTATTAATTTCAGTTTACATAGCCACTAATGGTGATTAAGTAAGTCCTTAACTTACAACCATTTATTTGGTTATTGTTCAAAGTTACAACGGTACTGAAGTGACTCATGACTACTTTTCACTTACAACCACTGCAGTATTCACATGGTCACATGACCTGAATTTGGGTGCTTGGCAACTGGCATGTATTTATAACAGCTGCACTGTACGGGGAGGGGAATCCATGGGATCACTACTTGTAACCTTCCCAGCCTGCTTCTGACAAGCAAAGTCAATGGAGGAGGCCAGATTAATTTAATGACCATATGATTCACTTAACTACAGTGATTCGCTTAATAACTATGGCAAAAAGATCATAAAATGGGACAAAACTCACTTAACTGGCTTGCTTAGCAACAGAAATTTTGGGTTCAATTGTGGTTGTAAGTTGAGTACCTTTCATTTTGAAGCAATATTTTCTACCTACAAAAAAATCTGATTATTGTCACACTGCTAAACCTGATCCTTACCATTCTAATATTTTGGGTTAAATTGGCATATCGCCAACTATATAAAACAAAATGAAATTTACTAAAAATTGGGTGATTCAGTCAGAAGTCTTCTAGAATAATTCCAGTGCAAGAGGAAAGAAGTCATAATTTAGCTGAGAAAAATAATTGGGCTTTTAACTTTTTGTTTGAGATGCCACATTTCAGTAGCAATACTATTTTTTTAATTAAATTGCCATTTCCAAATCATTTTTAAAAATAAGCATACATTTTGGAAAGTAATTGGATAATACAGCCATGTCTTTTTTAGATTACTTGTTAATGTTTGTGTTGTAAAATGCATTTTTTAAATTTTTTAAATTTTTATATTGATATTTTAAAATTTATGTTTTTTTTTATATTTGTTACAATTTGGCTGGCTCTGGAAAGAAAGGCATTATAGAAGTAGAAATAAATACATACCAATAAAATCACACACAAATCGCTTGAGCAATAATTAAATACTAAATATTTTTATAATCCATAATAAAACTAACTTCAAAACGACAGAAGACAAAGAATTCAGAAATTAAAACTACATAGAAACAGATTAACACACTGAACGAACAGACGAAACTTGGCATTCTTGATCATATGATCTCAGGATCTTCTCGACGTTCTCCGTGTATTTGTGCAGCTTACCCAATAATTTTCTTTCACGCCAATACAGTCTACAGATACCTTGTGGGAAGTGCAGTAACACCGCTGTCCCTCCATGCAACAATAGAACCGCTAAGTCTCAGTAACTGCGCTGCATCACGACTCTCCTGCCCTCCCGCTCCCTCCTTCCTTCTTTCTGTCTATCTGTGGCGTCGACCTCAGCGCTTGAAGCCGCCTGCCCGGCTCCGCCTCTTCCTTTCCCGAGCTGTGACCACGCGCGGCGATTCCGCTTACTCCCTTGGCCGCCCGGTGGGCCCTCCCCGCCATTATAGGAGGCCGCGCCCTGCCCCAAGTGGTCAGGCCGGTAGCGAGAAGTTTGGCTTCCGTCCGGTGAGTCTGAGCGGCGTGGTGGCTGCGGGTTCTTCCTGGAGGAGCGGAGACCTGGCTGGCGCGCAGGAAGGGCAGGGGGATCGCAGCTTCCTCTTCGGGTAGGGAAAAAAAACCCACATACATACACACTAAGCAATATTCAGGCCCGGAGGCTGGGTTTCGCGGAGTCTGTCTCTCCCTCTATGCGCGCCCGGGAGGAAGTGGAGTTGTGGGCCCGCTGCAGGGGGAGGGGGCGGTCGCTACTTTTCCCTTGAGGGCGGGCAGGTGGGCGAGAAAGCGGGGGTGTCTGCAGGAGGTCCTCAGGCGGCCCTCCTCGCGGCTGCTCCGTCCTCTCGAAATGGAAAGGCTCGGGCTGGTGTAGTTTTTTGCGCATTTTACCACAGACCGTGTAGGGACGAATAGTTAGTTCCTACTTATAAGGAGCTGTTCATAAACTTGAGTGTCTCTTTTCTCGTTTTTTAATCCCTGGAAGCAAACAGAAAATCTTTGTTGCCTTTGGAGGCTGCTCCTCTGATAAGCGCTTGGGGCAAAGATGGTCCCGAACGAGGCCGGTTGGGCGGGTTAGCTTCTTTCTCCCTTGTCCCCGGAAGCAGGTGGCGCAGAGAGTAGTTGTAGCTGGCGGGCAAATGAGCGCTATTGTAATGGTACTGTAAGGAAGAGCCGACGCTGCTTCTTGTCGCTTACCTGCCCTTTTCGATTGGTGAATAGGCCTGCCTTTTTATCTAGAGGGCGATCGCAGGTAAGCTTTTCTTGTTTCTTCCTGCTCTGCTCTTTGTTGTCAGATTTCTGAGGAAGCGTAAGAACCCCTGGTAGTTGGAGGTATCAGGAAGAATATTCCTGTCCATATCTGTTCCTGTGGAACAATGGCAAGAAATGGATTATTACATTCTTGTCCTCCTCTTGATTTTCTCATAGATGATCTTTGAAACAAAATGTAGAATCATTTGATCCAGTGGGGTACCCATAATTCTAAGTTTTTAAGAATTGGAAGGCAGTGATTTTTAAGAATTGGAAGGCAGTCTTTTTGTGTCCATACCTGATCTTCGAATATTTCTGAACATACTTAAATGGGAGTGTCATAGTTGTGCTCTTTCTTTCAGGTGATTAGGTTGGGTATGGTGTTTTTAGATCCTGAGCACCTTAGAGGAGGGTGTGTTGGAATGAAAAAAAGCTTCATTTACCTTCTTCCTCTTTCTTTGGTTAACTGACAGGAGATCAAGATGTTGAAATATTTAAGGATATGTCATTATTTGTTCAAAGAGAGGAGCAAATATTTGCATGTGCAATTCCATCCTGATAACTTAAAATATTTATTTCAAGCTTAGTTTATAATATTTTAATTTAGCTGTTATTAAACCTTTAATATTTAATCTTCAGAGTACTGTTAAAAATTAAAGAATGAACAGTTTACTAAAAATTATTTTTAGTTGCATACAATTTTACTGAAACTTACAAATGCAATAAATTATAGAAGTCTTTTGTCCTTTGTAGGCTAGCTAAATAAGGTGGAAAATTGTTTACATATTAACAGAACATTTTGACTGACAGATGATAGACCAGAACTCAGTCTTTCCTAGCCCTGTGTTACAATAATAATCTGTTTTACTACTGCAGCTTTCTGACTTGAAAGTTCCTGCAGCAAATGCTGTAGAAATTGATTCCTATATTGGGCTGGACTATGTGGTCTCCCATGTTTCCTCTAGTTGTTACGTTCTGATTACTTAATGTTATGATTTGATACTGTACAGAGGTGTTTTGTCCAAATGATTGCTTATACATTATACAGAATCACTTTATTTGTTTAAATCATAATTGGCTATGCTCAAATAATATGCATTCTACTACATGTGAGTGATGAGTTGTGTAATTAAATAATTGCGCTTTTAATGTCTTGTGATCATTAGATTTATGCAGCATATTACACCATAATATAGTTTATTTGGTTTTGACTGAGCATGTTATTGAGGATGAGATGGTTGGATAGTGTCATTGGTGCAGTGGACAGGTTCCAGAAGATAGTGGAGGATGGTGGGAGGTGCTATGGTGTGCTGTGGTCTATGGGGTCGCAAAGAGTTAGACTTAGTGACTGAACAACAACAAGCATGCTATTTGAATCCAGCCATTACAAGTTATTAAATAAACCATAGTAAGACAAGTTGTGATTTAGCATGATGTATGAATTGGACATGTAAGCATGTATGAATGCATATTAGAGAGGAAATGGCAGAATTCTAGAGTACTGAAGCACAACTGAAAAGTAGTTTGCATGGCTACTATTTTAAAAAATGGGTCAACTTCGTTTTGCTATGCACTTATATTTTGCATATCTGTATCTATCACAAAAGTGTTCTTCAGTTGCCTTTTGAAAAGCACCTTTGTGACAACCATGACCTAGATAATAGAAATTCTCTGTAGACATATCTGTATCTGTTACACGATGTCATCATTATTTTATGATGTGGCTCAGACCTACACATAGAAAGACAAAAAGATCCCTTAGATTCTGTGTAACTATTCAGCATGAAAATCTATGTGATATATATGGATTAGAAGAAACAAATGGATTTATTTTCTGACTGCATTACTTATGGTTTTTTATATCTGAATATTTGTAGAGGTATAAAACTGAAAATCACAGTTTTATATTTGCATGGTTAGCCAATATAATAACAATGTACATAATAATGTTGATCACAAATTTTTGAAAACTTTATTTTGTGTAAAATTCCAATGTATAGTTGTAGTTGAATGTATTTTGGTCTCTTGGAATGTATTATTCAGCTCTAAGTAGGGTATTCAGATTCTAAATAATCCTTGTAGGATTACTTATTGTGGTTTTGTTCATGGTTGTATTGATTCTGTATTTATATCTTAATGTTATGCCTACAACATTATATATAACATTTATAGCTTGGAGATCTCAGGAAAAAATACAGTTGATTTTCAAAAATTGATGAATAGCTATATCTTTGTTAACAACTTTAGTATTTATGTGCCACTCAAGAGTTGATTTGAATAGTGAGATGTACAACATATAAATGCAATAAATAAACTTCCTTCCATCATCTTTCTTTATGTGTTATTTATTGCCATAAGCCAGAAATTTTGGATAACGTAACATTTGTATTCTCTTGAGGGTTTTTTTTAGTTAGGTCAAAAAAAGCTGTATAGCTCTGATGAATATATTAAGTATTTTGTAGGTGAAAACATTACCTTTAAATTGCCCCTAATGTTTGTTGCAAAAGAATGAAACTAATCATGATATTGAAGATTTTTGAGGGTTAAGGTGCTGATCTAGAAATCATGAGAACATTAGTTGTAGTTCCGCCTTAGGCATCAAAGCTGTTTGGTGGACTTGGACCAGGCATACTTTCTCAGCCCAACCCACTTCACAGGATGGATGTTGTGGGAAAAATAGTTGTCAATTATTCATCTATTGATGGCTTGTCTTTTATTTGTCGTCTCTGCAGTTATATCAGGAAGTCAGTAAGAACAGTTCTGTTGTGCTGTTGGGGCCTAACTGACATTACACAACTTACCAGTTGCCATCTTTCAGAGATTAATATAGTTATAGCATGTAAATCCAAATCAATTCGACAGCTTATATGGTTAAATTTTTTTAAAATCCATGGAAGAAGACCAGTAGCCAAATAACTGGAAGATAAAGGGGAAATTAAGAGTTAAGCAAATTTGCTATTTAAAATATGTATTTTTTTAAAATAGCTACTTTGCAATAAGTATACAGGCTACATTATGTGCAATTGTTACAAATTAAGCTTCTCTATATTGTCATGCATACATATTATGTACCTTTATTTTCAATTAAGTGGAACATAATTTGTTTTAATCAAGTGTCATAAGTATTTAAAGGTAAGGGAAACCACAGCCATGAGAAAAAAAAATATTTCACAGCTGTACTTCCTCCTAAAAATAGCTAATAATATTAAGCCCTGTGTGGATAATTTATTTGCTTTTAACTACTAGCATACTATAATGTTGAACTGATTGAAATATAATGTTAATGCTGGTTATTAATTAACTAATTAATGATGGATTCCATGTTTGCAAATTTGTCCCCTTGCTAAAATTTATTTCTAACCCCCCCAATTTTCAGATTTGTAGAGAGTGGTGAAAAATCTGAGTCACCCAACATGCATGTTCCCAGCCATGGTTGAACAAGATGCCTTCTTGTTTTCTTCTTTCTCCTTGTTTCAGCTCTCATACTATAAACAGGTGATTTTTTGTGGTCCATTTGGTGCCATATTTTTGCATTTTTATGCTGAAATATATATTAAATAAGTTGTCTTTAAACAAAAGTTATATACATTAGTGGCCAAAATTGTGGAAACCTTTTGGAAAAAGTGTATTTTTACATTTTGATGGCTAATAACACCACTTTTTTTGGAGTAATACCATTAAATTTCAGTGGAAAGATAATTTAATCAAGAATGTAATACAACAAAGTTTGTTCAATTATCTGTATTCTATGAAAAGTTACAGCCAAATAACCAGAAAAAGGAAGCACAACTTGTTAGGTTGATATCAGGTAGCTCTCCTTCATCTGATCGTAACCAATGAGCATGAGTGTTGCTTTTAGAATTGGGAGCCAATCAGGTGTCATCTTGTTTTGGCAATGAGCCAATCAGATCACAGTAGGATTCAGTTATTGATGTCATGTACTGAAGCTGAGAGAAGGACATTTGTCAGTGTGTTATGTGATTATGTTATGTTATGCTATCAAGTTGGTTGGGTTATTTTGTGTTTTTTCATTTAGTGAGCTTGTAAAACATAATAAAATTAAAGTAATGTTGCAAAGAGTTGATTGGTCGCCCAGAAAGCGATGTAAAATAATGTTATTAAGTGAACAAGGCTACAGTTATAAAGAAATTAGAAGAAAAATTGGTGGAAACTTAACCAAAGGTGGCATTTCTAAGTTTTTGAAGAGGTATAAGGAGATTCGGTTATTACAAAACCACACTGGTAAAGGCAGGAAAAGGTGCAAACAGCAAGTGATGATAGAATAATAAGAGACTATGCCTACATGACAGAAGAAAATCATCTGGTGTATACAAGATGAAATGGTGCAATGCAATGTAAAGTTGCATGCAAGGACTGTTCAGCGCGGATGCAGGAATTTGGCCTAAAATCTAGAATTCCATGAAAAAAAGCCACTTTTATCTCTCAAAGGTTGAAAAGACTAAAATGTGCTGAACCCATGTTACCTGGACAGAGGAACAATGGGACAGTGTTATTTGGAGTGATGAGACCAAGATCTCCATGTTTGGTAGTAATGGCATAAAATACATAAGGAGACGAATCGGAGAAGATTTGCATCCTGATTGCATTACATGAAACACCCAGTCAGTGTTACGATCTGGGGTTGTATGACATCAAAAGCTGTGGCCAGAATTTGTGTGATAAATGGGAATATAATATACTGTTTTAAATTGTTTTTAAATTTTTTATAAATGTCATTTTTGTGTTTTTTACTGTGAGCCGCCCGGAGTCCTTTGGGAGTTGGGTGGCATATAAGTCAAATAAATAAATAAATAAACAGCCAAAAATACATTAATGAAATACTTGAACCCAAACTGAAGCCTTCTGCACATGATCTTTTCCAAGACAATGAAGCATTTATATTTCAACAGGATTCAGCTCCATGTCATGTTGCTGCTGTGTGCAAAAAGTGGTTTCAAAATAATCATACTCCACTCCTGGAATGGCCTGAGAATAGCCCAGACCTTAACCCAATTGAAAATCTATGGAGCAGACTAAAGAAACTTGTTAGTCAAAGGTGACCAGAGCAATAAAACCCAGTTAATAGAAACAATCATTCAATCTTGGTTTCACATTATAACAACTGCAGAATTAAAAGACTTGGTTTTTTAATGGGAAGATGTTGTAAGGCCGTAATTCATGCTAAAGGTTACCCAACTATTGTAAGTATTAACTGACATGATGATAATTTTTATATATCTCGTTTATTCTACATGTTTCACTCTTCTTCTTTATAACTGCTGTTCTAATAGCAAATCCTTCATAAAAGTTATTGCATTACATTCTTGATTAAATTATCTTTCCATTTGGTATATGATTTTATGGTACTACTCCAAAACAAAGTGGTGTTATTAGCCACTAAACCTTAAAAATACACTTTCCCCAAAAGATTTCCACAATTTTGGCCACTACTGTATTAATTAGTTAAAGAGTCCTTGGTGCTCTCTGAGCTTGCTTGTTTTCTTGAAGATGTTTTACTACCCAAGCTAGCACAGATGATCTTACCTAGTTTCAGTAATGAAACATCTGCAAGAAAACAAGCAAGCTCAGAAAGCACCAAGGACTCCTCATGTGGTGCAGGCTGGTTCAGGCTGTTAAACGCCTAGCACTTAATTCCAGCTGCCTGCATTTAGTGCAGGCTCGAATCCCACCAGGCTCAAGGTTGACTCAGCCTTCTATCCTCTCGGGGTAGGTAAATTGAGGACCCAAGATTGTTGGGGGCAATAAGCTGACTTTGTAAAAATACTGCTTAGTAATAAGCAGGCATATACAGTGGAATGAAGGCTATTGCTGAGTGCATTGGGTTGTGCTCCAAAAATTGTAAGCCGCCCTGAGTCTCCGGAGAAGGGCGGCATATAAATATGAATTTAAAAAAAAAGTCAACCCTGAACTACAAATATTCTCCTTTATATTGATTAGTTGATAAAACTGTTGAATCCAGAGCCTTCTGGGAACCTAACCCTATATTTCCCTAGGAGCGATGGTTCAGTATTTGCTAATTCAGTTTTTATAGTACATAACTACAATGAATATTGGGAGTTGTTGGAAATTGAGGAATCTGTTTGGAACAGAGGACAAAACCAGTCAGATATAGCTAAACTGTACTCCAGAAACCTCCATCAGTGATTTGTAGTTCAGCAATGTATGGAGAGCCATGAGTTCTCATCCTTGCAGTAGGTCACTTTTTAAAGTTCTAAATTGCACCTGGATGATGATAGAAAGTCCACATTGTAATTACTAACAACCAGTTCTGTTAGAAGCTGAGCCATAATTTTTTGCAGTGTTTAGATTTCCCAAATAGCTAGCCTTGGAACTCTAAATAGAGGTATTGGAGGTAATTGCTTCACCTAAATTAATTTTTTGCCTCTCATTTCTGACCTGTACCTAGAGGGAAAAGATCCAGAGCAGATTTAGTGATTTGCTTACAGTATTCTTTGTTAGCTCTGAGTCATCAGAGGAGCATTTTTGGAGTTTCAAATGCCAGGAAGAAAAGGTTGATATACTGCTTTAACAATTAATTACTGTAGAACCTGGCATAATTCTGTAACCTTTAATTACAAATGGAGCATAATGAGAAAATTTTGATCAATGGGGAAAAAACATTAGGATTTAATTTCAGCTGGATTATTTACATCATTTTCTTTGATCTAAACAGTTAAGGTAATGTAGATTTTGTAAATTATATTAGAAACCTTGGCAAAGTGAAATTCTGTTGTGGTGGTACTTTGCTAAGTGAACAGCTGTTTTTTTTCCAAGCCACTGAGAAAAAACAGCTTCCTTTATATATCTGATGGTTTATAGTTTAAGTAGTTCCTTGCCTCACTCATGTTTGAAAACTTTACCTTGGCATTCTTCCTGGAGAATGTTCTTGATTTTTTGGCAGTAACAATGTATGTGTGAGGGTGTGGAATTACTATCCTTTTCCATTGCTCTGCTGGGTTGTTTTTTTGCTATGTGGAGGCAGTGTTTCCCTTTGTTTGAAACACTTGTATAACAAGCCATCAGCTTTATGATAGTGTACCTAGGTTAAGTACTAATTATCTACTGTCTGGAGCCATTATAACTAGCTCATATTTATCTTTGGTCTTCTAAAAATATTGTCTTTTCAAACATGAGCAAGAAAATCCTTGGTTTTAGATTTAACTGCAATTTTATCAAAATAAAAGACCCAATCCCCAAGGCACGCAGTATCGCTGAACAATATTCAGTAGGAAAACTAAGTTAATCATCAGATCATTTATTTTCTTCTTGTGAATATTAGTAAAGAATTTATAGTATTATAGAAGGACTCTGAAACAGTTTTTCCGTTTTACTACATCAAAACCTATTTCAGTGTATATTGAGTAAACTTAAATACACTTAAAATAAGAAATGAACTTATTTTAAACTTTTCTTAAAATGAGTGGTTGTGGATTAGGGATGTCCAGTACATTGGATCGAAAGATGAAAAAGGGCTTGCTTGTGGCCCATGGTCATCAAACTGGCTTTCATGCCTAAGGTGGAACTAGAACTCATGTCTCCAGGTTTCTTGATGTGAGGGTGGGTGCACATGTCATATAGTTTAGTGTCTCCATTAGTAAGCTCTGCCTTTTCCTAGATTGCATGGTAGTCGTACAATCTCAGGAAATACTCACTTGAATTCAAGAAATACCAACAAAGATTGATTCTAAAGCATCTTGTCTGATCTAGTGTACTCCTTTTCCTTGGAACTCTAGCCTTCCATGAGAAATCAGAAAAAATGCATTTTCTTTAAGGAGCTTTTCACAGGATTGTTATATGTGTCTACATCTCCCTAAAGCACTTTGGCTCTAAAGTACAGAGATGTAAGTAAGATGTAAGAGTACATTTTGAAATAAGTATTTATTACTTACATTTCTGTCCTGCTTTTTCACCAGTAGCTGATGGCTGTGTAGATAGCATTTCCTTGACTAATTTTTTAGGTCAGAAATACTTTGAAATACAGAAGTTTAAAGAGCTGGTATATTTATTTAATTTATATGCCACTCATCTCACCAATAAGGTGATTCTAGGTGACTTACATAATTATTCCTATGTTAGCTATGGTAAAGAAATGATTTAGGAAATTGTGGCTTTTATTTTCTTTTCATTACTATCTGATATAAGGATAGGACAAGTTAGTTTGTACAATTTTACAGTTTCCTTTGCTAAATCGAAAGAAAAAAACCTTTATAGTATATTGGCAAATTAAGTTCATTCACATCCCAACCACTCCTTCAAGGTGTCGATTTATTTATTTAGAAAATTAATTTGTTTGTTTGTCTTAAGTAACTCTGGATATCTATCATACAGTACATTTTAAAATGGACTTTAATTAAAAAACCAGTATAAGAAAATACAGAACACATTTAAAAATAACAAAATGATACAACTAAGGTTTCCATAAAGAACTCACAACACCAAACACATATATACCAGGCTGCACTGTTTTGCTAGACCTAATGCTTGCAGGAAGAGCCATGGATTTCCTGAAGGTGATATGGTAATAGAAAATATATTAAATTTTATTTTAGATATTTTATATATAAATTTTGGTCATATTTAGATTGGATTACAGTTACCACATGTTATGTCACCATATTTGACTCACATTTAATATGCAACATGTTTCCTTACTTCAAGCTAGATTTGATTAGAACATCTTTGCCTTTAATATTTTCATAAGTTTGTATAAATTGTATGTTTTGTGTTGAGCTGCTTACCTCTTTGAAGATAAACTATTTTTTACACTAAAATTGATAAGCCCAATGTTAGCTGAATGTGTTAATTATAGTCGGAAACCATATTGCTTATTGGGCTTTGAAAGGACCAATTCATATGGGTCAGCTTTTCTTTATGAAGAATAAAAATGATCTCATTTTGATCATATGCTGATTTTTTTATTTAAAATGTTTTATTTTTTAAAAAAATCTATAAAATATACCTTATAAAAATCCCACTGCAGATAAATACCACTAGTTATCGAACTTTGTGTTAGTATGTGGGGAGATTTGGCCAGAGAAACCAACAGAAGGAAAACAGCTGTGGGGGAGCAAGATAATTTCTACAAGTCATGATTCAAACAAATGGAGTAGAACAACTGGGGGTGGGGGTGTTCTCATCTTGAATTATTCTCCTCAAAACAAGCAAGCTCCCCTATCCCAAATTGATTTGTGTATTTATTCCTTTATTCTGTGTTTACTATCATGCAAATTTGAAGCTACAGTAATAAATGGTTACTAGTCTTTCTGTAAAATTTAAAATTTCTACTGGAGTCTGGAAACAAAAAACATTACCTGGATTCCTGGATTCTCCTCCTCTGGAATGCTAACTTTAGTTGGAATTTCCCTGATGGAAATGCACTGGAGGCTGAAAGCTTTGTTGTCCTTACAACAGAGTTGTAACTGGTACAAGGAGACACAGTTACAGCTGACTCAGAGAATCACTGTGCTTAGTTTAGGATTATCATAGATTATTGATAATGGCATAATTTAATAATAAAAGGGGAATTATGTAGTTATGGCTTTGGCATAATTTACAAGGCTGAGTATAGTCTTAAATCTGAAAAAGGCTGCCTTCCCCAGAAAAACCCTGGGATATTGCTCAGTGTGGACTTAAGATATTGATTTGTGGCATACCTGGCCTTCATGAGGCAGTTCCTGATTGCAAGGCCTTCTTCCTGAGTCCATACCTGCCTCCTGTCAAAATTTCATCCTTGTGGAAGGCAGGCACATGAAAGAAGATTCTATCTGCACTTGTGTAAAAGGTGCAGATAGAAAGATTCTATCTGCACCCTTCTAGCGGGTCCTACTTACATGTCCATACAGATGGGGCCTTCTTTTGCACGTGAAGGTGAAAAAAGGCCCTAGCTGCACCAGTACAAAAGAAAGATCCTTCTAGCTGGGTCTTTCTTTTTAAAGTAGTACACAGAGTACACAGAGACCTTGGCCAGGGTGTGAATGGAGACCCTATCTGGGATGCAAGAGAAATCTTGGCACCAACAGAAAGAAAGCAGTGTGAAGAGGCCCAGCTGATACTGTAGTGCACCAGGTAGCAGTGGGTAGGGCTGGGTGATTCAGGTTCCTGATGTCAGTATGTAGGTGAGCAGCCAAGAAGCTATTATAAATGGGGGTGGGCCAAGAGGACCTGAATTTCATTCATATGACTGCAGGAGGGTTGCAACTGCTGAAACTTTGAGGATTGGTTGTAAATTCCTTGTTTCCAATGTCTTTAACTGACTTTGATCATATTGATTTGCAGATTGATGAGGGATGAGGGGCCTTTCTTTAAAATTGAAAGGCCAGATATGTTAAAAGTGAGGGTATAGGGGAGGCAAGAAATGTTAGTTTACTTGATTAGATTTCAGCAAGGTAGGCTTTTCAGTTGATATATATAGGACTTTCCTGGAATTGATCTCTTGCTCCCAATGTAAAATATTCTGTAGTATTTATTTATTTATTTATTTTGAGAGCTTTTATGATGCTTCAGTCATTAGTCATTGCATTTCTGATTTTAAAAACATCTAGCTATCTCTTTCTTGAGTTCTGCTTGCTTAGCTGGAAAATATAAGAATATTTCTTTTGTTTTTACATGGAATATTTCTGTTACCGTAATTGCTGTTTTGTGGAATTATCAATTTTCTATTTATAATAGTGGACAGTTAAAATGTATATTGTCAGGCAAATTATCTATCATGTCGTTGGGATGTATGATTCAATAGTAATAAATGTCAAGTCTGCTCAGTATTTTTTTTAATTAAAATGGGATAAGAATAAACATTCTAATGCACTGAGGAATCTGGTGACAAAGTTTTTGCTGTTTAATTTCAGAGTATTGTGTAGCCATTAATTATGTCTGACAACGGAGAACTCGAAGACAAGCCACCAGCTCCACCTGTTCGGATGAGCAGTACTATCTTCAGTTCAGGAGGAAAAGATCCTTTATCTGCAAATCATAGTTTGAAACCTCTGCCTTCGGTACCAGAAGAGAGAAAGCCTAGGAACAAAATCATCTCCATTTTCTCTAGCACTGAAAAAGGTGAAATGTTGCAATTGTTTGATTGTATAATATTCCATTTGAATTTCATTGCACCACTTTCCTTGATATAAATACAACAAATTACTGCAGTGCATTCTGGATCTTTTTACAATTACTTATGATAAATATATTCATGGAGGTGAATGTATGTGTTCATAATATACAGTTTTAAGTATTTAACAGGAAAACAATTGTTTTATGAATTTTAAAATAGATTTAAATCAGCATGGCAGATAAACTGAGAGAATTCATTTGCTAGCTAATGTGAGGCGTGGCTCAGTGGCTTAATGACGATGGACACAGTCTGTACTCTAGCAGTTTGAGTCCTAGCACTGCATGACAGCGAACTTCCCGTATTTGTCTCGGCTTCTGCCAACCTAGCAGTTCAAAAGCATGCAAGTAAATAAACCTCAGCAGGAAAAAACGATGCTTTGAGTGGCAGTATGAATAAAACTGATGCCTGACCTGCCCATATGGGAGGTGATACTGGTGGTGGGAAAAGCCCTGGATGACCCTGCAGAACGCTGTCAAGTGTTATGAGTGTGGAGCTAGTGCTGCACTCTGGATAGCGTGCGAGTATGAACAAAAGGGACTAGCAATCAGCAGCAGCATGCTGTAGTCTCCTGGCTAATGTAACAATCCTATACGCTAAATAAATAATGCTAACTAACGCCTCTTCAAAATAAAGGGAAGAATTTCCTTTTCCAAATAATAAAAAGTAAATAAGAGGAAGTTGCCATTAAAGGTAGTCCTTGAGTTATAACTGTAGTGACATTTGCCCATTACAGTTGCAAGATGTGATGGTCAATAAGCAAGGCACCCACACAATCACCTCGCTTAATGACTCTCACCTCTGCTCTCCTGATGTAGTTGTTGAACGGACATGAGGTGGCTTGTGTAGGGAAGTCCTGGATGCCTAGTGCAGGCCTGAGGCTCCTGTGAAGGGCTGGATGGGAAGCAGCTCTAAGCCTGCAAGTTGCAATAGAATTGGGTGCACTGCAGCTGGCCTGAGTAGCTGAATGGGAAGCAGGCCCAAGGCCTATGTGAATCTGACAGGGCAGGATTGGTGGGAGAAATAGGTTGGGGGGCTGCTGCAGTTTCCCTGTAATCTACCATAAGGGTGAACAACTGCAAGGGGACATAACTTTAAAACCAGGTTGTAAGTAGCTTTTGAGGAGAGGGTGTCTGTCATAACTTTGAACTGATAATAAGTTGAAGATTACCTATAATATTATATTAGTGAAATGGTTGAGGTTTTTTTTTTCCAAGTGAAAATCTGAAGGGAAAATTGGATTATACCCCAAAAATAATACTTTTTTTCTGTTATACAGAAGTGAGCAATTCTGTGCATCTGTTTCTATCAGCGTAGCAATATTAATGGCTATATAGGTCCTGTTTTTGATTTTTAGATTTTCTTAGAGTGATAATGAAACGGAATTTGTAATATAGAAGTACATAAATATGTTTTCAGTTGTCTCATGGTAGAGGACTGTGGAAGCATGGCTTTTTTGTCACTGGCCCCAACCTCTCAGCTTCTTCAGTTGTTCTTTCTAGGCTAGTTTCTAGTCCCTAATCATTGTTCTTGCCCATCTCTTAATCCTACTTAAGGGTTAAGCCTAACTAGACGCAATACTTATAGAATATGATCAATGCAAAATAAAGTGGAACTATAATTCCATGATTTGGAAACACTTTGTTGATGGAGCCTAAAATGTTTTATGTATTCATGTAGGTAGGAACTGTATATGACTGCTGATTTAATATAGAGAGTCTAGATGTTAATAACAATCTACAAAAATAAATATAATGAAATTTTCATCAACAAAAAAATAGAAGTGTGTAGAGAATGAAGATAATAAATTGGCTAATGGGTAAGCATCAGTAGATCATTTGAAATAGAATTTCTTTCAGCAGTGTTAAATCAGATGAGCTTCATGGCAAATTTGTTAAAAGCCTCATGTTCTCCCAAGGTTTTCTAATCTTTTGCAAACAGGAATCCTTGAAGTCCTCATATAAATTGCTTCATTAGCCAATAAGGATTCCCAAGTCATGTGGCTGAGAGGGGTTGAAGTTGCCTTGGTAAGGCACTTAAGATTGAATTCTTAAGATTGAATTCTTAATGTACGTGATTGTTCTGTGAGTATACTCTTGTCTGTGGATTTTTCCCTAGTCTGAGTTTAACTGTCTCTCAGCAATGGCTATTTAGAATATTGGAGGTTTTATGTATGATATTGGTAATATCTGTCCAAGAGCAGTAAGGGCCAGAAGACTACTCACAGGGCATATTGTTTTCTGTTCGGTTTTCCTTCATGTCGCTGCCCTGGTCATCAAGAGTTTATGGCGTTGCACCCCTGGCACCCCCGCCCCCCCCCCCAATTCTTGACCATTTTTGAGATTTAACAGACATTTCAATATCTTTAATAATTGGGTATAACCACATTTTTTGTAGCCAGTGAGCATCATTGTTTTAATAACAACTTCTTTCATCACTCTGTTTGTAAACAGCTTTCAGTAAATGCTTGCAGAAGTTTTACAAAGAGAGAGCTGTTGCTTTCCAGGTTTGCTAAACCTGGAGCTACCTATCTATGTCCTTACACGACCAAATCTCTCCATTGCCACCTGTCTCTCTCTCTCTCAGATTTCACTCAGCTAACTAATAGCTTCTATCAGGATTTCAGGGGACATTGGTTGCTTTTTTTATGCTAGCTTTGTTTTTTGCATTTCTTTTAAATAAAATATAGAAAAAATTAAGGTCCTATAAGCATAATTCATTTATATTTTTGAAGCAAAATGTTTTGATTCATAGATATTAGAATTAAAAGTGTATTCATTTATGACAATTTTCTGTATATAATGTTTTAAGTGTTACTGGCAGGTTTATTAAAATTTCAAAACAGTTGAACTTCAGAAAGGGTGACTCCATTCTGAAACTAAATATGCTTTCTTTTCCCTATAGGGAGTAGGAAAAAGGAAAAAGAGAGACCTGAAATCTCTCCTCCATCAGATTTTGAACATACTATTCATGTTGGCTTTGATGCAGTTACTGGGGAATTCACTGTAAGTATATTAAGCTTGTCTCTATGCAGTGTGCACTGGGATATTGCTAGTGTGAAATTAATGCTTAAAACTTCTTACCCTTTTTTTAAACAAGAGTTTTAATATTCTCAGAACTAAAACATTTCAGCAACTACTTCTTCCCCTTCCCCAAAGATTAGTCATGTACTTGGTACCTTTATGCAAGTAGACTATTCCAAGGAGATTTATCATTTGAGATGATATATGATATTTATTTATTTATTTATTTATTTATTTATTTATTTATTTATTTATTTATTCGACTTGTATGCCACCCCTCTCCAGAAGGACTGGCTCACAGATAAAAGACAATACAATAAGTTAACTAAAATAGAATTAAATTGCAGCAAGCCGAATTAAACTAAAAATCCCATAATACATAAAAAATGCTTCCCCCGAGGAGTCAGCACAGCCCAGCCTGTTCAAACAGCCAAGTTTTTAGGTCGTGGACAAGGTCGGAGATCAGGGGCCAGGCGGAGCCCCAGAGGTAGTTGGTTCCAGAGAGTGGGAGCCGCTACAGAGTAGGCCCTTCCCCGGGATGCCGCCAGCCGACACTGAGTCGCAGACGGCACCCCGAGAAGTCCCTGCCTGTGTGTTCATACAGGGCGGTTGGTATTCAATGCCGACAGTAGACGCTCCCGTAAATAACCCGGACCCATGTCTCGTTAATACTAAGACCTTGAATCTCATCCGGAGGGCAACCGGTAGCCAATGCAGCTCGCGCAGGAGGGGTGTAACATGAGAGTACCGGGACGCTCCCATCACAACCTGCGCAGCTGCATTCTGCACCAGCTGAAGCCGCCGGATGGTATGCAAGGTCAGTCCTAAATAGAGAGCATTGCAGTAGTCGAGCCGGGAGGTAACAAGTGCCTGAGTGACAGTGCGCAGGGCATCTCGGTCCAGATAAGGGCACAGCTGGCGAACCAGCCGAACCTGGGCAAAGGCCCCCTGGCCATGGCCCCCACCTGCTCCTCCATCCTGAGCCGTGAATCCAGGAGGACACCCAAGTTCCGTGCCCTGTCCACGGGGGGCAACACCTCTCCCCCCATGACCAAAGATGGAATCTCCTGACTGGACCGAGATGTCGGTATGCACAGCCACTCTGTCCTGGCCGGATTGAGCCGAAGCATGTTCCTGTCCATCCAGATCCGTACCGCATCCAGACAACGGGATATCACGGAGAGGGCATCACTGATGTGGCCTGGGGTGGAGATGTACAACTGCGTATCATCAGCACTGATGATACTTCACCCAAAGCCACGGATGATCTCACCCAGCGGCTGAGGGACCCCACAAGTGATATGATAGAATAATTTCTGTATTTCAGTGTTAAAATAATGAATTTGTATTTCCATCCCCCAGGGAATGCCAGAGCAGTGGGCTAGGCTGCTACAGACGTCAAACATCACAAAATTAGAACAGAAGAAAAATCCCCAGGCTGTATTAGATGTTTTGAAATTCTATGATTCTAAAGACACAGCAAAACAGAAATATTTGAGTTTTTCTGCTACAGGTATGTCTTTGGGCTAGCTCATGGGACACCTTAAACTCATATTAAAGAACTGAGGTATAAATGAGCAAATCTATGTGTAACAGAGCTTTCTAACATTTTGGAAATAATTAGGAAGTGAGTGTTTCAGAAAATGAACGTAGCATATGTCTGCAATTTTTTAATTTAGCTGTATCTTTTGCCAGAACTGTGCAGCTGGTTTGGAGAGATGATTTTAGTAATTGGCATATGAATTATTACCCATTTAAAGAATTGGAAGGGCATTTGAGAAAGAAGAGACCAATTGCTGATGTGAGTTTGTTTTTATTTAAAGTAGGGATCTCTGCCCATCTAAAGACTAAAGTTACTAGCTGCATGCATGATTTAAGGGTGATTTAACTCTATGATTTGTCATAGAATCTTAGAATTGTAATGGTCCTTAGACATCGTCTAGACCAGAGTCCTGCTCAGTGTACATTACACTAGATGGTTCACTGACTCTCCAGGCTTTGAATATCTCTAGTGAAGGAGAACGCACTACTTCATGCTGCAACTTGTATGGTCAAGAAATGTCTGTAAAGATCTAACTTGAACCTTCTTTCTTAGAGTTTTAATCTATTAATTCTGGTCTGATTCTGATTCTAGGGCAATGGAGAATAGCTTACTTCCTTTTTTGTGTAAAAGCTTCTCAGTTATTTGAAGACTGCTATCATATCTCTGTTCAGCCCTTTATTCTGTAGGCTAAACATACTCAGTTCTAACTTTCAGAAACAGCACATGGTTTGCAGATCAATTTTGTCCTTTAATGCAGGTAGGGCACCCCAAAATGCACTTCATTAAATATAACTTGATTTGAAGTACAGCTAAGATTTACTTTTTAATCGTGCATAAAATATGAAATACGTTCAATTTCCCTGGAGGCTAAAGGCAATAGTATCATGAAATGGAAACAGTATGAATTTGTGTTTGATTTCTTCAGGCAACAGTTTTGCTGGATACTTTGTTCTAAAAGTGCAGGAGAGAGAATATGAGTTTCATTCCTCATCTTTCAGATGTTTTGCTTCTTTAAAAATAGTTGGATCAAGTAAGGCTTTTTTTTTTTACTGCAAGTACGTTGTACTGGAATAAAACTAAAAGTTAGACTTGGCTCCTTATTTCAATTAGTTCAGAACTCTTTTTGGAACAAGGTGTGTATCATCTCACTACATTTTATGAGTGTTATCATTACTGCATTAATACTTTAATTTTTTGTTCACATTATTATTTTTTTCTAGATAAGGATGGCTTTCTTTCAGGAGCAATAGCAGTAAGTACATTTACATTATGTTTCCTTTCATGTCATTGAAAGCCTATTGTACAGTAATTTTAATGGGCTTCAGATATTTTGTGTTTCAACCTATTTAGTTATCAGAGATAATTTCATTCATTTTAATTAGAGGTTCAATTCAGTAGTGTTTTCAAGATCATTTGATGAGAAACTATTTTTATATGTTAAAATTTCACAAATTAATTCAACTAAAGCAAAAGAAAAGTGGAATCTTTTCTATAAGTTAATCTTTTGTAGAGGGTACGAAGAGTGTTTTGCCTTGTTGTCTCATACAAAAGCTCAATGGAAAGGGAGAGAGGTAACTTGGGGAAAGGGAAGGTTAGATGGTTTCTTGATAGGTGGCAATATCAGCTTTTAGCTTCTGCAAAAATAAAAGTCCAGTATGATGACTTAAATCCACAAACCCTAATTTTCTCTTTCAGATTTCAGTTGCCACTGATGTTTCAGAGTTCAAATTCTGTGGCATCTTATATATGTAATGCCCCTTTGTTCACAAGTCCTTATTGGATCAATTATGCACATTGATTTTTGATACATAGATTGCATATTTTGGATATATGTATCTTGAGTTCTGAATTCTCTCTACTCAGGCATGAAGTACAACAATAATATTGTGCCTGCTTGGTCATAAACATTTCATACGGGAATAATAAATGATATATTGCACTCTAACATAAAGGTAGTCCTTGACTTACAACTATTCATTTATAAACTGTTCAGAGTTATAGCAGTACTGAAAAATCTGACTTATGACTAATTCTTACACTTATGACCATGACAGTTGCACAGTTCTGAGACCAAGTGATCACCATTTATGATCTTCCCAGCCAGCTTCTGAGAAAGTTAATGGGGGAACTTGGATTCGCTTAATGAGCTCATGATTCATTTAACAATGGTGGCAAAAAAGCCATAAATTTGGACATGACTCATTAACAACCACTTTGCTTAGCAACCAAAATTGTGGTTATAAGTTGAGGACTACATGCAGTATTTTCAACTACATATACTTTTTATAATGAACAAATATTTAAATAGGCATCATAAATAAATAAATCATTTATAGTTCTGTTCACTTATTTTTCACATTTTTTTTAAATCTCTAATTTATAGCCTAATGCAAAAAGGTCAGAGCCTTCAACAGCAACGGAAGAGGAAGATGAAGATGAAGTGCCTCCTCCAGTTATTGCTCCAAGACCAGATCATACAAAATCGGTGAGAAGTTTTATTTCATTTTCATTACTTAATGCACAGCAGAGCTTTTTGCAGTTTTTCTACAATCTGAGGAAATTTAGTTCAAATCTCTCTCCAACCAAATGATCTTGGTAACTTAAATCTGTTGCTTTTAGCCAGACTCCTTTTGTAATGTTATTGTTCACTGTGATATACAGTAGATAAAACTGTTCAGTACTTTTCAGAGAAAGGTTCATAATTAGTATTGATTAATGAGACCTACTTCTTGCATGTAGTTGCCATCATAATAGGTCTGTTTCTGTTTTAAAACCAGTATTTTATACTTCTGAAAAGTTCTCATCTCTCTTTGTCTCTTAGCAACTTAATTTTCTTCTGTATTGGTCAGCACTCCCCATCTGAATTAGTTATCAGAAAAGTGATTTGATTTTACTTTGTTAGTGTATTTGGCTGCTAAGGGCAAAACATGACTTGAATAATTGCCTCCATATTTATAGAGGATGATAGTTTATAGATCAAAATATGCAAAAGACAGGAAGTCCTCAACTTATACCAATTTCTTTAATGACAGTCCAAAGTTACAGTGGCCTTAAGAAAAGTGATTGTTGATCCATCGTTGAGGCTATGACCATTGTATCACCCTCGTGGTAACATGATTGTAATTCAGGCATTTGACAATTGTCTCACATTTACAATGGTTGCAGTGTCTTGTAGTCATGTGATTGTGATTTGTGATCTTCCTAGCCAGTTCTTGAAAGACAAAGTCAATTAGGGAAGCTGAATTTGCTTAACAACCACGAGATTTACTTAATGACAGATGTAAAAATGATTGTAAAATCAGGTCCAGTCATGTGATGACTCATTTAACGACCTCTTTGCTGAGTGACCAAAATTTCAGTCCCAGTTGTGATTGTAAGTCGAGGACTACCTGTAGTAGTGTTACACCAGATAATGCAGACCAATCCTTCTTTATTCTCATAAAAGGCAAAGTCATATTAGAATCAAGCTGAACTCATGGTCACTGTGTGGAGAAATCCATGCAGCTTTCTTGCCAACAGTGTAGAAATGATTTGGTCTTCTGGGATACTTGTCAACTTCCTAGTTTAATGGTTGCCCTAGTTTTATCTTTCATATAGAATCATGAAGCACATTCAGAGACTAAAATCTGTCTGGATTAATTACATGACACTTTCTTGGGGAGGAAAAATGAAGGCTCCAATTTTTATAATAATTATAGACCAAACTTTAGTGTTAATCAGCAAATTCAAATAGTTACATAGCTATACAATGGTGGCTATATGGTAGTTGAACTTGAAAAAAATTAGATGTTAAAATACTATGGGATTACAACCATGATCTTGTTTGTTAAGGTTTATACACGATCAGTAATAGATCCTATCCCAGCACCATCTGGCGATGCAGGTGACAGTGCTAAATTTGCTGATAAACAGAAAAAGAAAAACAAGATGTCAGATGAAGAAATCACAGAAAGATTACGTAAGTAGGAATTTGATAGTCATACAAATAAGGCACTGATTATCTTAAAACAATATATGTTGCATAATTTTTATGAGTTGATTGATTCCTAGTAACTACATGAATACATCCATATAATTTTCTGGGCAATTTTCTTGGCACTGCTTCCTTCTGGGATGTTACTTTAGATACCCAGTCTGAGTACCCCAGATGGTACTTAGTTTTTTTGAGACCAAACAACAGAGTTTGGGTGTGCCAACTAATGAGTTAACCTTTTGTATATGTTTGATTTTGACTTTTTGCACAAATACAGAGTGGATTTTCTTGTGCAACCACACTGTGGGAATGTTGTGTGAATTGGTGTTAAATAATAAACTGAAGAACAGCTTTAAAATTCAGAATCTGAAGTCCTAACAAGGCCTCATTTGCAGATCATTTGGATGGAAAGGAAGTTGCTTTAACAAATAGTATTAATTATATTATGTTGTATCTGATGAATATTGAAAGGTCCTGAAGAAAGTAATCCTCACCTGTTCGAAAATCAAACAGTGACAGCAATAAACTTCATTTGTAAGAATAATTATTTCCTTAGCATATACATTTCCCTTCATTGTCAATTGTATTGTAGATAAAACCTGTTTTCTGAAAGTTGCATATCATCTTAAAAAGATATTTGTAAAACAACAAAGTCCAGTCAGTGCTTGATTTGGGGGCTGCACTGGACTCCATAAAACTTGCTAAACAATGTAAAGTAGGGAGTCCTTATGCACCTAGGTCTTTGCTTTTGCATATTGAAATAATAAAGAAAGCTTTTTTCCGCAATCCATTCCTGATACTGGTTTCAGAACTTCATTGTTAGAAATGGCATGTTGATAATCTTAATCAGAGTTACTCGGTACTGGGGAATTTTATTTCCCTTCATTTCCCAGTTCCTACCCCTCTTTTCAAGATAATTTTTCTGAGTGAAATTGGAAACATTGTGATCTATTTCCTGGGATACAGTTGTTCATTAAATGAGATAAGGAATAGCTTTCTTACGCTTTGCTGAAAAATATGTGAGACTGCAGATGACCTGTTGGTTGTCTGCATACATTATAAGGGATGAATTCAATAACCACTGTATTGAAGAAAGCAGAATTTGTGCTAATAAATAAAGGAGGTTGTCCTGCCTTTGAGCTACCTTTGTGTTCTGGAGATAAAGAGATATATTGGTACAATTTAAAAATAGTGCTTTATGTGAAACAGGAATGTTTTCATTAAACAGAAATTTTGAATCCAAACCAATACAAGAGAAAATATTGACTTCTAATCTAATCACAAGTCAATATTGTTTGTGTCACTGCTTTGGATCTGATACTATTTTTAGTTTACTTATACCATTATAATTTCCTTTTAGGAACAATTGTTAGTATAGGAGACCCCAAGAAAAAATATACCAGATATGAAAAAATAGGACAGGGGTAAGTATTCATAAATACGTTATGCATAATTAATTAAATTATGTTATCTTAGCATACATATGTGTTGGTATGAGTGAAAATCAGCATATAAATCAAACCAGATATCCAACAAAATATAAACCATAAAACAATTATTAATGTGTTGTACTATATACAATTTACGTAATGGAAAAGGAAAAATTGTGAACAAGAATTCCAAGCAGCTTATCATTTCTTTCCTGTTTAACTTCAGAATGAGCTTTTTCTCCCTCCTGTGGAAGAGAATAGAGAGTTTATTCTAAGCATAAATATGCAGGCTATAAATTTTGTCCAGGTGATTTTATTCTTTTTTCTTTTGTAAAATGAAAGCTTTAGTTTTTTCTATGTTACTTTGTGTAACTATTGATCTTATTGTAAGTTAGTTTATGATTTAATCTCACCTCATTTGTCTTTAAATACAATGATATCCTCCAGGAAATACAAAGCTTTTCCTGTTCATGCACATGCATGTTAAATACCTGAAATATTACAACTAATTGCATATTTGGTTTGCTTAGGGCTTCTGGTACTGTTTTCATTGCAATAGATGTTGCGACAGGACAGGAGGTAAGAACAGATTCAAAGCTGATATTCATTTGGATATGTTGTGGAACTCATTGGTGAAAATTTATAAAATACAATGAAACTTGATAAAATGGGATTTACTGCTAAATTTCTGGCTTTTTTAGAATAGCTAAGGGAGGTTTTCCAGTTCTGTTTCAGCAACAGTAATTAGGACTAAATTATATTGCATAAAGTTATTGATTCTTAATAATTATGAGAGCAATTTAGATCACAGTTCATAGCTCATGAGAAAAAGTTGGCAACTACTGTAGGTCTAGAATCTCAGAGTTCTATTAAAATTATTTTCTATTCTGACATTGTAATCTCATTGTAGTTTGACTTGTTTATCTAGAATCAGGGCTACAATCATTGACATCAAGATGAGAAGTTTATACCTCTTTCTATTACTAATTATTTATTTTGGTTGTATTTATATGCCTATAAGGGGTATAATTTTCAGTTTTTCAGTCTCTCCTCATGATGGAACGAAATGGTTATTGTATTTAACTTAGTCTAGATTTTCCCCATTAATTTAACTTAAACATGCAGAAACCACAGATTGTATACAAATTGCCTCTGTTTGAATATCAGCTTCTGATTTCTTTCTTTACTTTTCAGGTTGCTATAAAACAAATAAATCTACAGAAACAACCCAAAAAGGAGTTGATTATCAATGAAATTTTGGTAATGAAAGAGTTGAAGAACCCAAACATAGTCAATTTTCTAGACAGGTAACTAAGTACAACATGTAGCTGATGGAAATTTAAGTTTAAACCAGGATCAAAACTCAAAGCTTTGGCCATGTCTTATTTTGTTTGTTTCTGCATTCTTGAAATACCAATATGTTATATGTCTTAAAGAAATTATAAGTATACATAAAAATTAATATATAACTTTGTAATTCCAAATAAGAAACATTTTACTTGAGTCGTTAGTACGATTTTGCAATTATACTTGTATTTTAAAACAAGTCACCATAGTAAAAGACAACAGTTTTTGATAATGAAGATTTTCATGCAGTAATCATTACTTACTTTCTAGAAAAGACTATTATTGCTACTAATACAATATAATTATTTGTGTCCTATCTTTTAGGATCACATTTTTTCCTAAAGTTGGTTACAAATAATATAACCCATTGCAAAAAAATAACATAATGTTTTAAGTTATAATTTTCCTGGGCTGTTGATGATAATGATTAGTGGACAGGGAAGAATCCAGCTTTTGTGGTGATTCTTACTTGCCTTCATTTCTGTCATTTATTTAATAACGTTTATGTGTAAGAATTACTTAATAATAATAAAATTGTGGGTATATTTGCAAGAGGATTAACACTAGATATGTGACTGATAATCAGGCAACAGCTGAATGGTCTGGGCAGTTAACTGCCTTGACAAAAGGTACTATGAGGATTGAAGTTTCCAAGATGTAGTAAAAGTATCTGTGACCAGACAAGATCATCTTCAGAAGGTGATATGGTACCTTCCACATTTATGACTAGGAAATATTAAGAAGTCTGTTATGATGTGAGAGAAAGATCCAAGATACATTGTGACTGATTGACTGACTGGCTAATTAACTGACAAATAGATAGATAATAGTGTAATAGGTATACTTGTTTCTCTCACACTGGATGTCAGAAGCTAACAGTAGAAGAGTCATTCTGGAAAGCAGATACAAAAATAGTCCATATGCTGCTAGACTGTGTCTGTGTGATACAAGTACCATTGTATTTATTGCCATATTTTACTATACTAAGGGTTTTACACAAATACTAAAATTTCCCCTTATCTGAAACCTTCTGTATAAAAAAACTCTTCTTTGGATTAAAGGGACTTCTAGCTCCCTAGATTGCCGACCTCTTTTATGATGTCAACAAGATAAGATCCAAGATCATTAACTGCCACATTCTTCAATATAGTGCAACCTGGCTAATCCTTGAATAACACTAAATTACACAGACATGTCTGTCTTAGAATTTTAGTTTTAAACAAATGACATTCTATTTCTTAGCTCTAGACCAAGGGTGTCAAACTTGATTTCATTGAGGGCCGCATCAGAATTGTGTTTGACCTTGGGGGGCCAGGGTGGGGTGGCCAGCTCAACCTCATTCATTTCGGGGGTGCCTGTGGTGGCTTGACCACTCAGCCAGAGAAAATGGGGTCCTGAGCTCCGTTTTTCGCTGTGCTGGCCTCCTGCAACCCTCTCAAGGTCCTCCCAAGCTGTTTTTGCTGGCAGAGGCATTGAGGGCTGGTTGTTTGCTGTTTCCACAGCAGCCCCGCTGGCCAGATCTAAGCACCCATGGGCTGGATCCAGACCGCAGGCCTTTAGTTTGACACCCCTGCTCTGCTGGCATATTTTATACTGATAATAGTGGTAATAATATTCTGTTCTAATCCTTTAGCTTTTATATCTAACTTGCCCCCTTTGTTTTCAGTTTGTTGATTGTTTTGTTCTATACTGATCTTCGAGTGAAATTTATTTATTTAATTTGTGTAATTTGCATTCTGCCTTTATTATTTTTACAAATAAGTCAAGGCGGCAAATGTATCCAACAAACCATCCTCCTATTTTCCCCACAAAACAACCAGATGAGATGAATTGGGCTGAGAGAGAGTGACTGGCTCCAAGTCAAACAGCTGGAGTGAAATGCCTAAGGCAAAACCTGAACTCACAGTCTCCTGCTTTCTAGTCTGGTGCCTTAACCATTAGATCAATCTGGGTTTCTCAAAATGAACTTCGAACTGTACAGTAGAACAGTCAAGGTCATTTCTTGCATAGATAACTTGCTTTTAGTGTAGGCAAAAGAAGCCTTAATTTTTTAAAAAATCAAGCTACTTGAAGATGATAGTTAGATTCTAGCTGTGGACATTTTCAGGCTTTTGCTCCTTTTGTCAGTGTTGCACTGCAAGATCTACCCTTTTCATACATGGATATGTTGTTATGATATGCAAACAGAAAGGGTGGAACTTGCATTTTGAGGGTGTAATCATGTTTTTTGTCATTCTCTTTACCACCTCCCATTCTCAAGGATGCTGTTGATTCCAGTAATCCAGGCCATTCTGTGTATCAGATCCAGGGCTTATATCTTGCATTCTTTTCTCCACCTTTATGTGATAATTGACTTTCATTGCTTTTTCCCCAACCCAGGATAGATAAATGCCCTGTCTGGTCTAGTGCAGATTCAGCTCTGATAGTTGTGAGAGGAGATGGGCAGAGGAAGAGAATACTGCTACCTAGTTACAAAAAAGCATTCCAATACTTAATCTCCTAGATTTTAATTCTTTTGTTTTATTGCTGTTTTAAATGTCTACAATCTTGCAGCTTGTGACATATGATGAAAAGCATCCATAATACAAAAATAACAATAAAAACTATAGCAAATAGTTAAATTACCTTAAAATGGGAGCATATAAGCAATTATGCGTTTCCCCAGAAAAGCTCCAACTTATAAAGACCAATAGTATCAGAGCTAGCCTAATTTCTGGTCGAAACTATTCCACAAGCACTGGGCCATAATAAAAAGTATGTATGGCTCCTAGCTTGGCCCTTAGTTTACCAGTAGTGGTGGGGTGTTTTCCAAGTTGCTTATGTTGGACAGAATCATTCTGGTTGAAGGAGGTAGTCCTCAGGTCTCTTTATGCCAAGCCAAAAGGGCTTCTATAGGTTAAAACTCGTATTTTAAACTGTATTCAGAAGCCAATAGGTAACTAATGCAGGACTTGCACAATATATAACTCTAGTACTAATGAATTTATATTGTATATTTACTTCAGCTTCTTTTTTCAATCTAACTTCAAACAATTGTTTCACTGGGTTGAAATTTAATGTTGATTTTCTGTCTTCAGTTACCTTGTTGGAGATGAACTTTTTGTTGTAATGGAGTATCTGGCTGGTGGATCCCTTACAGATGTAGTTACAGAGACTTGTATGGATGAGGCACAGATTGCTGCTGTCTGTAGAGAGGTGGGTGATTAAGGGAAGAGATATATTTAATTACAATTAATTAATTGGGAAATTATAAATTATTATATTGATTGATTGATTTCCTGAATGTAAATGCTGAGGAAACATATCTTGGATAAAAAATAACTTCTGAATCTAGAAACTGGCTATAAACTCCATGTTAATGGGAGTAAATAATAGTGTGGATTAGTCTCTTGGACTCAAGTTTGCCCTTAAGTTGTTTATCCATGCTGCAGAGTTCTAAACGGCTTTTGCCTATGATACTGGTTGAATATATAGGAAATATTTGACTAAAAATATAAGTAGGAAAGAAAAACTTGATAAACATTCTTTCCATATCTAATTTTCTCATTCCAAGATCTAATTTATTAATAAACATGATGATTAGAAATTCAGGAACTGAACCATTTGGTAGCATTTTAGTAGCTCACCAACAATGAAAATTTTAAACTAGCTATATATCTTATTTAATTGACTTATATAACTAACACACATTAAGCAGAATCTCATGGGACACTTTGTGAAATGATTTGCTGAAAGGAAGATTTATTATCTCTACAGCTCTCCCAAAATTTAGTTAGAAAATTACCTCATTTAAAATACAAGAAAAGATTAATCTGGCAAGATTGTTGAGGACAAATTCATACTATTGGTAATTATTTTGTTGTATTCAGGATGCTTACAGTTTGCTCTTTTTATGAATTGCTTGGGAATCTTAATGGTTTTAATAATATGCAACTCATTTGTCCTTAGAGTATTAAACTATTTACAGAAAATAGATACTCCATGACTGTGTTTCTGGCAATCTCTAACTTCATTTTTGCTTCTTCTGCTTTTCACAGTTGCCTAATGAAGTCTATTGTTTTATTAGAGAAGATTGAGACAAATAAAGAGTTTAATTACTTTTTTTTCACCTGTTAGCATTTCACCATCTTTATTGAGCAGGTGGTCCTCACATCTTTTCCATAATTCTCACTTAACAACAGTAATTGGAACCAGAATTTTGGTTGCTAGACAATGTGATGTAATATCATGTGACCACATTGCTTAGCGACGTGGCTACCGTGTTTCCCCGAAAATAAGACCTACCCCGAAAGTAAGACCTAGCACTATTTTCTAAACCTGCCCTAATATAAGACCTACCCCAAAAATAAGACCTAGTGTAAATCTCCAGTTCCAGGAAGACTTTTCAGGGAGCAACCGTGCACCCGTGAAACACCCCCCCCACCACACTCACACCCACTATTTGGCACCATAAATATATAAGACCTACCCCGAAAATAAGACCTAGTGTGTTTTTGGGAGCCAAAAAAAATATAAGACAGTGTCTTATTTTCGGGGAAACACGGTAGTAAGTTCTTGTAAGTTCTAGCTGCTATTGTTAAGTGAATCCCATGCTGCTTGTCACTAAACACAATATTATCTGGTCCCCGTTTGCAACCTCCTGCCAAATATTCCATTGTCTATGCTTGTTAAAAGCTGACAGTGAAGCTCGTATATATTGATCACATGATGGTGGGACACTGCAACATTGTGGACGTGAATCAGTCAGTGAGTGTCTGGATTGTGATTGAATGATTGCATTTGATGCTGCAACTGTCATAAATGCAAGGACCATTTGTAAGTATCACTTGTTCAGTGCCTTGCATTGTATAGGTTAGCCAAATTCGGTCATTCCAACTTTTTAGTAAGTGTGGATGCTTTTAAGAGGTATAATTTCTCCTTTAGAGCAAGTTGTGTCCTTTAGTATGTTCTAGTTTTAAATTTAAGTTTTTAAATTTCCTGGAATCCTGACATATATATAAAGTTACGCAATTAATGTCTAACATTAATAAAAGATTGATCATATCAGACAAAGTACATGGAGATTTTATGGTGTGGAAAAGAATATATGGTAAATCTTCAAGCTTAGTGCTGAAAATTCACTTTTATTGTTATTTGTAAATGTTAAAAAAGGAAGAAAATAGAGGGAAAAAATAGTACAGACAAGTATTTGGTTTCTGACTTCCCCTATTATACTCCAACTAATTTATAGTATTTATGGTTTCTAAAATGCATTTTTTAAACACATATATTATATATTCATAGAGTGTTCTAAATGTTAGTATTTCCCTTGATGCATGATATATATTACCATGATTCCCTGAAAATATGACCTACTCCAAAAATAAACCCTAGCCTGGGGTTTTTGGGAGGGGCCTAATATAAGCCCTACTCCAAAAATAAACCCTAGTGAGGAAGTGGGCATGGCTAGCACAGGAGGCAGTCCTTCCCTTCCCTGGTGACCTCATGGAGACTCTGCCTCTTAATTGCAGTCCATGGATCAGCTGAGCAAATCAGGGCCAGGAGCTGCCTCTCATTCTGACTCTCTGGGCGCCTGGAGGTGTTTCTGGCGCACTCTTGCCAGCCCCAGCCCTGCCCGTGGTGCCAAGCAACCTCGTAGCCGAGGATCCCTCTCCCGCAGCTCACCTTGTAGCTCTGGAGCAGGCGGTGACCATTGTTTGCGCTCCACCAGAGCTGGAGCTCAGGTCTTGATTGGGCTGATGCTTCAACGAGGCAGAAAGCTGTGTAGCACATCGGAATCAGCTCCCCCCCCCCGCATCTGCCCAGCTGCTGGACCTGCTGCTGCTTGCCTTGCGGGGTCTCATCACCTTCCTGACTGCACTGCTCCTGCATGGTGTGGGGCAACTTGGCCCAGATCTTCAGAGCACCTCCCCCGTTGCTGGCCTGCCATGGTCCCCTTCGCCAGCAGTCGCACTGCTCTGTACGAGCTCTGTGGCGGCCCTGCAGCAGGACGGAGGAGGGAGGGACAGGTCACCCCTTCCTCCTTTGCACTTCAAAACCCCATCTTCCCTGGCCGCTGAGCCCCCAGCCTGCACCCCTCTCACTTGAGCAAGATGCGCAACTCAATGTTACCTGTGGAAGCCTCTCTGTTCAACCCTCTGCCACAGCTTCAGAGCAAACCTCCAACTTACCTGCGCAGGATTGCAAGACTGAAGGCTTCGAATTGAGCATTTGTGGGATGGGTGTCTGTGCAGGGCTCCCAAGGAAAGGACGATCAGCAGGGAAATCCCTCCCCCCCCCACCATTTTCTTGCCAATCGTCCTTTCCTTGAGGAGCCCTGCATAGACACACACCCCAAAAATGGTTTATCCGAAGCCTCCAGTCTTGCAATCCTGCGCAGGGAAGGTAGAGGCTTGCTCCAAAGCTGCAGCAGAGCGTTGCACTGGGAGACCTCAGAAGGTAACATTTCCAAAATGTTAACTTTTAATGCCTCCCTCCACACACCTTAACCCAAGAAAAGGACGATCGGCAGGAAAAGGGCAGGGGCTATGGGGAGTTCTGGGAATTGAAATCCACAAGTCTTAAAATGGCTAAACAGCTGCCCATGCTGCTGCTGGCCTTGTGTGGCCTCTTCACCCTCTTGGCAATGCTACACTAGGCCGTTGTGCTGGGGTGCTGCTGCCTGGCATAGTGAAGGCTGGGGTGTGCCGACAGCTTGGCCCATTGCAGCAGACAAGCAGATAGTGGGTCAGAGAGGGCAGGGCCAGCAGTAGCTGTGCTCCCACTCCTGTCGGCCCCCACCGCTTCCTATACATAAAACAAACAAAAAAGAAATCCCCCAAAATAAGGCCAAGTGCTCATTTTCAAGCCAAAAAGAAAATAAGACTGGGTCTTATTTTCAGGGAAACCGGTATATAGGGAAGCCATTCCTATTTAAATTTAGTTAAACTACGGTAATATATATATATATTGTGTTAATTTTGCCATTTCTGCATATTCCCTGAGTTTAAATTTACTGTATTTTTATTTACATGTTCTGGGATAATACCTAGCAAAAAGAATTGTGGTTTCATTTCAAATTTAATTTCTGAAATTGTATAAGAATTTTTGGAAACATTGGGGTTTTTTGTGTTTTTTGATTTTTTGCTTAAGTAAATGTCAAATACTTCAAGGCTCTGGAGGATACAGGTAATCCTCGATTAATGACTGCAATGTTTAATAACCCTTTGAAGCTGCAACCATTGCAGTCCTCCCAAGGTAATGTGATTGCATTTGTGATCATTTGCTTCTGACAAAGCAAAGCAAATGGAGAATCTGGCAGTAAAATTGGAAGTTGCAGTAACATCTCAATGAATATGGATAATTCCTTTAATGACTGCAGTGGAACTGCTATAAGTCTGATGTGATTGCGTGATATTTCACTTAATTACCATATCACTTAGCAATGAAGTTGCCAGTGTCAGTTACGGTCTTTAAGTGAGACTACCAGTACTTAAATCTAGTTCTCAATTAGCCAAATATTAATTTTGAATTTGTGTAGGCAATAAACCTTTCAATTATCTTCATACAGTGTTTGCAGGCACTGGAATTCCTACATGCCAACCAGGTGATTCACAGAGATATTAAAAGTGACAATGTGCTTTTGGGAATGGATGGTTCAGTTAAGCTGAGTAAGTACATGATAGCTCCAGCATTCACATTATAAAAGTAATATTAAACTGCATATCACCATTAAGTTTTCATTTTTAAGCCAGTAGGTGGCAACCTTGATTAGATTAACAAGGAAATTATTCAGTCAGCCAGTCCTCTGTGGACATTTCCTTCCCTTCCTATTTTAAGATGTCATCCAATGCTTCAAAAACAAGGAAGTACAAAGCTGAACAGGATTTGTGTTCAGTACAGTCATTTTAAAAAATGCATTGCAATATTAAGAAGCAAAAGCAGTATTTAAAACCTCAATCTTATTTTTATAAAATAAGAAGAAAATATATAATTTTGACTCAGAAAATTTAAATTGAAGAGATAAGTTTAGACTATATATGTTGTCATGGTTATGGATGGTCAATGATAAGAATTCTGAACATTTTTAGTATTTTATATTGATGCATCTGAAACAAAACTTGTAGTCCAAACAATTATAGTGTTGTGGGAAAGATAAACTTCAGGTACATATTGCAGTTATAAAACTTGGAATTTGTACTATCCCTTCTGTTTGCATGTATATTTAAGAAATGTTAATGTACTAAAGTTGGTTATATGATTGAAACATGCAGTTTTTCTATGCTTTCTATGCTGGCTTTTTTTTTCTTTTAGGAATTCTTCAGGGACCATACCATTCCATTTAATTCATCAAAACTTGTTTTTAATTCTATATTACAGCTGATGTATAGATTAAGTCATGATTAAAACAGACATACCCCCAAACATGAATGAACAAAAAATAATATATTGTGTTGGAATATGTATTGCTTATTAACATTGTCACCACTTTTATACTTTCTAACACTTTCGTGATGTTCCTTCTCAATTGCATAAGGATCCGTCCTTTTCAATTTGCACCTGAAACATAATATTATAAGGTTCTTTTTTCCTAAGGATAAATCAACAGCTTGATCAAATCTGCTTGGCAAGAATAATGTACTTTTTTTGGAAATTTCTTTCAAAATTTGCCTATTTCCTGTCTAAATGAAGTCATCATACTATTTTAATATTAGTATTTATTTTTCAAATGTGAGTGCTTAAATGCGAAACATTAGGGACATTCTTAATTTCAAATTAATGGTGGGTGCTTATAATGGGTCAAGCATAATATTATACTACGTCTATTGTTCCATCCTAGAGTTTTGAGGGGTCTTCATTCTCAAAATTCAGAGTTCAAAGAAGCAATACAGGTAGTCTTCTATTTACAGCAATTCATTAGCAATCATTCAGAGTTATAGTACCATTGAAGAAGATGTCTTATGACTGGTTCTTGCACTCAGGATCATTGCAGCATCCTCACAGTCACATAATAAAAATTTTGGGGCTTGACAATCAGCATGTCTTTATGATGATTGCAGCATCCCAGGATTACATAATCACCATTTTGTGACCTTCCCAGCTGGCTTCCAACAAGCAAAGTCAATGGGGACACTGGATGACTATGTGATTCATTTTATAACTGTAATGATTTGCTTAACAACCATGGCAAAAATTGTAAAACTGGGTGTGATTCACTTAAAAACCCCCATGGTTAACAATGGGAATTCTGATCCCAGTTGTGGTCACAAGTCCAGGACTACCTGACTGAGCACAAAGTAGCTCTTTGTTCAGGATAATTGGGGTGATAAAGATGTCAAAAATGACTTCAGAGATATATTTAAGTCATGTTTGCTGCCCCTCCTTTTCTTTTTCCTCTGCAGCTGACTTTGGGTTTTGTGCTCAGATAACTCCAGAGCAAAGCAAACGTAGTACAATGGTTGGAACACCATATTGGATGGCTCCTGAAGTGGTCACACGGAAGGCTTACGGCCCTAAGGTGGATATCTGGTCATTGGGTATTATGGCTATTGAAATGGTTGAAGGTGAACCTCCATATCTCAATGAAAACCCTTTGAGGGTAAGTACTATAACAAATCTTGCCTCACAATGCAGCAAAAAAACCAACCCAAAACTGTATGATCCTTTACCAGGGGAAAGTTTGCATATAGTTTGCTAGTAGTAAAGCTTAGGGACATTTAGTATTATAGTCTTAACACAAACTAAATAGATTTGAGCCATTCTCTGAAAATGTGTTCTGATTTTTATAGCACATCTCAGTCAAATTACATGAAGTTTGGTAAAATATTTTTTTTAAACTGAAAAAGTTGCAGAGAGGTGTAGAACTGTCATTATTCTGATGACCGTCACTATCCTTTAAGAATGTTTTCTTGCATGAATGGGATGGGTTGGACAGAGGCAGAAAATTAAATGGGATCACCCATTTTATTTCTTGTTTTCTGTTTCCTGATTAAGTTGGTCATGGAGATGGGTTGACGATTTTTAGAGAAAATTAAGTTAGGCTGAGGCATAGAGCTTGCTTGTTATTGTGTCATGCTGTCATAGATTACTAATGAGGACAGAGCTACTAGCTTACAACCCTGCCTCCCCATTATACACACAGTGGTTTCCGCAGGTAACTCCCAAATAAAAATACATATCACAACATATCACAGGCTCAATACTAATCTGTTTAGAAGAATCAAGGGGAATGGATGTGTAAAAGAATGTAATGAGTGAATGAAAGAGTTGTGGTATTCCAAGGTACTGGGTGACCTCCAAAATCCAAAATAGGGTTAGGGTCAGCTTTTAAGAAAACCAGGATTTTCTGAAATATATTAAGCATGGGAAATACACAATAGAACAGGGGTATTCAACCTTGGCCATTTTAAGACTTGTGGACTTCAACTCCCAGAATTCCCCAGGCAGCATAGCATAGCTGGCTAGAGAATTCTGGGAGTTGAAGTCCACAAATCTTAACGTGGCCAAGATTGGAGACTGCTGCCATAGGAGACTACCAGACTACCAGACTACCAAGACTGAATAATTTTCATGTCTCTTCAAATTGTATGTGCACAAAAAAATATTTTATCAGCTTTTGATTTATTAATGCTCAAGGTTTTTTTTCTTTACAGGCATTATATTTAATAGCAACTAATGGCACCCCAGAGCTGCAGAGCCCAGAGAAACTGACTCCAATATTCCGTGACTTTTTAAATAGTTGTTTGGAAATGGATGTAGAGAAAAGAGGGTCAGCCAAAGAACTATTACAGGTAAAGGACCTAAAGTGTTGTAAGTTAAGAAGAATGTTAAATATAAATAAAATACATTTCAATAAGGGGAATTTCCCAATCTGATTTCTTGGGAACAATTGCTGCTTTTCTTAAAATTCTTGGATATCTAGATAGAATCTTTCTATTCCTTTTGTATGCATCAAGATAGTAAATGCCATATAGTAAACCAGTGGAAAACAGACGATTGCAGAATCCCCACCATTCTGGTTTAAGTACTATAAGATTGTGTAATTGTGTCAGGATGTTCTTTACCTCTACTTACTCGTTTTCCATTTCAGCTTAAACTGAAATTAAAAGTCTGTCTTTAACATACAGATGCAGGGTTCACATTGCTAATACAGGAAAATTGTCATGAAGGGGAGAAAGGAAGACAATTACATGATCTTCCTAGATGCTTGTAAAAATACAGCTAAGAATAGTCACTATTGTATATAGAAGGATGATATCTACACTTACATCAGTGGAATTCCTTAGGATAGAATTATCTCTATTCATAGCATAGTACGGTAGTTAAAATCATAATTTTTAAATATTCTGGTAAAGAAATGGTGGAAGAACATTTTTCCTTCATTGTAATACCCATCTATGGAGTTACTTCTGTGACTTAATGTCTTGAGTACTGAAACTTCCCCAAGGTTGCATGCTTCTCCTTTCTTTTAATATATTCTTATCATTACCATGTTTGTGTATAATTTCATTTTTGGATTGTTTCCTAAGTGTTTCTTTTGAAATGGTATTTTGAAATATCTGTCCATTAAAACTTCCTGTTTCTCTTTCCATTAGCATCCTTTCTTGAAACTGGCAAAACCTTTGTCAAGTTTGACACCATTGATTCTAGCGGCCAAAGAAGCCATGAAGAGTAATCGCTAGCATTGCTGTCGTGACCTTCATCATTCCTGGTTTTGTTTGTTTGTCTGCTTTGTTTTTTGTTTAAGTCTTCCTATAATATACAAGTTGTTGCTCTTGCTAGAGATGTTGAAAGTCTGCAGAAGGGGAAAAAATTCACCTCAGCTCTAAGATACAAGAGAAGAAAAATGGTGATAATAGTGAACTTTTCTGCAAGTCTTGAAGAAGTTGTAAACTGAATCACTGGCCTTTTTACCATTTCTGTAGACAACTCAATATTTTGCTGTGCCAATGAGTCGTTTTTCAGTGACTTTGCTGTACCAGTTCCCATCTGTGCTCTGATTTGAACATTTGCAATACTTGAATAATTGATTCAAGCTTTTAGAGGGAGGTATTACTGTAATGTGCTGACCTTTTTTCACCTTAGGTTTCCTTTGCTAGGCAGTAATTCAAAGCATGGGAACGTTTGAGTTACTTAAGACAGATAGAAATGTGAAAGTTCTTCTTTCTCCTTTTAATATGCAGTTAGGTATATCCCTTCTTATGTTAACCATCCAGATACCTGGGATTGTAATTATTCAGTAACAGTTCTGAAACAAAGAACAGAAGACAGAGTGGAAAGAAAGCAGCTCAGCACAACTGGATGTAGAAATTTGTGCATGGACTTTGTAAAATAAGGGAAAGATGCCTCTCAATGTTGGAGGGCAAATGCCTGTTGGGTAATGGGAAAAGTATTTCCTTTTCAGTAATGAAACCATCCTTTGAGGTTGGGGAGAAAACCCCACTCCTGTGAATTGTCTTCCATTTGTTCCTTGCCTGTATAGGCTGATTGGTAACTTTTTAAAGGGATGTCTTGGGAAATGTGTTGTTTTATAGTAAAGTGCTTTATCCATTTTCTGACTTGAGCTATGGGCTACATGTTGGTGCCTTCTGATTTTTAAAATTACCTTTCTTTGTATTAAATACATTTTGTATATGTTGTACATTTTCTCTTCAAAGCAAATTTGAAATTGTCAGGACTAAGTATTAGAGGTTTCTTTCTTTAAATATATATATATATATATAAATATATTCATACTATTTCTACTAATAAAAGACCCAGAAGATTTCCAAAAGATCCAAGACTTTTATATGATTCAGCTGACTAAAGCCTCGGAACACCGGAAGTGCTATTTTAGATAAAAATGGGAGAGGGAATAATTTAGGTTCAAAATTATTGGAATTGTGAGTGACTAAGAAACTTTGTCTTGGTTATTCTTCCTCTTGAAAAACTTTACTGTTAAGGAGAAAATCAGATAAAGTGCCTCTCATGATAAAAGAAACTGATTAGATTAATAAAGTTAAGCCAACATCTGGTTAAATGGGGCAAGATTTAGAGTCTCACATTGCTCAAATTTAAAATCACTGTATTTTTTGTGATCTTGATAGAACATTTCTGAATGATAACGTGCCAAATAATAATATAAGACATTGTTTAATTTGGTGCTCTAGCTTTCTTGCATTCCTAGATAGTATTTTGGGGAGAGCTTCTTAAAGCCCTAATTAAGAAGCTGCCTCTTGTAGCTTTTCTCATGGTCAGTGCTAAACCCTTTTTCTATTTTGTGAACCATTTTCATATCAGAAGATCATGAAGAAGGTATTGTAAAATGGCTGCTGGCCATATTCTAGGTTTTGATCCATAGTAGTACAAAGGGCTCTAATTCCTATACACCTTTTTGCTTTCTGATTGATACCAGCAATGCCTTATTAATGCAATTAAAACAATATGACACTTGTACATCCATATCTTGTCAGAAGTATTACTCTGAAAATTGTTTAACAAACCAGTCTATTTATTTTCAGAATATTTTGAACATGCTTTGGTTTGGTCCAAGAAGGTGTGATATCCTAGTCTGAGATGTATTTTAAATCCAGTTCTTTCTTTTGAAAATGGCTTTCAATGTTAATATGGAAGTTAAAATAATTTTGATCTTATATTGATAAATTTTTAAGACATTAAAACTTCCAGTTAATTTAATTTTTTATTGGGTGTTTTGTCTGTTGCTGGCAATGGAATATGTAGAAATGAAGGCTTCTGTGGATATGTATGTTTTAGTGTTTTTTATAATAGTATGAAAAGGTAGTTCTTTTCTGAATACTTAAAATTCTTAACATTTATTGTCACCTTAATAAAATGGATTTTAGTAGATAATGAACTGAATTTTAACAATGTTTTTCAAATCACTCAAAGTTTCTTACAATTAACACAGGAATTGAAGTACATTGTACACATTACTTTGCCTCAAGGTAGCCAAGTACTCCAAATTGTGTCTATTTGATATTCCTAAAATGTAATATACAGCTTCTATAATCATCTAATTTTTGTGCCCATTGTTCATTAAAAAGGATAGGAATGAATTGATGGGAACATTCCATTAGATAAACAAAGCAACAATGTTTGGTTTGTAATTTATATACTTTGGATTGAATATTTGTAACTTGTTTCAGACACAGAAGTAGAAAATTTACATTAATCAGATTTTCAGAAATAAAGTGAATAAATATTGGCTGCTTCATTCAGTCATGAGGTACATATTTCTGAAACATAATTAGTTTGGTCAACTTAAAACATTGAACCAGATTAAAATTTAAAACTGTCCATTTTTAAAGCACACCAATACCTGCAATTTTCTAAATCAAAATTCTGTTTTGTGGAAGTTGCTGAAGAGAGGATATTTTGGATAACTATGTATTATTAAAAATGGAGTGACAAATGTTCATGAGTGTATGAGTTCATAAACAGAACTCATCACTTTCATCAGGTAACTAAATCAGCTTTTGGATCTTAGGCAAGATTGTCATGTATGTTTGATGGTGTGATACTGTAATGAGAAAGAACATATTTCATTAAAGCAAGCTTATCTGGAATGATGAGCTCTTATTCTCCCTCCCTCCCACTTAGCATAAAGTGAAGCATGTTTGATTTGGGTTGGAGTCATTCATCATTTGAAATTACATCCAGTTAAATGGTCATCATATGCACACTCTGGAACAGTTTGGAGTCAATTAACTTTTCTATTAAGTGTTGAAGAATTTGTTTTTGTAGCTGGAATTAATAATTTCTTTATTTGTTCCTTTCTTTGTCAGATGGAAATGAAAATAATGCAAGCTTTTAATTTTTTAAATTGTCCTCATTTTGTATAATTTAATCCCATTCTGTTATTTAATGTTACCACAATATTAACTACTGTATTGCCTGTGTTTAATGATTCTTTCAGGGCTAGAAATAAACATTTTTAAAATGATTGCCAGATCTCTTTCTTCTCACCCAACACCTAGATTAAATAATAGATCAATCAGAGAACATTTGTATTTACTTGTGTATGGGTTTGGTGATTCATCGGAGCATACTTGCAGTGTAATTATCATTAGTCTTCAAAGCTTCCATGGCAGTGAACCAACTGAAGCATCTTGGTGCTAATGATTAGGGCTTTTTTTTCTGGACCATTCTTTGTCTGCTTAATTCCTCTAGAAAAACAGCTATAAAGATATTAGAAGAGTGAAAAATACAACTGAATCTGTTGATCACAAACTTCAACTAATAACTGACAATACCAATTGAATGTTAATTCAGTATTTTCCTATACCAATGAACTATCACTGCCTATAAGTGCCTATAAGTAGCCTTGGTGGTATAGGCTGTTAATAGCCTAGCACTTAGTTCCAGCTGCCTGTAATTATAGCAGGCTTGAATCCCACCAGGCTCAAGGTTGACTCAGCCTTCCATCCTCTCGGGGTAGGTAAATTGAGGACCCAAGATTGTTGGGGGCAATAAGCTGACTTTGTAAAAATGCCGCTTAGTAATAAGCAAGCATATACAATGGAAGGAAGGCTATTGCTGAGCGCATTGGGTTGTATCCCAAAAAATTGTAAGCCGCCCTGAGTCTCTGGAAAAGGGTGGGATATAAGTATGAATAAAAATAAAATAAATAAAAAATAAATATTTAATATTTTAGATGATTCTGGAACTGATTATGCATTGCTATTACTTAATTTTTTTTGTAATGAAAGCAATACTGTTACAAATCTGGTCGAGGTCAATATTAATGTCATTTTATGCTAATAACTACACTTTAAGAAGCTCAGTAACTTTAGACTGGGAGGAATTTAAAATGAAAAATATAGATAACACAAAACAAAATGATAGTGGATAGGGATCCTGATTGGCTACCATTACTAGTGCCAAATATAATTTTTCATCTGTATTACGTGAAATTGACAGTACCTCTCAAACTGATCATTGACTTAAGGCTGTAGAATTACAGATAGTCCTCAATTTCCAATAGTGACTTTTTGAAGTTACAATGACACTGAAAAAACGTGAGTTATGACCATTTTTTACACATTCATTGCAGCATTGGGGCTCAGTTGTGGTTGCAAGTTGAGGCCTACCTCTATTTATGATACAGTATTAACTTGTTTCTCAGTCTGAATGTAGTCATCATCAATAGTTACACAAAGAAATGGAAAACAACATACATGTCATGGTTCATCTGATAAAATGGCTGAAGCCAGGAGAACATTGAGATTGCATTATACTTGATACTCTTTGTCATGGTGGTGGTTGGTCCTGAAGGTCTCTATGGAAGGAGAAGGTGCTTAGTTCAGCTAGTAAAGACAGCACTAAGTAAACAGGCAATTCTTTGCCTCTGATTTGTATGAAAATGTATGTGGTTTTGTCTATCAGATTATGGGGTTACACTGTGCAGCTAAGCAACTACATTGAGTAGTTTCAATAAATTCAAAAATGTTAAGCCATAAATTGGAAAGACCATATCATCAGGACAAGACTTTGGTCTTGGGTTATCTTTTCCAAAATAGTGTTTTATTCAGAAATTCTGTGAACCACTTAAAAGTGAGTGTGGTCATCTCTATAACCAACCCTTAATATGTAATTTATATGAAGGATATTTTAAGTTCTGAAGCAAGTTGAGGAAATATTGTAGTAGAGAAGTCAACGCAGTGACAAGAAAGGATCTGTAAGCTACCTAGAGTCATCTTGGCGAGATGGTGAACTCTTAACAATAAATAAAATCAATCTGGAATTTCCCTTCCATAGCAATGAAGCTTTAAACTAGCATCCATTGATAGCAATGGAGATGATTTTAAAGCCTTGTAGGAAAAGTGAAGAAAAAGGCTGACTGAAAAATTGGTGAAGCATAGTGTGGATAACTAAGTTTTTAGCTTTAAAGAGTTCAAATGATAAGATTATAACTTTCATATTTTGGATGTGTGGAAAGATAAAGATCGCCATGCTTGAAAAACATGCTTGATAAAGTTGAAGGAAAATGCAGAAGGAAAAACTTGTGATGTCATGATTGGAACAAAAGCAACTATGGGTATCACTCTGATAATGTGACAACTGAAGATTGTACACTTTTCAAGACAACTGTCTAGACTCAGGGCTGCCATGAAGCAACATTGACTTGAAGGCAATTGACAACAATAGTAGGAAAAGCCATTCTCTCCAGACAGTTATTGAGATAGAGTAAGCTTTTGAATTCAAGAATCTCAACTGCTTTGCCCTGTGAGTAACCTGCTGGTTTCATTGGATTCTGAACCAATTCCAAGCTGCGGCTTATTAATGCTTTTTCTTAGAGGAAAAGGCTTAGTGGAGTTTCTAGGGATGGAAAAAGGCTTAAGTGAAGTTTACTGGAAAAGAAGACCAAAGGTGAAATTCTGGTTAGAGCAGTTGTGAAGTGATAAGAGAGCAACATTCTATCTGAGCCAGTTTCTTCATGGTGCTAAATACGTTCGTTTTCCCAGACATTTCTGTGATCTTATTAACCTGGTACCTATCAAACTATGCCACGTTTGCTTAAATATGCTTTTAAGGGAAGACTAACAGTTTCTCCTCCCCTCTCTTTCATGCAGTGAAGATTATGTTTTTGAGTTAGAACTAATACCTCTCCAGTGTATTTCTCAGAATGTCTGGATTGAATGTCTCAATCATTTTTTTCTTCTCAGTTGTAACTCTTTGTGAATTTGCTAGGCGATTCTTCAAGAGAATTTTTCCATCTAAGGTGTATTTTTGTCTTGCTGGTGAATTGGCCAGTTCCTTCCAGATATGTGCTTGCTACCTTGAATTGAAGATGCTAAGGGAGATTGGCCCATGGGGTGGTGGCTTTGGCCCAGATGTGAGCCTGACTCTTTTATTTGTAATCTTCTTAGCTCATGGTGCCTCTTTTGATGGAACTGCTGCCAACCCTGTAATTTCACTTCAGGAATTTCTAGCTTTGGATTGTTCTTTTGTAGGCAGTATTGTTAAAATTTTGGCTCAGTTTCTAGGAATGGAAGCAGCTTGTGCTTTTACCAAGAAGTACTGGTCCAAGGAATTTACTCACTTCCATATGATCCAGAACTTAATGGCCCAGGATTGCAGCTCATCTCTCAATACCTCTATCTCCCAGGGCATTTTTGTAGAAGCCATGGGTTCCTTTCTTTTCCAGTTAATTATTCTCAAGCTTCACACCTGCTCTCCCATGTACAGAGTTCCTATTGTGGCGCTCAGTATCACTGCCTTGACCTATACAGGTAAGGATTGCTATCCAATCTTGCCTTCATGTACATTGAGAAACTAAAACAACTGTTTAATACTTGCAGCATTTCTACATACCTATGGAATTCAATTAAATATGTTTCAGTGCTTACATTCTATGTACATCAACATGAGTATTATAACTTGCCTTTCCTACTTCAGAAGTGATGAAAAATGGAAACAAATCTTGAAGCATTCACTAGAAATGATAATTATTTTTTTACTATAATGACCTTCTTAGTGAAAAATGTGTATTCTTCCAAATTATCCTCTTAAGGATTCATATTGATGCAGTATTGCTGCTTTTGACCCTCTATCCTTATGGCAAAACAAAACACAGAATCTAGAAGAATGAAGTGGTCCAGTTCAGTTAAAAACAGACAGTAAGAGTCTGATAGGAACAAAGCATTAAATAATCACTTTTTTGTTCAGTTTATCAATTTACATTGTATTTGACTTTGTTATCAAAGAGCAGTAAAAATTGAACCATCTCCTGGCTACTAAAAACTGCCAGCTTGATGATTCTTTCAGGTTTAGTATAAACTTTTTGTCATCTACTTTTTTTATTTAAACTGCTGTTGTCCATATCTGCCTGAATATTCTGCATTTCTTCAATTATGTATTAAATTTCTTTGATTAAATTTTCAGTTCAAACCTCTCATCCCCTCTATTATAACTATCAATCTCTTCTTGGATCCTTGATTTCCAGAGATAGCTTGTCGTGCCATTTTAGACTCTCTTGTTTAGCTGTTTTCAGTCCAACTTTCCCCAAACTGATGCCCTCCAGTGATGATGGTTACTGCATTTCCTGAAATAAATTCTGGAAACTGAAGCTCTAGCACTTCTGTAATGTAGCAGGTTGACAAGGATAATCTAAATATTCATGGTACTAAAGTTATCTTGCCTTTATTGCAACTTGAATACATAATAATGATCAGCAACTGCAAGGTATAGGATGAATCAGCAATGTGCAAGTAAACATCTATTTTCAAAAGCAGAGCTGTGATTTCTAAGGCTAGAACACCAGAGTATGATAGGATATATGTTTGTCTAGGGTCAAACACCTTCATACATACATTCTGCAGTAGGGGATAGCACAGACACAGTATACCGACACAATGTACTCAATATACTGAGATAAAAAAACCTTTAAACAATATTATAATCTTAAATTCTTGATTGTGAGGTTAGGTGTCTGGTGTAGGGACCTAGAGTGGCATGGGCAGGTGTGTTTCCAATCTCTATCCATGGATGATGGAATCTTTCAAGGACATACAGCAGGATTTGGGAATACACTTCTGAATAGAAATGATCATCTAGGAGGCAAAGCTAAATCACCCTTCGAGATGAACCTCACTCTACAATTACCTAGCAAAGGTGCTATATGCTAGCTGGAATAATCTGGGAAATGTCTGTAACTGTTTTAAATGAAGAGTGGGAGATTTTATTTGTATTTGCACTCCTTTTGAATGTTACTGTGTTGTGTTTTATTTCTTTGGGTATGGCTATTTTTCATTAATATTCTACTTCGAAGTTAAAGTTATTTATTTTGGTATTCTTTGCTTAATAAATTCTTTAAGCTTTTAGCTCACTGGCGTGCTGATTGCTTTTTAATTTATTAATCTGCCAACAGTTTAGTGTGGCCAAACAAATGGGAGAGGAGTATTGTTGACTGCTTCTTACAGTGACTAAGATGACAAATCATTGAATCTAACAACCAGTTGTAAAATATTGGTATAATAATTAGCAGCTAAAAAGGGTCCACCTAGACAGAGTAAACACAGATTTTTCTGTAGACGTATATTTTTACAAAATGTCTCCTGTTTCATTTCAAACTTCTCTTGAAGTCAATCAAAGTCTAATATGAGCAAATATGTTGCAAAATTTTATATCCCTTGCCTGATAATCATGAAGTTGAAAAATTATATTGCAAAGTGAACGTGGTCAGGGAGCTCTCAAAGATGATTAAGAAGCCAACATGGCAGAGCTGCATGCAAATGTCTGTAGAAATGTGGCCAGATTCCAGCATCAATTAAATGTTGGAAACACATAGGAGAACATGCACAAGATTCTTAAACCTGTGTCTTAAGCCAAGTGTAAGAAATGAGCAGGTTGAGCCCAAAGGAGGGATCAAACACACCATCAGTTTGGAGCTGCTGCGCTCCTACCAGAGACCCAAGTCTACTCCACACAGTCAGAGACACACACAGAGTGAATTCCGATGACCTTATCAAACTGCCAATTTGGTTTGACTATTAGTAGATCAGATTCTTGTGTATAGGTAGCATGTAATAAACATGCAGTGTTCCTATTCCCGGATACTTGCACCTAACACCAAGTGGGCTCATGACTCCTATTTTTTTTTATTTTTATTTACTTGATTTGTCAATCGCTTACAAGATAATAGGTATAAGTATAAACATAGTTATGAATACATGGAATGGATACATATAAGAAAAATAAAAATAAAAAGAATCAATAAGACAGGGACAGTAGGCACGTTGGTGCACTTATGCACGCCCCCTTAGGAAAGGGGTCAATAGTAGACAGTCTAAGGTTAAAGTTTTTGGGGTTTGGGGAAGAAACCACAGAGTCGGGTAGCGTATTCCAGACATTGACCACTCTGTTGCTGAAGTCGTATTTCCTGCAATCAATTTTGTATTGCATCTGGGAAATAATTGTTGTTGTAAATTTTTGCGTGATGTGCAGTATGGTATTTGTATGACTCTGAGCAATGTGGAAGTGAGTCTTAATTGTTTAATATACATGATGTCACAGAATTAAGAAAACAAGACAGGTGAGATATTTTTTAGATGAATATTTTATTTCACATAACATTTAAATGATATTTGTTTTTAAGGTTGGTTGCTTTTCTAAATATAGATTAAAAGGTTGTTCTCCAGCTACCTGAACATATTTTATTAATTTTTTAAATCCAATTTGAATGTATGCAATCATAAGTATTTGCTTCTAATCATTTTCCTGGTAGATATGCGAAATAAGATGGCTTTTGTGCTAATCAACTGAGTATTGGGATGTTGCTCTTTGAGGGGGATGTATGTGAGTATCCATTGCATTGTTGAATTCTTGCCAGGTGGTGGTAAAATGGGAATCCCAAATAAGAGCAGATGTGTTAAAATCACACACACCTAGATCAGTGCTTCTCAATCTCAGCAATTTTAAGATGTGTGGATTTATTTATTTATTTATTTATTTATTTATTTATTTATTTATTTATTTATTTGACTTGTATGCCGCCGCCTCTCTGAAAGGACTTGGGGCAGCTCACAGCTAAAACACAACAATAAATAAGTTACCTAAAAAGTGAATTAAACCAGATACAAGTCAAAATTTAAAAACCCCAAAGTTAAAACAGTCAACGCCCCCCCCAGGAGGTCAGCACAGCCCAGACTGCGCAAATAACCAGGTCTTTAGATCGTGGCGGAAGGTGCGGAGATCGGGGGCCAGCTGGAGCTCCGGTGGAAGATGATTCCATAGAGTGGGAGCTGCCACAGAATAGGTCCTCCCCCGGGTCGCTGCCAAGCAACATTGAGTCGCAGACGGCACCCCGAGGAGCCCCTGTCTGTGCGCTTGTACAGGGCGGTTGGTATTGGATGCTGGGAGGAGTCATTCTTGTAAATACCCTGGACCCATGCCATGTAGGACTTTGAATGTTAGCACCAAAACCTTGAATCTCACCCGGAGGACGACCGGTAGCCAATGCAGGTCGCGCAGGAGGGGTGTAACATGGGATTATCGGGAGGCTCCCATCACTACCCGCGCGGCCACATTCTGCACCAGTTGAAGCCTCCGAGTGGTATGCAAGGGCAGTCCTAGGTAGAGAGCATTACAGTAGTCGAGTCGGGAAATAACGAATGCCTGAGTGATCGTGCACAGGGCATCTCGATCCAGATATGGGCGTAACTGGTGAACCAGCTGGATCTGGGCAAAGGCCCCCCTGGCCACGGACCCCACCTGCTGCTTCAATTTGAGCCATGGATCCAGGAGGACCCCCAGATTCTGTGCCCTGTCCACACACAGAGTTCTTCAACTTCAATTGCTGGAATGTTTACTGGGGAATTCTGGGAGTTGATTCCATACTTTTTAAAGTTGTTGAGGTTGAGAAATGATGCTCTAGATCGGGGTGTCAAACTTGCAGCCTGCGGGCCAGATGCGCTGGCCATGCCCACCCCGGTTTAGCTAAGGGGGAAAAAGTTGTGATATGTCATGTGGCAATGTGTAATCGCAAGTTTAATACCCCTTCTCTAGATTGACATACTGCTACCAGATGCTGTTCTTTTTTAAAAAAAAACCCTGAAAGAAGGAAATATTCAGTAGTTGGGGTGGATTCCTCCTGTTTTTAACTTTTGTTCCAATTTGAACATATTGAATCTGATTAATTGGGGCACATGTTCCTGCATATGCCAAACTAAGAAGAACAGATGGATTAAACTGTTTGCTTTTCCTCTGCTGCAGCTGCACCTGTCACAGGTGCCTTTTTTAACCCTGCCTTGGCCTCTGCTATGACCTTTTCCTGCTCAGGAAACAGTTTACTGGAGTATATGCAAGTTTATTGGCTGGCACCTATCTCAGGTGAGGCTCTTCCCAAAGACTTCAAGAGTTGCAACAGTTCTTGTAATTGAATATTAAGGTTCATTTGAAGGAATGGTAACGTTCAAGCCAAATACAGGTAATCTTCACTTAATTTCACTTGTTCGGTGAATATTCAAACTTACAATAGCTCTAAATGAGTGGTACTTACAACGGAACCTCAAAGTTCCGGCTGTTGCAGCATTCTGCACTCAGGTGATCACTATTTGCTACCTTTATTGCCAGCTTCCAACAAGCCAAGTCAATGGAGAAGCCGGTGGTGAAATTGTGCCCTGCCTGCTACACTGCCCAGCCAGGTGGCCTTCCTTCCTTCCACCAGCATGAATACCTGGGGCCACATTGCATTTTATCCCCTTCTCGTAGTGGTAGAGCTGAACCTTTCCTCTGTATTCTTGCTTCCGTGCATCAAAGCAGTTTGAAGTCAAGGTAGAGCAGAACAAACTACAAGACCCCTGACCTCGCCCTTCTCCTTCCAGCCTTATGCCCTGCACTGGGCTTCCTGAAAGCTGAGACAGGCTTTCCAGATCGCTAGGGTGGCGCAATCTGTACCTGCATCTTCCAATGTGCTACCTCTGCTGTTCGTAGCTCCAGATATGCCTTGGCCAGCAGTCAGCAGGCATGTCTAAATTGGCTCCTGCCCTCCTGCAGTTCCCCCTCTTTCTTTTGCTGCCAATCAAGGCTAACTTGCTACAGCATCACAATAGGATGGCAGGGTCGATGGCAGAGAGAGATGCAACGATAGGTGGCTGATTTCCTAAATATTTTGTGAGTGTCCCAGGGATGGGATGGCCAACAAGGTGAGTGGTAAGAGATGTGCTTAACAATTGTGTGAGATTCGCTTTATGACCAATCAATCCATGTTGGTTCAAGAAAACAAATTATTTACCAACCTAGGAAAGCTTATATAGGTTAAGAAAAAAAAGAATAATTTTAATTAACTAGGAAACAGGAAGTAGTTCCATTTTCCCTTATGGAAATAAATTGGCATGTGTTTTAATAACAAAAAATATGGAGAAAATTCTGGAATCAAAATAAGTTGTCATTAAGACAAATTAAAATTATTGCAGTACTGGCAATAGTTGGAAGCCAGTCCTGAATTGATTGAAAGTACTGAATTAAACAAGTTAAATATATAACTTTAAGTTAAATTGTAACCATACAGAAGCTTAATTTTGTCCTTCTATAGCAGCATATCTTGTGAAAGGTGAAAGTTAAGCTCCAATAGAAATGCATAGTTATGGAACAGCCACCACTATCAATATTAAAGGAAAACTTACTGCAGGGATCCTTGCCACAATTGGGAACACACACATTCACTCGCAGATTGATCTACTCTTCCCATCTCTCCATTTCTCCATTTCCTGGTCATCATCACATTTTTTCCATTGATATGCAGAAACACGCTAATTAAGTATTAGTATTATTATTCTGCTCACATAATCCTTTTGAATATTATTGCTTCTTAATTTTAAAATGCTGTTAAAGGAAGACTTTCGAACATAGAACCAAAGGAAAACATACAGATTTTTTTTAAAGTGGAAATGGCAGAACAAAAATCCATTTTTCTTATTTGAGTTTTTGTGGGCTCGCTCTTCTTTTGTTCCAATATGATACTTGAAGCCTGGTCAACCATGCAGACTTTTTTTTACTAGCTTTTTCTTTTCAATAAATCCTTTGAGGTTTCAGCAGAATCTGTGCTGGTAATAGTATAAGTTTGCATAAAGAGAAAAAGATGCATTCCCTGGTTAGAACCTGCTGAATAGTTTCATATTTTTTCCAAGGCCGGCTTAAACACATTACTGTGTGTGGAAAAAATTCTCTCCGTTCCACTGTGTGTCTAGAAACAAACTGAGCTGGCACCTGACTCTTATTTCAACAATGATACTAGGATAGCATCTTCCATTGTAATGAGCAGCAGACTAGGTTAGGTTATCTTCCGGTTCATCATTCAGCATGTCACTGTTCTGTAACCTGTGCCATCTTGATTCCTACTCATTCTTGCCTCAAAAGAGAAAAAGATACTTTTCTGTCACAGCAAATCAAATAGATAAAAATTTCCTGTTGCTGTTTTTTCCCTGCAGGAATGCTGTTAGCCCTCCTTGTATATCAAGGAAATATTCCACGCTTCTTCCAGACAAACCTGTTTTATAGTCAAAAGAAAAAATACAGAGTCTTTAAAGGGAAAGTAATGTTGAACTCTGTTGTTGAAGAGAGACAGACAAAAACAGAGAAGAAGAACAACAGTTCTGGACTGATTAACTGAATGGAGCACAAAGGAACAAATATATTAATAAATGTTTGATGTGAAACACTGCTGGATGAGAGGCAAAAGCTACTTTTCTGTGTAAATGGTAAATGAGGCTTTGAAAGGGCAGTTCACATGATATTATGATGTTCCCCAAGCGGGAACCTTCTAGATGTGTCAAATTTTAACTCCCATAATTTCTAGTCAGCATGAAATGTGTACTATGATTTTTAATTGTGGGAGTTCTAATCCAACATATTAACCAGCAGAAAGTTGATGAAGACTGTACTATTAGATGCGTGAAATAACAGCCTTTCATCAATTGTTACAAAGGCATGCATTCATTATGCGAATAGGACTTTAATGCTATATGTTCAAGCCAACTTCTGAGGAAAATAGTGGGCATGTTCTTCAATCTATGGCATGCTTTGGAACAGATAAATATTTTTATGGTATGGCATAGGTATGGCTTGAAATAAATAGTGAAATCTGAACAAATATATTAATAAATGTTTGATGTGAAATTATATTTGTAATTTCCTATAAAAAAGTAAAATGTTGCATGAGATAAAATGTTGTATGGCCCTTCTTTTCAGGCTCTTCTTGAAATTTAATTAATACAAGCAGCAATCTAGGTTTCTTTAATGCAGTTATCCCTATCTGATGCTCACAATAATGTGGCTATCATTTCTGATTTCTTGTTATACAAATTTCTGATAGAATGCAATAGAATTGTGCTATATTCTCCAAGATCCTTTTCTGGTGATATATGAAAAATCCTTGGTCATATGTTAAACAATACAGTGATAAAAGATACTGTTATGTATGCAGGTTTAAAGTCATTGGTTTAGTTTGAACTGTTCTTGTAAAATGTAAGAAATGATTGGTTTAAAAAGTGTGGGAACTGAATTATCTGTATTAAGAGGATGTATTTTGTGGGGTAACAGGGTGGTTATTCCTGCAAAACTGCAAAAAGAGGTTTTGGAAATGTTACATGAGGGTCATCCAGGTATTGTCAGAATGAAGGGATTGGCCAGGAGTTATGTATGGTGGCCAGGTATTGACAAAATGGTTGAAAACTGGGTTGCATCTTGTCCCAACTGTCAGGTAGTCAGGCCTGCCCCACCTCTTGCCCGCACACAGGAATGGGAATGTCCTAGGGGCCCATGGTCCAGGATTCACATTGATTTTGCTGGCCCTACCAGAGGGCACACTTTCCTTATTATAGTAGATGCATATTCCAAATGGCTAGAGGTTATCCCTATGGCATCCACCACAACTGATGCTGTCATCAAACAGCTTAAAAAGCTTTTTGTAACTCACGGGTTACCTGATGTACTCGTTTCTGACAATGGTCCTCAATTTGCATCCAACCTTTTTGAATCATATCTAGCACAGCAGGGTATCAGACATGCCCTTATTGCCCCTGGGCATCCTTCGGCTAACGGCCGGGCTGAACGTATGGTACGATTTACCAAGGAAAAACTTCAGCAATTGGGTCCAGGGGATATCACTGAGAGAGTTGAAAAACTTCTCAGTGTCCAGCATATCACTCCTAACCCATCAACTAACTTATCCCCAGCAGAGTTGTTGATGGGTAGGAAACTCAGGTCTCCCCTTGACCGCCTTCATCCCACTTACGCACCCAACGCACCACTAGATTCCACTAGCAAAGTTCGCATGTTCACTGTGGGTGATTCTGTTTATGCTAAGAATCTTATGGGTGAACCTTTATGGATTCCTGCTGAGATAACCCAAATCACAGGCCCTCGATCTTACAGTGTACAAACAGAGGATGGTGTCCTCTGGAGCAGGCACATTGATCAGTTAAGATCCAGATTGCCTCAGGAGCATCGCTTTTGCTCCTCTCTGGTTCCCATACCTACTGCCTCTTCTAGGGGAAGGGAGGATCATGAGTGTGATGAACAAGCAAGAATCAACCCCATGTGTAACGAGCTAACATGACAGGAACCATCCCAAAACCTGTCACAATACCAACAACCATTTTCACAAATGGAAGATTGCACATCATTACCTGATTTAGGTGCTGACATTGGGTTGGAGATGGATTGGGAGGAGAGACCAGGTTGTAGTAACCAAACAGGTTCTACCATTACTCCAAGTCCTAGTAAGGAAATGTCAGCAGAAACATTTCCTCCCTCACAAGGTGAGAACCTTAAAACATCTGAACCACGTAGGTCTCAACGTACACGTAAGAGCCCCATCTATTTAAAAGAATACATTAGATAGGCTGGGGTTTGAGTATGGACTGAACCTAGTGGGGAGGGGTGTTATGTATGCAGGTTTAAAGTCATTGGTTTAGTTTGAACTGTTCTTGTAAAATGTAAGAAATGATTGGTTTAAAAAGTGCGGGAAAACCCTGCACTCTGATTGGCTGGCAACTGCGGCTGCTGGCTATAAGTAGCAGCCGCAGCCCAGCCAAAGTGGGTTCATTCTGAGCTGTAGTCACTAATAAACAAAGAGCTTGAAGCACTCCGCGTCTGTCTCTTCATGCAAACTTAACAGATACCTAGAGCTGAGAGCTCTTAACTGGTATTTCCTTCAAAGCACCATTTTTTAAAAATCAATCTGTTGGTTTCTGCAATCTCATTATTCTAACTATAGGATTCTTGTTGATTGTAAAGAGATCAATATATATTGGCGTTATCAGCTACAAATAATGAGAAATTCTGTAAAGTACCGAGCCACAGAAAATTAGGTCAGAATATTGCATTAGAGACTTTTAGGTATGTGGAGAAATATTTACTTTTATTTTATAAATTTGTAAGTTATATGTGGGGATCTCAGCTGTTGATTGGCGTGACAATCCAAACTTTGCTTGTCTTTTCCCCCCTCCTATCAATACTTAAAAGTGAATAATGTGTAATTATAATGAAGAAGAAAATCCACAGGGTTTCAGGAATTGTGCTGGCAACTTAGAGAAGCAGGTTGGGTAGACCTGAAAAGTAAGATCTTTTCTCATCTGGAACTAAAGATTCATGACAATAGAAAAAGAAAATTAATGCTATGCCTGGGTGTTTTCTAACTGGTCATTTATCCTGGTTCAGATCAGGTCTATAGTCTTGATGATGTCATGAATTGGAAAGCAGTCCTACCATGTTAAACCTGTCCTATACTTCTATGGTCTGAAGAAATAAGCAGGCTTGCTGAACTTCAAAGCTTTATTGAGGAACTGCTTCTTATACAGGAAATGACTAAAGTGCAGGAGTCACCATGCACAGGCACATCTTCTTATTGCCTTATCCAGTTCAAGTTGCAATGAAATATTTTTGCACTGGTATATTGCAGTGGGACTAATGCTTGGTCTCTAAACTTCTTTGGAGATACACGATCACCTTTTTGAAGGCAGATCATTGCCAGCTGTTTCTGCTTCTCCTGCAATACCCTCACTTCCTACTTGATACATTCCTTGCCAATATGTAAATATATTTTTCCCCAAAAAGTCTTGTTGAAATGCATATAGAGTTCTCAGTTTAGCTTATTCCAGCTCTTTCATTTATCTACAGAATCTTTTGAAAGCTGAGATTTGATAATGTTATCTCTTTGATTAAGAGCAGGGCTGTCAAACTCATGGCCCATGGGCCAGATGCATCATATGCTGGCCACATCCACACCTGGTTTAGTGAAGGGGGGAAAAGTCCTGATACATCACGTGACGACACCGTGATGATGCAAGTTTGACATCCCTAGTTAAGGGGGAATGAGATGACATCATCCAAGACCCAGCACAAGATTTCCTTCCATATCATCATGGACTCAGCAAAATACTCTGAGAGGAGAACTAAATCAAATTCTGCTTCAATGGTTCTAACTGAATATTAATTGAATATTCTCTATTGAAAAGTTTCCATTGTGATTATAACCAAAATCAAATGCCATTAGATTCTTGGCATAATGGCTGTCATTGTCTGTGGCGTTATAAAACAGGGATGTCTGACTGATAAATTCTCTAAACTTCAGGCTTTAATGAAGGGGGGCCCATTGTAATAAGTAAATGAAGAACAGGATACTGAAGGATGGTAAAGTAGAATGTTCCATCTAGCATGATCCTGGCAACCTGGAATTGGAAGTAAAGAGAAAAGCATACTTTCCACATTCCCCCCCCCCTCAAATCACAACATCCACCAGTTTCACTATTTTCTTGAAGTTTTAGTCCTCAGGTGTCGAACTTGATCACATTACGTGACGTATCATGACGTATCGTGATGTTTTTTGCTTTTGTGGACATGGGGTGGGCATGGCCTTCATGTAACGCATCTAGCCCAAGTTTGACACAAGTTTGACACCCCTGCTCTAGTCCATGACATATTGTGACGTATCATGATGTTTTTTGCTTTTGTGGACCTGGGGTGGGCATGGCCTACATGTAACGCATCCAGCCCAAGTTTGACACAAGTTTGACACCCCTGCTCTAGTCCATACATTTCTCCTGTTTTTAACATATTTTTGCCTTCCCTCTGTTTTCCTTCTCTTCCTTGACTGTGAATCAGAGCAGGGACTTACTTCCTGAACATTCATATAGTACCAAGGATACAGATAGCTTTATATTCAATAAGCTCTAATTAAATTCGGATGGGAACCACTTTCATATCAGTATAGGTAGTCCTCAACTTAATGACCACAATTGAGTTCAACATTTCTGTTGCTTAGTGAAACATTTATTAAGTGAATTTTGCCCCATTTTACGACTTTTCTTGTCACAGTTATTAAGTGAATAACTGCAGTGGTTAAGTTATAACCTGGTTGTTAAGTGAATCTGGCTTTCCCATTGAGTTTGCTTGGCAGAACGCCGCAAAAGGGTATCACATGATCGCAGGACACTGCAATCGTCATAAGTATGAGTCAGTTGCCAAGCACATGAATTTTAATCACGTGACCATGGGGATGCTGCAATGGTCATAAGTAGAAAAATGGTCATAGGTCACCTTTTTCAGTGCCATTGTAACTTCAGTCACTAAGTGAATTGTTGCAAGTCAAGGACTACCTGTAAATGTTTTAAACAAGTAAATAAAAATGGGGGTAAAATATGGCTGTTCCTAATGCTTATTGTTTAATTTCAGCTACCTTGGTATACGTTTTGAATGGGAAGTGATGAACAGTATACACATAAAACAGTGCCAAGCAGAAGAGAACAAAAGGGCTAGCCTACAGTTTTAATTTCTGTCTGGGTTCCAGGAAGAATCTGTTGATTTGAAGGTTTATCTCAAAAGCCCCTTTTGAGACTTAATTATTATATTTGGTGCCAATGGAAACAAGTTTATTGCAGGTTAAGGAGATATGATTGAGAAAGGCGTCAGAGATTCTGATAGACTGAGGAGGTTAGAGATTATGACCTAGTTTGAATGCTCAAAGGACTTGCATTATATTGCCCATTGATTAAAAAGAATTACAACTGACTGTTCTGAAATGTGATAACTGTTATGTATGTAGTGTTTGAAATCATTGGTTTGAATTGTTCTTGTAAAGTGTTGGAGATGATTGGTTTAAAAAGTGCGGGAAAACCCTGCACTCTGATTGGCTGTCAGCTGCGGCTGCCGGCTATAAGTAGCAGCCACAGCAAAGCCAGTCGGGTCCGTTCTGAGCTGAAGTCACTAATAAACTTAAGAGCTATAGCACTTCGCGTCTGCCTCTTCATGCAAACTTAACAATAACAATCCTTTCTGCCTGTTCCACACACCAGTCTTAACCAATTTCTCTCATTGTCACAGAACTAAATCGTACTTTAAACATTATTTCTGCATTGGTAAATGCCTACCATGAGGCCCATAGAAACTGCAGTTAAGGTCAAACAGTACAAGACTGTACTGAGATGTCATGCACAACAATATCATTGGGTGCCTGGATGAATTTATTTGTGCAACTGAAATTTATAAATGAATACATATAGATAGAATAGAACGTATAGAAAATATTAGATATGTTTGCCAACATATATGTTGACACATACGTGAATTATTTATTTATTTATTTATTAATTCGACTTATATGCCGCCCCCTCTCCCGAAGGACTCGGGGCGGCTTACAAAGTAAAAACAACACAACAATAAATTAAATAAAACCAGATTAAACAGTCAAGCCGAATTAATACTAAAATCCCAGCATTAAAACTCTAAAAACCACCCCACCCCAGGGTCACAGCCCGGATTGATTAAACAACCAGGTCTTCAAGTCGCGACGGAAAGTGCGGAGGTCAGGGGCCAGGCGGAGCTCCAGGGGAAGTTGGTTCCAGAGGTCAGGGGCCGCGACAGAATAGGCTCGTCGTCGGGGGACCGCCAGCCGGCACTGCCCGGCCGATGGGACCCCAAGGAGCCCCTGTCTATGAGTTCGCACAGGGCGGTTAATGTTCGATGTCGGCAGCAGTCGCTCCCTTAAATAATGACCCATGTCATGAAGGACTTTGTATGTTAAAGTTAAAACCTTGAATCTCACCCGGAGCGCAACCGGCAACCAATGCAAGCCGCGCAGGAGGGGGGCAACATGGGATTGACCAAATATATATATATAAAAGGTGGGATAAAAATCTAATAATGACATCAATTATTATTACACATCTTAAAGTTGCCAGGGTTGGGAAACACTGCCTTAGATATAGATATATAACTTGCCATCACTGCCAGCAACAAATTACCCATGTTACCTCTATTTCTTCTTATTTTCTACTTCTACCTCTTCTCTGTATGAAACTTGTATATATGCAGGTAATTATGGAAGAACTTGTACGGATTCATTTTTGTGTGTTTTTCCTTCAAAAGATCTTCAATTGAGAAATTATGACTATAGCCCCAATATACCATTCAAGATGATGTAACTCTTGGCCAAACCAAAAAAGTTCAGCCTATAATTTGCCCATAACCTTTTGGAAAATGGGCATTTATATATATATATATATATATATATATATATATATATATATATATATATGTTTTCGTAGATTTTCACGGGTAAAGGTATGTAGGTCTTGGTGTATTCGGGTACACGGGACAAGACCCGAATACACCAAGACCTACATATATATATATATATATATATATATAAAGATATTAATGTCAAGGCAAAAATAGATAAGAATTTTGTGTATTCCTCATGTCACCCAAGGAGGTGGCATTCCAAGTTCAAATACAGAGAATCAAAATCCTGAAGATTCAGTAAACTATACTTTACTAGCTCTAAGTCTACCAATACAATCCAAGGTTTTCTTTTTTCTCATCACTCAGATAGAATAAATGTAAGTTAATTAAAAAAAGTGCTGCTTCTGTGGCAAATTTTAACTTTTGTACTTTCTGTCTTTTATGTACGCCGCCCTGAGTCCTTCGGGAGAGAGGGAGGCTTATAAGTCCAAATAAAACAAAACAAACAAAACAGATTTTCTTCTTCCCTCACTTTCAGAAGGAAGCTGGAAAAGTGGCTACCCTAACATAAGGGCAATGATACAATTTAGAGAAATTGTTCCTTTATTTTTTCTTGTATGGAAATGGAAATCCTGACTTCAACACTGATAGTTCCAAGCAAGAAGAAACAAAGAAAACCTTTGGTTACTACACGAGGATCTATTCTCTCAGAATGGGCATTATATAGAGTATCTGAAATAAATAAATAAAGCAGTTACTAGCTGTGTCTGATGAAAGCTGATGTGGGGGAAAGGACAATACACTGCATGCAGGAGAAATGCCCATCCATCACTAACCCATATAAAAGGTCATATTCTTGCATTAACGTAAGACTTTCCCTTATTAATGTGTTGTAATGAGAAATAGCTGTGCAAATATCCCCAGACTCAGTTTTCATCAGCCACAAATATTTCAATCTGTTTTTCATCTCAGTTGACAGGTTTGAGTTTTTGCACCATCAGTTATACAATGGCACTTTGTGCTAAAAACATATCAGAAGATCATCCTTTTAACCAATAAGCAAGATTGTTTTTATGGGGATAAAATAAAACAGAGGCACTTACATCATCCTGCGTCTTTTGGATTTGGCACATGATTTGACTAATGGAACTCAAGAAAGGAACCTACACCATTGAAATTAGCCCAAGCTGTTCAGAGATAAGGAGGAATTGCTTTTCTTCTCAGAGAGGTGGATCTTAAAAAGTCCACCTACTTGTTTTGGTGGCTGTATGAACAGAATCAGTATTTCTTATTGTTAGCTAGTCTTGCCTTAAATTGGCATAAGCCATAGACTGCCTGGAATTTGCCATTTGTACACACACACACACACACACACACACACACTCATTCAGTGACCTCTTCTCTCTCTCTCCAGTTAAAATCTGATTGAATTTAAGAAAAGTGGCAATTAGTAGCATTTTTAATTCCTCCATACAGAGTCTGTTAATGATTCATTTAGAGTTTGACTAGCTAGAAAATCTTGCAGACATTAAACAAAAAAAGAATTTGTTACATAGTGCCATCTACTGGGCTCAACTGCAGAAGAACCTTTTCAGTATTTTCACACTGAATTTCATTTTGTTTTGCTTCTTTCTTAGAAAATGAGAATGAGACAAAAATACTCAGAAGAAAAAAATATTATTTGGGCTCACATCATACCTTACTAGTTTGAAATAGCTGGGGTAATTTGTGGTTCCACAAGTTATTCTATGTGAATCCGGTTTATTCCCAAAGTTCAAAAAAGAAAATTTATTTTTGTGGGAATACCTTGTTAATGTGAATTCAGCAATTGTGATTTGGAAACCTGTATATAACGCTATTGATTGAGGTGAAAGCCAATCTATTCTTATTCCAAACCAGGACAGAGATGCAGGCAAAGGGAAAAAAATTTTTGAGACAAGTTGCAGTTGGAAAGGAGGTTTAATGGTGTAGTAATAGCAGTGACAACAGCAAATGTTTCTGGAGGCAGCTAGCAAATTGGAGTTGTGAGTTAGTGAGTTTTTATATGGTTTGGACATTTTGTGATTTTTATGTCATCATCTGTATGAAAATGTGTACTTTCCTAGTCTATTCTGCTGTCTGTTTGGAGATCTCTTTACCCAAGTCTGGTTTTGCAATGTATACATTGTTTTGTGAATGAAACTTAAGTTTCCTTAAGCTTTGCCAGCAGGCAGTTTTAGTGGAAGAAAGACTGGGGCTGCTCTCTGCCTTTGTTAAGGAAATTTTCTCCTTTAGGGGAAATATTCTATTTTGCTTCTTTTCTTATTTTGTGGAATATTTTAATCTGGGGAGGGGGGGACTTTCCTACACTATAAAGCAGTGATGGCAAACCTTTTTGTTGTGGTGAATCAAAAGCGCGTGAATGCACAATAGTGCACATGCACGTGTGCCGACACCCACAATGCAATGCACCCTGCCCGCCCTGCACATGCACACGCAACACCCCCACCCCACCCCCTTACCTGGACTGCGCATGCCTCCCAGCTGATTTTCAGCCCATTTGAGGCTGTTTTGGCCCTCCCAGAGGCTCGAGGGAAGTCTCTGCAGCCTTGGGAGGCCGAAAAATGGGCCTTCCGGAAATACTGGAATTGCCCATTTTCAGCCTCCGGAGGGCCTCTGGAGCCCGGGGGAGGCTGTTTTCGCCTTCCTGGAGGCTTGAGAGAAGCCTCAGCAGGCCGAAAATAGGCTCATTTTGGCACTTCTGGTATTTCTGGGAGGCCCATTTTTCGGCCTCCCGAGGCTGCAGAAGCTTCCCTTGAGCCTCTGGGAGGACAAAAACAGCCTCAAATGGGCAAAAAATGAGATGGCAGGCACACACATATGCAGTGCAGGTAAGTTTGGCTGGGGCTCGCATGCCCACACAAATGGCTCTGCGTGCCACCTGTGGCACATGTGCCATAGGTTCACCATCATGGCTATAAAGTATGGAATTGAATGATATGAGATGTTTCTTTCTTGCAAACAAATATGAATGGATAGTAGAGGTTGTCACCCCAAAAAAGAGCAAACCCTAAAGATGCCTTATTCTTTTTGGTCTCTGTAGGCAAGCACCATACTTTTCCTGCTTAGAAATGATTACTGTCTCTCAGAGCAATTCATTTTGCATGTGGTGGTTTTGCAACATATTATTGGCTTTGTGACTTACTGTGTACGCCTTAATTATTTTCTAATGTGCCTTATCCAGGTCTCCCCCCACCCCTTATTTGGAGAGATAGCAAATACCTAGTCTAAAATCTAATTCTTGTAATCCTCCCCTTTTAAAAAGCCATTCTTGTAACTGGGTGTGAAAGTGTAAAGAAACCTCAATTGGTTTGTTTTAAAAGCCATGCAGTCATATAAGTAAGAGGTGCAATAATCAAGGTGTAAAGTTTGGCTATAACTTAAGATCACGATGTGCCAACAATGAACTTAAGCAGAGGCTTTGAAGAACAAAATCTAGCTTTAATTGATCAATAAGGTTAGGGTAACACCTTTCCTCACATACACACAAGATAGATATGTGAGGAAAGTTACAAAGCATATACAGCAAGTAGAGTCTTCTTATACCTTTAAGATCCTTACAAGTAGAGTAACTGCATTGTAAAACACTCTAACTTAGATTTACATCTTTCCTGCAAAAGACAAATGTCCTTCTGGCACTATTTATCTTTCATTATCCCTTCTCCTATTGTCCTGCTAATTGATCACAATTGACCATTTAAGAGGCCTATTAACAACATACTTCAAAAAGGTGTAGATTCCTCCGGATGGAGGAGATTGCATTCCCAGAGAGCTATGTTTCATTCTCAGGAGGGTGAAACATAAACCAGATGGATTCAGATTGAATTAGATGGGATAATCATGTGTCTTCATATGAGAGAAATGTAACTAATTGCAGGCATGTGTTATTACTTGTTTTACAACACGTGAAAGGTTAAAGAAATATTTTCTACAACATCAAGATAAGAAATACCAATAGAATAACTCTCTACTTAAGGTTATAATATATTTTACTACATTTCTTTATTTATTACCCTTACAAAAGCAAAAATAAAACCTATCCACCTTGAAGAAGAAAATCCATGGAAGCAGAGAGCTGGGGAAGAAGGGAAGTTGAGGTCACAGAATAAAGTAGTTTTTGCCAAGGAAAGTTCTAGCAAAAGGTACATGCAAGCAAATGAACACCTAGGTTGCCAAGTTAGAAGACCATTTTTTTTGTAAAAACAAAGCAAAAGAAAACAAAAGTTACTGCACAGACATGGTGGCAGTGGTGAAGAAATCACCTCAGGGAGTTCTTAACTGTTTGCACCTTGTGCAAATGGCAGTGTGGTGACATCCCTTAGCAGTATCTGGATTTCCCTTCAAATGCTTAGGTTGCACATTAATTTGAAGGTGATTTTATGAAATTAAAATTCCTATTCAGGAAGGCTATATGATCCAATCGTTCATCACTCTGAACTTGCCCAAACTTGCCTCTGCTATGATTTTTTTTTATAAAAAAGTTTTTTATTTTTGATACAAACATACAAACAGGACATACAAAACATAAAAACCATCTTCCATATATACATACAGTGTGTCAGTTGGTTACAAATCCTTTGTGTCAGCCTTTCATATTCATCACTCACAATTTATCAAAAAGAAAATTTCTCATATTATCAATAAAACATTATGTATTTATCAATTATTACTTGTGTACAATTAAACTATTTATTTCATCATATATACGAGATATATTTTTAATCTAAAATTTATGTTATACTTTCATCCAATGGTTATATATATCAACATTATATTTTATATCAGCCTATTATATTTCTATTACAAAATTATATAGTCTATTGCATTACCAAGTCTTTTTATCCAACCATTGATAAAACAAATCCCATATCTTGTAAAATTGTTTATCTTCTTGTTCTCTAATTTCAAATGTCAATTTACTCATTTCAGCACAGTCCATAATTTTCCTAATCACTTCCTCCTGCATAGGTATTTTATCATTCTTCCAATTTTTGGCAAATACAATTCTAGCTGCTGTTAAAACATTTACAATCAAATATTTCAACTCTTTATTGTAGATATCTGGTATAATTCCCAATAAAAATATTTCTGGTTTCAAGTCTATATGTTGTTGTATTATTTTTTCCAAACATATGTGGATTTTAGTCCAATATCTTTTTGCATCCGAACAAGTCCACCACATATGGTAATATGATCCAGGTATCTGATGACATTTCCAACATTTATCCGATTTATTCTTAAACATTCTTGCAATTCTCGTCGGGGGTAAGTGCCACCTGTAAAACATCTTATACAAATTTTCTTTATAAGCAGTTGACATTATCATTTTATAATTCTGGGACCATAATTTTTCCCATTTCTGTAGATCAATCCCATATCCAAAATTTTCCCCCCAAGCAATCATTGTTTCTTTAACTTGTTCCTCTTCCATTTTAATTTCTAAAAAAGCCTCTGCTATAATGTGTAGGTGATATTGCTCAGTGAGTTATGACTTGTTGCCACAGTGATGATTCTCCTGACTCTGACAGTGCTCCTCTATAAATTACAATACAGAAGACAAGAGAAAATAAACTTGGTCACACCCATGTGCAAGAATCATCTTTTAAAAAGCTGGTGGGGCGGGGGAGGAGAGGCAGATTGCAAGAATTAGGGTTTAGACAAGGTATTTGCTAGTCATCCTATCTGGAAGGGAATGACCTGGGCAAGGCACATTAGAAAATAAATAAGATAGATGGCCAGTCGCAAAGCCAATAATGTGTTGCAAAACTGCCACATTGCAAAAGATTGTACTAGAACCCCCCTATCAAGAATGACTGGTTTTTTCTGGTTATTTATTCAGAAAGATCTACCTGACATTAAATGTAGCACATTTCCTCATTGGGAATTCAACCCAGCCCTTCTTGCAGTAATAGAAAGAGTTGTTGCCACAGTGATCTCTGTCCATGCTCAAAGGGGCATAGACTGAGAAAATAAATTTTGGGCAGAGTTTGCAACATATCCAATGTCATTGTACCACAAAGTAAAATTAGGGTTCCCATATCATTTTATGATGAACTTGTAAATAGCCTTCCCATAATCCCAGAAGTCCCTGGATGAATTCCTTTGTTTCTGGCAAAATTCAGCAGTTCAAGTTGGTGCTGAATTGTGGTGACAAGTATCATTTTGCAATATTTAATCTTTTTAAAGTACCAAGTTTACTTTTTGGAGGTGGTGGTTTTACTATGGTTCTACCCAGTTTTTGGTTTGACTGTAATCAGTTTTGGCATTCAACTACAGGTACTCTGTGCATAGAAATCTGTTATATCTTCTTGCTGAAATTTGTCAGGTTTTAGATAGGCCATGTAAACCTGTCTATCTATTTAGGTCAACTAAATTAATGCAATTCTGTCACTTTAAAAAGTTATAATTTAGCAGAATAGAATAGAATAGAATAGGTTCCCACATGTACAGTGGTCTGATATTTGATAGGATTCATCTTCTGAGAAATGTGGATAGTACCTTCAAATGCTGTCCAATTATAACAAAGTTAAAGGTACTTGCTTTCCAGTAAGGTTCAACCTAAATACTGAAGTGTCAAATTACCATTATTTGTATCTGGCTCCAACCTTTGAATCAGTTTGAAACAAATTAGGCTACATTTAAATTCATCGAATCAAGATTCAAACCATATCTTGTGGTCAGTACATGCCCCTACTTCAATAATATGAGAAAATATAAAGTCCTGGAGTGATTAATAAGAAATTAAATTCAATGAAGTGCCCTATCTTGAATGCAAAATCCAAAAGTCAACTGCCTAACTGATCTCTGACTTGATCATTGATCCATAGATCAATTAAATGGCAAAACTGCATTCTCCTTCCTGGTTCTAGTTCTAGTTGCATGGCCTTGAATGCTGAGAAAATGACAGTAGTAAGATCACTTTAATCTTGTTGGTGTTTTACTTATGTTGCTAAAATATTGTGTCCTTCAATCCCTTAACCTCAGTAGATTTTTTTAAATATAAATTTTGAAGGGATAAAATAAGGGTCTGGATCTCTGTAGACAAGATGGAATAATTTCCTGTGATAGCTTATGGCCACTTATTGATCCAAACACACACTTGTTTCTTATGACAAAGTTCAAAGGTCATCAGAACCCTGAGGGATGCAGTTTTCACTCCTGTGTCTGACTGCAAACACAGCTTGATTGTCATAGTGACCTTTTAGTGATAGTTTTTGTATGTTGATGATTTACTAAGGAAGAACAGCCAACAAAGATCTTTGCTAAATCTTTACTTGTGGGAAACAGCAAATCCAGAGAGAGAAAAGGCTGTAAATTTGAGGTGGGAAGTGGGACATAATGAAGCAATGAAAAATAGTTTTCCTTCTGAAAACTTAGAAAGATTTAAATTCATGTGATATCATATTATCTTAAAGCAATTAAGGCAATTGTCATTTGTAAGTAATAAACTAGGAAAATAGATAATAAGAAAAAGTAAACCTTTATTATAACCATAGATCTCTTATAATCATAGTTTTCATATATATTATAATCATAGTTCTCTTCTCTGATGATGTAAAGCTATTCAACTCCACAGTCAATACTGCTACCCTTCAAAAAGACCTCAACTATGTATCAGAATGGTCAAACAAATGGCAACTTCAAATCTCAACAAATAAATGCTCTGTCTTACATATTGGCAAAAAAAAAATCAGAAAATAAAATACAAACTGAATAGTCAAGACCTTGTTGATGATCCAAACTCTGTCAAGGACCTTGGAATACTCATCTCTAATGATCTAAGTGCTAGAGCCCACTGTAACTACATAGCCAAAAAGGCATTAAGAGTTGATAACCTAATCCTATGTAGCTTTTTCTCTGGTAATATCACACTACTAAACTAGGGCATACAAAACATTTGCCAGACCAATATTCGAATACAGCTCATCGGTCTGGAACCCACATCACGTATCTGATAGTAACACAGTTGAGAAAGGCCAGAAATATTTCACAATAAGAGTTCTACACTCCTATACTCATTGCAGAATACCTTATGCCACCAGACTTGAAATTCTAGACTAGAAAACCTAGAACTACACTGCCTTTGGTCTGATCTAAGTATAGTATATAAAATCATACATTGCAATGTCCTTCTGGTCAATGAATACTTCAGCTTCAACCATAACAATACAAGAGCATGCAATAGATACAAACTGAAAGTTAACTGCACTAAACTTGATTGTAGGAAATACGACTTCAGCAACAGAGTGGTCAATGTCTGGGGTACTCTACCCGACTCTGTGGTTTCTTCCCCAAACCCCAAAAACTTTAACCTTAGACTGTCTACTATTGACCTCACCCCTTTCCTAAGAGGTCTGTAGGGGGCGTGCATAAGTGCACCAATGTGCCTACCGTCCCTGTCCTATTGTTTCTTTTATTTTTCTTATATGTATTCATTTCATGTATTCACAACTATGTTTATCCTTGTAAGCGATTGACAAAATAAATAAATTAAATTAAATAGATAAGTTTGCAATCATATTTACTATAGAGGATATCAAAAGCTTCTAATTTTTTTGTGTTCTTTGTCACTGCACTTTTCTTTTTTATTCTCTTTCTTTGTTCTCTCCATTTGATATTAGTTTGTGTACCTTTCTATGTTCTTTTTAATACTTTTAATAAAACTTATTTAAAAGGTAAGTAAGCTATCTTAAAAATGATAGCATATTGTTAAAAGATGTGCTTTTGGTATTTGATCATAGACTCTGCAAACAGCTTGGAGAGGTCTAAGCTTTAGCTTTTCATAACCAGCAAATCAGCCCTTCAGAAACAAACATGACCAGCGTTCAAAGTGCATGCAGTAGAAAAGCCACAATTTAAAAAAACATAGCGAAGATGAGATTTGAACCAATAGAAAGGAATAAGGGCAAGATAAAGAAGAGATTAGAGATGTTTCTGTATGAAACTTTGGTTCAAATTTTTATTTAGGTTTGGAAAAATGCATCCAAGACACAGAAGCTTGGGAGACCATTAGGAAGAAACTTTGGAAAAATACATAGACACTTATGCAATGACTGTTAATTAATGTAAAGATTGATGCCTGCTTCTTCACCTGATTAAGTTAAATTAATTTGCAGCCAGCACATAAAATGTCAAATTCTCATTTTCTCAGTGAGCTACGATTTAAATTGATCTAATTAATGAGAAGAACTGCCAATCCTGAAGAAGATAGTATCTATGTGACCTTTGCAGTACTGTTCCTAGCAGGAAATCTTTGTTAAATCTAAAACTAACCAAATAGTTAAGAACCTCTTTAATGAGGAAACGATCTACCTCTTGCAATTATTCACAACAAACCACAATGATGCCAAAATAATGATACACGTAGAGTATTGTCATTGGAGAAAAGCATTGGTTAATGCTTGTGTACGTACATGATGGCATTTGCACGATGATATCACCCAGGTTTCATCATTGCCGTCACTGTCATTACCACCTTGCCTTACAACTTCTGTAGACACCCAGGAGCATAAACTCAGAACCAATGGATCTCTACTATTCTCAATCCTATAATTCACTGGGTTAGTTCACCAAAGACAAAGCAAGTTATAACATGATTACAACTATTTCCATCACACTCCCCAAAACACAACTGGGTGAGGCTGTAGTTTAAGAAGGAAAAGTCATGGTTGAGGACAGGAGAGGACTGCATGATCTTTTTCCTGCCATTTATTCCACAGCAGGTGAGGCAGCCAAATTGTCAGGCCTTAAATTATTGACTGCTTTAAATTTAAAGCTGGCACCTTAAATTGTGCCCAGCAAATAACTGGTAGTCAGTGCAGTCTTTTAGTTCTGGCATTATATAATCTCTGTATCTTGCATTAATTAGCTGCCTGGCTGCAGCAGTTTATATCAATGACATTTCAAAAAACCTCCATATAAAATTGTTGTTGTTAGTTGCAAAGTCATTTCCAACCCATTGCGATCCCATGGACAATGTTCCTCCAGGCCTTCCTGTCCTCAACCATCTTCTGGAGTCCACTTAAGTTCACGCCTACTACTTCAGTGACTTCATCCAGCCACCTCATTCTCTGTCGTCCCCTTCTTCTATTGCCCTCAATCTTTCTCAGCATTAGGCTCTTCTCCAATGAATCCTTCCTTCTCATTAGGTGGCCAAAGTATTTGAGTTTCATCTTCAGGATCTGGCCTTCTAAAGAGCAGTCAGGGTTGTTCTTCTCTAGGACTAACTGGTTTGATCACCTTGCAGTCCAAGGCTCACAGGAGTCTTCTCCAGCACCATAGTTCAAAGGCCTCAATTCTTTGGCACTCCACCTTTCTATATAAAATATAAAATACACTGCAATAAAAGTAAAGAAAGGTTATAATCATGGATAACAGTCACTAAGTATGACCCCTCCAGAAGGATTGCTGTTGGTGCACTAGCTATAATTATGCAAACTTCTTCCACATAACTGCCAGCATGTTAAATTCAATGAGAGCAGAAGGAGCACTCTCCAATTGTGAACTGGGTCTTGTACATCAAGAACAGGAATCACCTCAATTCTGAGTCCAACTTTCTTTTTACCAATAATACTTCTGTCTTACCTGGTTTTTATTTCAGCTTGCTCTTTCCCATGCAGTCCAGGACTGAGTTTAGGCAACATTCAAGGCTACTTGTTCTTGGCCCTAAGTGATAAACAGTAGTAATAGAATTGAGGAGCCTCAGCATAGGGGTGGATTTTCATCCCAAGGATACCAAAGTTGATAGTAGTGAAAGACACTGAGAGGTGTACAAGAACTATTTAGATCATACTTCACTCTTCTGTTTTCTGGATAAAGTCGTCCACTAATGTGGATATTATGATATCCAATATCATAATATGGTAGCTGAAAGTATCCTGGGCAATTTCCCTGGCTTTTGTTTTGTTTTGTGATGAGTTTCAGGAAATACATTTGTTTTCATATGCCTAAATAATTTTCTGTCCCATTCAAAATATCTGCATAATATATGCTCCCCAGTTAAATAAAATATAGTGCAACAACAACATTAAAAATAGTTCATTCAGATAGGTGATTCCTAGTGCTATGAATCAAAAGATTCCATCTTTTCTCCTTAGCAGGTTTAGATTTTTCTGTTTTATGAAAAAAAAGGAATTGGGGGGGGGAAATGTTAGGATTATCAATAGAAGGCAACATGTAAAATTCCACAAATTTATAAAAGGAGAAATTTCCTGACAGAACAATTAATCAGTGGAACGACTTCCTTCCAGAAGTTGTGGGTGCTCCAACACTGGAAGTTTTTAAGAAGAGATTGGATAATTATTTGTCTGAAATTGTAGAGGGTTTCTTGCCTGAGCAGAGGATCAGATTAGAAGACCTCCAAGGTTCCTTCCAATTCTGTTCTTCGTTAGTCTGATTTCTAGTTACTTCTATTTCTTCTGCATCAATGCCACATTGGGTGTCTTTGTTTAGACAGCTAAAGAGGAATAGGACAAGACACTTCTACAAGACTGCCACTGATGATGTTATCTACCCTGGTAATGAAATGTTCAGGAACTAAATGGCAAGCTCAAAGAGCAAACCACTGCCCAAAGCTAAAACCCAAACTACTAGTGTTTTCTATTATTTCAAAATTATATGGCTGTAAACCACCTTGGTTAATAGATTAATTGACTAGGGATTGTATGTTTGCAACATTCTTGTGAAAAGTAACATTATTTCCACTGCTGATAATGTATGGAAGTGATAGGATGCTCCTATAATAGAAATTATGCCATAGGAGACTTAAACAGTATTAGGTCACATTTGTGCAAAGACTTAATTGCAGTTAGGACACATGTAAGTCAACTATTTAGAAAGGCTATCAGGTTCAATTCTCCAAAAGTGCATTAGTATAGAATGATTGTATTTATATACACAATGTAACAAAATCCCAATCCTATCAATACTTACTGAGAAGTCCCACTGAATTCACTGGGACTTATATTTGAGTAGATGTGCTGAAGAATGTCATGTAATTTGGAGCTTTTGGCACAACTTGCTTAAATAATCTGTTCAAGGTTGTGTGAAGATCAGATGTTTGCTCAGCCAGAAGCCCTTTGTTTGCATGTAGGGTAACAGATTAGTTTTGTACCTTTGCTCCGCAGATGTTAGCAATCTGTAGGCTGAATCAGCTAAAACTGGGGAATCTTTGTTTATGCATAACAACATGGAAATTTTTTGTAATGTTTTATACCTGACTTCTGTGCCTCTTATAGAGAGTATATTTATTGTCAGAAATTTAATATAAAAATCATTGAAATGCCATCTACAGCTATGATTTTTATTGTACAATTACAGGCATGCATGATGCAACTGTTTCACTCTTTCAAGTGGGGAAAAAATAGACATCGTGCCTGGAATTTGGATAGGAAAAAACAGCTGCATAATGAAAATTGAATTTCTATACACACAATGTTCTTAATAGTTTACACTAGATAGTAAACACTTCTGGTTTATAGGTAGGGATGGGATTCTACTGGTTCGGGCTGGTTCAAGCAAACTGGTAGCACCGAAGATCAGTTGTTGGGCCCACCTGCTTGCCCCGGCTCAAGTCTGTGCTTTATTTGCAGGTTTGCCAGTTCAGCTGATTCATGCAGAACAGCAGATTGCTGCACGTCAGCTGTTTTACACACAGGGCTTGCAGCAGAAGGTGAGTTGTAAATGCTGCGCACATGTGCGAGCGAAGTGCGCTCTCACCGAATTGGTTGTTACACCAATTGAATTCCACCCCTGTTTATAGGGAGGTAGTTAGGTTAATATATTGAAGCAAAAGTAACTAAAAGTCTAAGACTAAAACTATGTCATCTTAAAAATATGGTTTTGTAGACTACAATTAATCAGCAATTGCCAGAGAGAAATACTGTATATGAATATGGATTCTGTCCTGGTGCTAAGAATGTAGTTATCTAGATAAATGTTTCTCAACCTTAGCAACTTTAAGATATGTGGCTACAGACAGCTAGGAGTTGAAGTCCATACATCTTAAAGTTGCCAAGGTTGAGAAACATTGATTTGAAGTTCTACTTTCAAAGTGGCTTTCTCTCATGAGATACTCTTCAGATGTTTTCAGCCCTAGAAACTAGACCAGACCAAGAATCACATTCTATGTAAAATGGATTTTATTACAGTGGCTATGGAAACAAAATCTTTCAAATCTGAATGTACTTTTCCTCCTCTTTCTTTAATCTTCTTGGGATCTGGGGTGAAGAAAGGGACCTTTTCTTAGATATTTTCATAACTTTTTCTCTTTACATGATATTAGGTCATGTTTAACTGTTCATTGTCTTGATTATCTTTCTCCATCAAGGTAATCCTCTCTACTCTCTACAGATCGGTTGGGATTGCAGTTCCCAGAATTCTCAGCCATTATGCCCAAGAATCACTTTGGTTTGAAATTCCAGGAGTTGAACTTCCAGTATATTTGGAGAACACTGGGATGCAAAGGCCTGGTCTGCACCACGACTAAACAAAATGAGCTTTGGTAACTGAGAACAGCTGTCTATACACAAGAGGATTTCACAATCCATATAGAATATTTCTGCTGAATTATTAAAGGCCTTGAAACAGTACTTTGTTTCCTTCTAAAATTTGTTTTGAACTTCAATTTTTATTATGACAGAAGGAAAAAAGGGTTAAATGCATGAGGAAAAAATGAATTACTTTTAGGCCTGAATATAATGTGTAATGTATGCAGAGTTAATCTGATTGGTTGTTGAAAATATGCAGAGTTCAATCTGATTGGTTGTTAAAACGGCGGGAGTGTCACTGCGTTTTTTTGGTTTGTCTGTTCAAGCTTCTAAGCTCATATTCTAGCAAGCAGGTGTCTGCTAGCCAGCACTGTGTTATCTTGTCTCCATAGTAATGAGATAAGAGTGTTTTGATTTACTGCGCATGTGTAAGAAGTTTTGACTTCACTTCCTGTCACTTCCGTTGTACTTTTCCTTTGTTTCTTTTTCTATATGCCTTGGTGGAGATTAGGTTGCAAACATGTAGCTCCGTTAGGTTTTCTTATTTTATAAATAAAAATGTTTATAGATTACTTTCTGGGTCTCATTTTTATCATCATTGACAGCAGAGAAGAACACGGTCTATCTCCTCTAATTAGCAGGGATGTTTTGGAAGATTTTTACACCCTGGCAAAAGGTTTTTCCAAGCCTTTGGAAATGGTAGCAGATAAAGGCTTGACATTGGTAGCAGAGGATGGTTTTTTCAAAGCTTCAAGCTTAATTATGTTTTTCTTTGCTCGTTGTGATGATAGGGCTTATTTTTAGTTAGTTCCTCAGGTCTGAGGACCTGGTGAATAACTGCAAGATAATGCCTCAAAAGAAAGCAAAGATGAAACAAAGGAGGACTCCATCCGAGGATGATTTATGGCAGTCACTCCCACATGCTTCTGCCGTGGAAGAGCAACAAGAGATAAGGTCGGTAACTTCTTCCTATTTCTATGATGCATGCTATGCTACTTCCCAAGAGAAAGCTCAGTCTGAAAAAGCATATACTCATGATTATGAATTACTTCGAGCAAAGCCTAAAGTTGTACAGTCAGCTGAGCATTTTTCACCCAAAGAGAAAGGTGAAACTCTTTATTCTCCAATGTCTCCAAAGCAGACAATGAGGCAGAAAACTTTCCAAGAGTATTTGAAATCAATTGAATTTCTAGAAGAGAGTGTAAAGCAAGCCAAGGCCTTTGCATTAACAGGGAGATCTGAATACTGCCATTGGCTACAAGCTGTGGCAGCCGGCTATATAAGCTGCCGAGACCAAGCCATTCTGGCGTAGTTCTGAGCTGTAGTCACTTATTAAAATGAGCTGAAGCACTTCACGTCCTGTCTTCTTCCAAACTTAACACTGGCGACGAAGGTGGGATCATAACAGATAAGAAGACAAAGGCAGAGAGAAACTATAGTCAGCTGGACAAGGAAGCGCTGGCAATAGTAGCAGCTGTCAAGAAATTCCACGAATACATTTATGGAAGAAAATTCACCATTGTCACCGATCACAAGCCTCTCCTCGGAATAGTGGCTGGCGATAAACCAACTCCTATCATCCTTTCACCCCAAATGATGAGGTGGACCAAATTCCTCATGGCATACTCGTACAGACTCGTTCACCATCCAGGAAAGGAAATAGGGCACGCAGACGCATTGAGCCGCTGCCCATTACCTATGAACACTGAAGATCCAGCACCTGAGACTTACACCTTTTTCTTAGAAACAGTTGCTCAACTACCGCTAGATGCTGCTGAAATTGCAAGAGAAACCGCTAAAGACAGTTTATTGGCACCTGTTGTCAATTGGATAAAGAATGATTGGCCACAACAAGGACTAATGGACATCTGCAAACCATTTAAGTCCAGACAAACTGAACTATCTGTGTTAAAGGGGTGTACTCTATGGGGAAATCAAGTGGTTATTCCTGCAAAGTTACAGAAGAAAGTATTAACCATGTTACATGAGGGGCACCCGGGGATTGTCAGAATGAAGGGGTTGGCTAGGAGCTATGTTTGGTGGCCAGGGATTGACAAAACGGTTGAAAACTGGGTTGCTGGCTGTATGAATTGTCAACAACTGAGACCCACACCGCCCATTGCCCTAAACAGGAATGGGAATGTCCTAGGGGACCATGGTCTAGAATTCATATTGATTTTGCTGGGCCAACTAAAGGCCATACCTTTCTTATTGTAGTAGATGCATATTCCAGATGGCTGGAGGTCATTCCCATGTCATCCACCACTGCAGAAGCTGTTATCAAAAAGCTAAGGAAACTTTTTGTAACCCACGGGTTGCCTGATGTGGTTGTTTCCGACAATGGTCCCCAATTTACTGCCACCCTTTTTGAATCATACTTAGCACAGCAGGGCATAAGGCACGCCCTCACAGCCCCTGGGCACCCTTCCACTAACAGCCGGGCTTAACGTATGGTTTGGTTTACTAAAGAGAAACTTCAACAGTTGGGTCCAGGGGATATTACTGAGAAAGTAGACAAACTGCTCAGTATCCAACACATTACCCCCAACCCCTCCACTAATTTAAGCCCTGCAGAGCTATTAATGGGCAGAAACCTAAGGCCAACCCTTGACCGCCTTCATCCCACTTACGCACCCGAAAAACCTGTAGATTCTAGTAGCAAAACTTGTATTTTTCAAATAGGGGATCGGGTCTATGCTAAGAACCTTGTGGGTGAGCCTTTATGGCTTCCTGCGGAAATTACCCATGTAACAGGACCCAGGTCTTACAGGGTACAAACGGAGGACGGGGTCACTTGGAAAAGACATATAGACCAATTAAGGTCCAGGAAGTCCCTCGAAACTTACCCTGGCACATTTCAGGATTCATTACACACAACCCAAGCCATGGGGGAAGGGGGAGACCTTCTGAATAAGGAACAAGTAATAGTCAACCCCCTCTTTAACGGAATAACACAACAAGAGCCATCCCAAGCCCTAACACAATCACAACAAATGCTAACTCCAGTAGAGGAAAGCACAACTTCACCTATGCAAGGGGATGCCAATGGGCTGGAAATGGACTGGGAGGAGAGACCAGGTTGGAGTAACAGAGCTGAATCAACCAGCCATAAGACTCCAAATGAGGGGATTCCAACAACTAACATTCCTTCAAAACAAATAGAAATTCCTAGAACACCTGAATCACGCAGGTCCAAACGTAAGCATAAAAGCCCCACCTATTTACAAGAGTACATTAGATAGATGGGGTTTGAGTATGGGCTGGACCAGGTGGGGAGGGGTGTACTGTATGCAGAGTTAATCTGATTGGTTGTTGAAAATATGCAGAGTTCAATCTGATTGGTTGTTAAAACGGCGGGAGATCTGAATACTGCCATTGGCTACAAGCCGCGGCAGCTGGCTATATAAGCTGTCAAGACCAAGCCATTCTGGCGTAGTTCTGAGCTGTAGTCACTTATTAAAATGAGCTGAAGCACTTCGTGTCCTGTCTTCTTCCGAACTTAACATAATGTTACAGGACCCTGTCTGTACTATATTTAATTATATATCTCTGTTCCTTTTCTCTTTTAGTGGAATGTTAGACAAGGCTTCAGATCTCCTGGCATGCAGAAACTTCAAAGTTGAAGAATACTGGCAAGTTATCAAAGGTTTTAATAATAAACAGTCAATGCTGGTTCTCAAGACTTACATATTTATTTTCATAAAACTACCCCCTAAGAAGAAGATAAAAAAGAATAAACAAAGAATCACTATTTGCTGAATCATTCCTTTGGAAGTTGAGAAAGAAAAAGAGGTTTATTAAATTTTGCTGAGGGATTTGGCAAGTTCCAATTGCATCCTTCCCTGACATGGTATCGTTTAGGTGTGTTGGTCTAGGATTCCCAAAATTCTTTCAGCCATGCTGGCTGGCTGCTCAGCATAGCTGATCTGTTGGATTTGCTGTTCTCAAAATACTTACATGGTCACTCCTTTTATGGGTCTGAGGTACTCCACATATCATCGAAAGGTAGGCCTGAGTAATAAGGTTTCCTTGTTATTTGTTTGCAAATATAATACTAATAAATAATAATGTATTAAACTTGTATGCCATCCAACCTCTACAACTCTGGGGTGAGTGTGTTTCAAAACAATTAAACAAATAAATTACAATAAAATAAATAAAACACAGAATATAAAAGATGACAAGTGCAGCAAACCAGATTGAATCAAGAGAGAGGTCTCACTATTTCTCACCACAGGTGAAAATCCAGTTCTTCTCTGCTCTGCTGAACAAGAGGGTGGGGGCATCCAGAACTTGGGGAAATATCATTCCAGAGGGGAGACCCTGCAACTGAGCAAGTGACCTTCAGGGTCTCAGTAGATGGTGTTGTTTAATCAGAGGAACCAGAGCATGCCATTGTAAGCTGCCTGTATCCCTATCGCTAGCGATGAACCCCTCAGCAGGAGGATGTAAGGTATGTGCAAAGTGATTCCCTTATGCCTTGTTAAGCAAATGTGTGAATCAGATTACAGCTTCCCTGACATCCAGAGGATCAGAAAATGATACATTTCTAAAAACTGTAACCCAGGATATGACTTTATCACACCATGTGGGCCTATATGTACATCAAAGCCATATGAGTGAAGGAACATTACAAAGTCTAAGTTTGACTTTCACAGATAAAAAAGTTTCAGACTTAGTTTGGAATTTGGGCCATGAATTCAGAAAAATGAAAATATACCAACGTGTAATATTTCATTTCACATTTTTTCAATTTTATAGAGGACAATGCAAGGGCAATAAAAGAAAGAAAGGTATGCATAAGCTTGGTCAAAGGCAATTTGTTCCTGCTGGTTTCCTGCAGTTTGGAAAGCAGGAGAGAGGGTCCTGCAGAGTGAAGAATCAACAATTCTTCCCAAACCAAGAGGAAACTGATTTAGAAACTGATTTCTCTATCCTTTAACAATTGGTGTGAACAAGTTCTCAATATGAATCTTCATTACTTTCCTTTTTATGTCAACTTTCTTTTCCTTTCTAACCATTTGGAACTCACTGGATTCATAGTTGGCATGTTTGGGTCTTAGCACACTATATGACCTCAGTAACTATGGTTCGTGAATCACAGTTTATGGCTTAGCTGTTATTTTAATCCAGCAATTGTGGCTCATTTAATAGCAATATCATTTAGACTTATATAGTACCCAATAGTGTTTTAAGGCCCTTTCTGAGTGGTTTATAATGTCAGCATATTCCTCCCAACAGTGTCAGCATATTGCCCCCAGATTGCTGGGGGGTAATATGCTGATATAAACCACCAAGAGAGCACTTGAAAGCACTATGGGGCAGTACATATTTTATTGAGCTCGGAAGGATGAAGGCGGAGTCAACCTTGAGCCCCATCAGGACTGAACTCAGATTGTGGACAGTCTTCCTTTTTTTTCTTATTACAACCCTGTAATCCCTATTCAGGATAGAATTGGGGTGACTGTTTGAAGCTGAGCGTTTACTGGCCAGCTGCCCTTCCTGACACCTATGTGGAGTTTGTAGCAGATTTTTTTTTTCCTTTGCACGCTTGGAAGGAAACATCTGCTGCTACCTAGGATTGAATTCTCAACCTTCCGAGTGGTGACACCACTAGGTCACTGTGCTGTTCCATCAGGGCTCTTCATTATTTAAGAAATACTAATCAATTTGTATTCTGGCTGGGAATTTGGGAGCGGATGTCTATTTCCAAAATAGATCGACTTAGAAAGGCTGGTTTCAACATCTCTGTATACCAAAATTTTTAATGTCAGGGTGTGGACATTCAAAATTCAATATTCACAGGCAATTGGCTGGCCTCTCATGACTGTGGCTGGATAACAGTGCCATTGTCATAAGAATGGCCATTGCAAAGCAGAGATTTCCTGAGACAGGAAATCTAGTCCTGCCAAGAATGTAATAAGGGTTAACAGAGAGGCAGTTTCTGTAAGCAACACCAGAATGTTTCCTTCCTGCCTTCCTTACAGGATTAGGCCAGTAATTTCTTCTAACAACCAGTTCTCCAAACTGCTTAGAATGTTAACAACCAGTTCTAGCGAATAAGTGAGAACTGGTAGAATCTCACCCCTGCATAATATAGTCTGATTAATCTGATTTAGCAATGCTATGTGAATCACCTGTTGTGTTTTATTTAAGCATGAATAAGCAAGTCATGTCTTACGGCAAAATGTGAAGTCAGTCTATAAATATCTTTATAGCTACAATATGGAATATCTTGAGACTTATTTATACAAGGGGCAATCCCTTTAGCATGAGAATTCCAGCTTGATTATTACATAGAACATGGGAGGTGAAGGAGAAGAAAATGAGTGTACAGCAATGTGATAGCTTTTCTGTGTGAATCTTTTTAGTATCTGGACAGCCCAACTGGGAGTCTTGACTAGCCTGCAAATCCCTGCAAAGCAGATAACAGAATTAGAAACTCTTAATTTTGAAATCAGTAGAAATGAAAAAAGTATATCAGATTCTCTAAAATACATGCCAGCAAACTGTGGCATTTAAAAGAACATCAGTATGGAAACATTTCCCTTGATGAAGCATGCAGTGCTGTTTATTCGATGCTGTATAGTCTAATTTTTAATTGTATTTTACATTAAATTTTACTGGTTTTAGATTTTATTGGGCTTGGGGTTTAATTGTGTTTTTAATTAATTTAATTTGTATGTGTAATTGTGTAAACACAATTTGCATTGTGTAATTTTTATATTGTGAGCCGCCCTGAAGTCCCAGGGAGAGAGGGCGGCATACAAGTCCAATAAATAATAATAATAATAATAATAATAATAAATAATAATAATAAATAATAATAATAATATCATCATCATCATCATAGCAATTACAGCAATTTCAGAATTGAATATGAACATACATAATATGTGGTAAAGTGTGAGGCAAGAATCTCTTCTTGCTTCTTTCTTACAAAACAGCTTTCCACATCAAGCCTTTCCGAGAAGCTTAAGGATTACACTCTTTCTGTAAAGGAAAACAATATATTGTTATCATTGGTAATGGTAAGAAGTGTTTCAGGGTCAGCCAAGTTTAAAAACACCAACAGGTTCAAGTGAACATTCATCTATTACCTCTGAGTTAAATGAGGAAAGCGTTCTCTGAGATACCAGAATATTATACAGAAATTATAATCTTAACATTTCATGTGATTCTTAACCCATTTTTTCTGGTTTCTGACTATGACTCTTAAATTCAACTGTGCAATTATTTATTTATTTATTTATTTATTTATTTATTTATTTATTTATTTATTTATTTATTTTTGAGACTTGTATGCCGCCCCATCTCCGAAGACTCGGGGCAGCTCACAACTAAAACAGTAACAATAAATAATTAAAAAGAAATTAAACAGATTACAAGCCCAAAAATGAATTTATAAACTTAGAAGTATAAAGCCACCCTCCCACGGGGTCACAGCCCGGATTGGTCAAACAACCAGGTCTTTAAATCATGGCGGAAGGTGCGGAGGTCAGGGGCCAGGCGGAGCCCCAGGGGAAGTTGATTCCAGAGGTCCGGGGCCGGGACAGAATAGGCTCGTCATCAGGGGACCGCCAGCCGGCATTGGCCCGCCGACGGGACCCCAAGGAGTCCCTGCCTATGTGCTCACACAGGGCGGCCGGCAATTGCTATCGGCAGGAGTCACTCCCTTAAATATTGAGGACCCATGTCGTGAAGGACTTTGTATGTTAAAACTAGAACCTTGAATCTCACCCAGAGCGCAACTGGTAACCAATGCAGACAGCGCAGGAAGGGGGTAACATGGGAGAACCGGGAAACTCCCATCACCACCTGCGCCGCCGTATTCTGCACCAGCTGCAATCTCCGGATGGTATGCAAGGGCAGTCCTAGATAGAGAGCATTGCAGGAATCGAGTCTAGAGGTAACAAGGGCGTGAGTGACTGTGCGCAGGGCATCTCGGTCCAGAAATGGGCGTAGTTGATGAACTAGGCGGAGCTGGGAAAAGGCCCCCCTGGCAACGGCCCCCACCTGCTCCTCCAACTGGAGCCATACATCCAGTAGGACCACCAGATTCCACGCCCTGTCCACAGGGGGCAACACCACTCCCCCTATGGTTAAAGATGGACATTCCTGACTGGGCCGAGATGCCGGTATGCACAGCCACTCAGTCTTGGCCGGGTTGAGTCGAAGCATGCTCCCGCTCATCCAAATCCATACTGCATCCAAACACTGGGTCATCAGGGAGAGGGCATCACCGATCTGGTTCGGGGTGGAGATGTACAGCTGGGTGTCATCTGCGTACTGATGGAAGCTCACCCCGAAACCACGGATGATCTCACCCAGCGGCTTCATATAGATGTTAAATAGCAGAGGGGAAAGAACCGACCCCTGAGGGACCCCACAAGAGAGCACCCTCGGGGCCGACCTCTGCCCCCCACCAATACCGACTGATACCACCCCGAGAGGTAGGAGGTGAACCACCGAAGCACAGTGCCCCCCATTCCCAACCCCTCGAGTGCAGAAGGATACCATGGTCGATGGTATCAAAAGCCGCTGAGAGGTCTAATAGGATTAGGACAGAGGAAAGACTTCTGTCCCAAACCCTCCAGAGATCATCCATCAGCGCGACCAATGCCGTCTCCGTGCTGAAACCAGGTCGGAAGCCCGATTGATACGGATCCAGGTAGTCCGCTTCATCCAGGAAGAGTGGAAACTGCCGAGCCACCACACTCGCAACAACCTTCACCAAAAAGCGAAGGTTGGAGACTGGACGAAAGTTGTCTAACATGGTCGGGTCCAGGGCAGGCTTCTTCAAGAGGGGTCTCACCACCGCCTCCTTCAAGGCGGAGGGAAAAACACCCTCTCTTAATGAAGCGTTGACAACTGCCCGGAGCCAACCGCAGGTGGCCACCCTGGCGGCATAAGCCAGCCAGGAAGGACACAGGCCCAATAAACATGTGGTGGAACTCAGCCGCCGCATAGTCCTGTCCACTTCATCCTCAGAAACAGGATCAAACTCATCCCAGATCACACTGGCCAGACTGCCTGTATCCCGTTCCTCAGACCACTGCAAATCAGAGGACAACCCGCTCCGAATCCGAGCAATCTTATCCAACAGATATTGACCAAACTCCTCAGCCCTTCCCCGCAGCAGGTCCGCCCTCCCTTCCGTACGAAGGAGAGAGCGGGTAACCCGAAACAGGGTGGCTGGGCGATTATCTGCGGACGCTATGAGGGCAGAGAGATAAGACCTCCTCGCCGCCCTCATAGCTCCCAGGTAAGTCCTGATATGGGCTCTTAGCTGGGCTCAATCAGACTGGGAGCGGGTGGACCTCCACCCGCTCTCTAAACCCCTCCGACGGCGTTTCATCTCCCGGAGCTCCTCCGTATACCAGGGAGCCATCCGGGATCCACAGTGTGTGAGGGGACGCATGGGGACAACCCTGTCGAGGGCACCAGACGCAGCCTGTTGCCAAGCAGACGCCAGATCCTCAACAGAGCCATGGGCAAGGGAAGAGGGAAAAAACCCCAGTTCCGTCCTGAACCTCTCAGGGTCCATCAGGCGTCTGGGGTGGAACCATCTAAGTGGCTCCTCATCCCAGCAGCGGGGGGTGGCCTGTTGGAAGACCAGCCGTAGGAGATAGTGATCAGACCATGGAACGGGCAGTGCCACAACAGTGGCCGGCCCTCTGTCACTACGCCACTGTTCAGAGACAAAAATTAGGTTGAAAGTGTTTCCCCCTCATGAGTCGGGCCTTGAATCAATTGGGTCAGGCCCATGGCTTCCATAGAAGCCATGAATTCCTGGGCAAAGCCTGACGCCCCACCCAGGGAAGGAAGATTGAAGTCCTCAAGGACTATGAGGTCCAGGAATTCCACCGCCAACCCCGAGAGGACATCAAGAAGCCCAGGCAGGGCCGCTGCCACACAGCTGGGGGAAAGGTATGCAAGCAGCAAACCCACCCAACCATTAGGCCCCCACCTCAGGAGGAGGGTCTCACTCCCGCCTATCTCTGGAATGGAGACCTCCCTTGGAAACAAGGTCTCCCGAATAACCGCAGCCACCCCACCACCCCTTCCCTGGCCCCGTGGCCGGTTCAAAACCCGAAAACCTGGAGGGCACAATTCAACCAGAGGGACACCACCCTCTGGGCCCAACCAGGTCTCGGTGATGCAAGCCAGGTCCGCAGCCTCCTCCTCTATGATCTCACAGAGGAGGGAAACTTTATTAGCCACGGACCTGGCATTAAAATACACCAGCCTAAGCCCAGGGGTCCCGGTTCCTGTGCCCCCTAGGGAGGAGGCCATAGGGTCGGAGCATGCCACCGCACAAAGATGGCGGGTGCGAGCTCCCAACACATGATATGGCCCTATGCCTCGACGTCTCCTACCAATCCCAACCACCCTGGGGATCATGGTCCCCTCCTCACCCCCAGGGCCCCGCCGGTCCCCAACCCCCCGCCATGTATCGGGCTGCAAAAAGACCCATCCACCCCCCTCCCTAACCCCTTAAGACGGCCAATTAAAAAATTTAAAAGTTTCCCCTTCGTACCAAATTTAAAATTTAAACCCTTGGTCGCAGCATGCCTCCTCTTGGGATCCCAGGATCTGTCATTAAGGTAAGCTCTTGACAGCCCAAGGGGCCACTTCACAGACAGGGGAACCGCCTGGAGGGCTCGTAATTCCAGCAGAGAGTAGGCAGGCATAATAAATACATTCCAGGGCATATCGGTATAATAGGCTATAAGCTGGATGGAAACAACTGCAAAGATGGAATAAAAGCAGTACAGGGGGCAAGGCAATGATGGTCAGGGACAATCCACGATCAGCAGCTCCCTCACAGCTGCCGATGGCCAGAGTCAAAATGGTCCAGTCACTGCTCTCCCACCACAGTGGCTTGTGGAAAAAGTCCAGAACAACCCCTTGCTCTCTCACTGCAAGGGGGTTAAGTCCATCCATTGCCCTCTCACTGCAATGGAGAATAGCCAGGCCCCAGAAAGAGGAAGTTGGATAAAAGTCTGGATAGATGGTATAAGTAAGCCAGGCACCCTCTATAGTAACGAGAGAAGTCCAAGTTGATGACATTAAAAGATGAAAAGATGACATAGAAAGATGAGGAAATGGTGGCCAGAGATGGAGCCTATGAAAAACACAGGATGACCAGATCCAGAAAAAGAGTCCAGAAACAATCCAGCGTTCATAAATCAGCCACGGCCATGGGTCCAGAACCATGGCGCCATCTCTCCCTGGGGGGGGGGTCTCTGCTGGAAGTTCAACCCACAACCCCATCCAGAGCAGCACCGACTCACCTGGCCCAGGCTGTGACCACGAACGCCTCCATTCTGGGCTCTCCAGACCCGCAGGCCTTCAACCCTCTCCGGTAGACTTTCCCTCCCAGCACTCTCACTTCTGGGGGAGACGAGGGGGCAGCACATTGAGGATGGGCCAGAAGTCCAGAGCCCCTGTAGAAACGCTGTCCCCACCAACAGGCAACAGAGGGGGGAAGGACCCACCAGGCCATCAATCCCAGCATCGTCATCATCGGGCCTCTCACTACTACCATAACGCTGTAGGCCTTCGCTCCGGCAGCCGTTTTCCATGGCGCCAGACCGCCAATGCTGTGGCCGAATCCCAGAATGCCGTAGCCGCCACAGCTGATCTTCCACACCACCAGGCCCATCGTCAGCCCCCAGCAGTTGACGACCACCGCTGGCAGCCGCATTGGGTCCGAGGTTGCTGTCAGCGCAGGCACTCAAACTTTCTCGGCTCCAAGGCTCCGCGAGGCAAGCGGCAGCGTCGCTACGCCTCCCGCTGCGCCTCCCACCTAGCCGGAAATCCACCAGCCGCTGCGGAGGCTGCGGGGGGAAAAACCCACCGCCGCTGAGCCACCGGCCCAAACTCAGCCGGAATGGCTCCAACGGCATCTCGCGACCCTCCAGGACAACTCCTGGGAGAACCAGCAGCAGCGGACAACCTCTTTCCACAGCAACAGCCCAAAAACCTCCAACGCCAGGAGAGCTCACTCAGCGCCGAACTGCCATCTTGGGCAGGCGCAAACCAATAGTGAAACTCAAGAGTGTGTTTCCCATCAAAATCTGTAGTGTAAGTCAACAAAGATTTAACACGAATTTAAAAACATGAAGAAAATAATAATAACTGCCCCCAGCCAGAAGTAGCTTCAAGCATTGTGATTTTCATCTCACCACATGCTAAGTGGATGCCCTAAAGCAGCCATCTTAGGTAGCAATATAATCTTTTCAATAAATAAATATATTGGGAGGTGCCAAAAGTTATTTAAGACAGGTGGCCATATAAATCTTTTAAATACACACATACACACAAAACGCATGCATGCATACATACATAAAATGAAAAGTTTCCCAACTTGATATTTTCAGCAACTGCTGCAGTGCAGGAGGCAGTCATAGCAAACAAGCAATTAAACAAGAAATCAGAGCAGCCATAAATGATCTTGGCATTTTCTGAAGTAATCTGAAATGGAGGCTGGCATATTTTGCTTTTTTTTCAAATCTCACCTCAGCTTTGGGAAATCAATGCCTCAGAGCTCACCTGCAGAATTTGCTTGTCCTAGAGCAAAAGTAGAACACTGTTTCTCAAAGTGAGGAATACAAAGTTTTCTCCAAAACCTGTCCCAAGTTTACCTCAAAGCTGAGCATCTTTCATTTTACACGTTTTGCATCAAAGATAGTGTTTCCTAATTTCTGCTGACACAAGCAATGTGGAGTAGTTCACCTATTGCTCTTCATTTCATTGTAAGCAAATGCCCCTGCTCCAATTGTCTAATGTGTGCTGTAGTGAGAATGCCCCTTTGCTTCTGGTCACTGGTGACTGCTCTCAGTGAGCATTTTGTTCTGGGCTGATAGGCTGTCCACCTGCTTCTGAAGGGTCTATGCCCAGGGGAATCAGTGGGACTCTGTCTTTTTGGTTTTTTTCAGAGGAAGATCAGTGGTGTAGTGAATTTCTGGGTTTTTAAATTTTTGTTCTTTTGATTCATTGGTCAACCAGAGAGAAAGTGAAATGAAGGACCATTTTTAAAAACTGGGTTAAATTGGTTATAATCTTGCCAATTTCCCTCTTTAGCTCAAGTGAAAGGAATGTTGGTAACGTTGTGGTCCTTCCTTCCTTCCTTCCTTCCTTCCTTCCTTCCTTCCTTCCTTCCTTCCTTCCTTCCTTCCTTCCTTCCTTCCTTTTCCCTCCCTCCCCCTCCCCCTCCCTCCTGAAGTGGTTAAGTATGAAGGAGCTGATAATGAGGGTTGCTTATACAACAGGTCTATCAATGGAAACTATTTGCCCTCAAAGATCTTCCCAGGGAAAGGAAAGTAATTGGTGCTTCTTCCTTAGCAGGGGTGGAGAGAATAGAAAAACAAGGATTCAAGAACATTGTACAGAACATTGGGCCAACATTCCTGCCAAATCTGAAGATCAGACTGAAATTATGCCATCATTTTTTAAAAACAGTTTCATTTCCAGCAGGTTCTGCACAGAAGACAAGCATAGTAAAGAACCTTCTTTCATTCCAATGTGTAATCCACAATTAATATCCTAATTTAGAAAACAATTATTAAATATGACCAAACCAAAGTAATAAGTATTACCCTTTCTCAGCTTGGCACCACCTAAATATGATAGAGTACAATTCCAATTGCCCACCTGATTAACATGGGTAATGACTGTGTTGAGTAAGAATGATACATAGGGAGTTACATATTCGGAAGTTATCTGGTCAGATGTACATGATGTGTCCTGAATCACTAATAGCAATTATGAACCCTGTCATATCATACTAATCGCAGTCAGGAGACAAGTGGTGTGATCATGCTTCCTCAATTCCAAAACAAAGTTCAGGAGAGATCTGCTTGTGTGCACATTCATTCTGAAGAAGAGGCACATCAGAAGAAATGAAATTTGTTTTTGGCAATTTAGAATGCTGGTTTTGGTTATTTGTAGTGCATTATTAGTGCAGTATTGACTGTGTACAGATGTTGTGCGCATTTGCTGGGGAAATGGCCAGTTGCTAATGAGGGGTATTTTTCACATCTGGTAAAATTCTACATTAGGTGGTCAGAAATATGATTGCTGTGGGTGCCATGTTGTTTCTAAGTGGATACATCTTGTCTAAACAATGTTGTGACCCTTTTTCCTGTGCTGGATGTACAGATGTTGATGACATGACTTTCCATAACATATTTCTCCACAGGAAGAAGAAATTGAGAACTTGTATTTCCAAACTAGTTGCAAGGATTTTATTTAGCAACCCTGAACCAAGAAAGTTATTTTTAAAAAGTATGGTCATGCTTTATTCAAACTGTAACATAAATGTAAATAAATATATAATATATCTTAGAGACCCTGTGAAGATATGGACGTTGTATCTATACATTTATTCTTTTTGTGCCTTACTTCCTTTTTATTATTTTAAAGAAACCACACAATTAAAAAAACACAAACAAAACATGTTTATTTTCAACTCATTCCCATGCAGGTTATAATTATTCCCTGCACCAAGTCATGGTTTGTTTAATCAAATTTAGCTAGGTTCATGAACAGTTATTCACAAACGGGAGTTAGTTTGATTAATATTAGAAATGTACAAAATGGATGCATTAATTTCCAGCAATTTTTTGTTTTTCCTGAACATTCTGTCTTTCCCTAAATTGGCAGAACTGAAATTCTGGTAATTGTTCATGCTTTTTTGGGAAGTGTAATTCCATGGAACAGAAATTTGTTTGTGGTATAGTTTTGGAATACCATAAATCTTTTGCAATTCCCCCAAAATCTCCAAGTATATGAATGGCATTTGGCTGGAGGAGATGCCATATTGTAGAGATGAAAATGTTTTAGAACAGTAATATCTGGTCTTTACTGGCTTCGACCCTAGATCCTACACACTTGTTTCTGTGTCCTCCAGTTGTAGTTTTTGTACTCACAATCTGTTTCTAAAAAAGTAGCGATAACATAATAAATATAGTCACAAAGGAACAGAAAAAAACTTCCAAAGTACACGCAGAAATGTTTTATGTGCTGGTGGGACTCATTGAATCACTTAAATGTGCTTTAATCATAAGTGTGCCCTGAGAATATTCATAAAAACTGGTTCCATAGAATTGTATGTGGGTTTTTTGTATTCCTTATACTATATATATAGCCTTGAGTGTTCTAAAAGTCTTTTTTAACATTTTATTTGCTCTACATTTTAGAGGCACTATTGTCAATTTGGCAGCTGATTAGTAGTTAAAAATAGTATAATTATAAGCTACCTATAATTCTTGTTTTTGCATTCTTGTTTCCTTAAGTATCAGTAGAGTGGAGGTTTGGGTTTTATTGAGAATGAGTTAGGTATTCATAAACTCTTGTGCAATATGTATTTAAAGAAATATAGGTGAAACTCAAAAAATTAGAATATCGTGCAAAAGTTCATTTATTTCAGTAATGCAACTTAAAAGGTGAAACTAATATATGAGATAGACTCATTTCATGCAAAGCAAGATAGTTCAAGCTGTGATTTGCCATAATTGCGATGATTATGGCTTATAGCTCATGAAAACCCCAAATCAACAATCTCAGAAAATTAGAATATTGTGAAAAGGTTCAATATTCTAGGCTCAAAGTGTCCCACTCTAGTCAGCTAATTAAGCCATAACACCTGCAAAGGGTTCCTGAGCCTTTAAATAAACTCTCAGTCTGGTTCAGTAGGAATAACAATCATGGGAAAGGCTGCTGACCTGACAGTCGAGCAGAAAACCATCATTGACAACCTCCATAAGGAGGGAAAGCCTCAAAAGGTAATTGCAAAAGAAGTTGGATATTCCCAAAGTGCTGTATCAAAGCACATTAATAGAAAGTTATGTGGAAGGGAAAAGTGTGGAAGAAAAAGGTGCACAAGCAGCAGGGATGACTGCATCCTGGAGAGGATTGTCAGGAAAAGGCCATTCAAAAGTGTTGGGGACTTTCACAAGGAGTGGACTGAGGCTGAAATCAGTGTATCAAGAGCCACCACACACAGACGGATCCTGGACATGGGCTTCAAATGTCGTCAGAAGCGTCTTACCTGGGCTAAAGAGAAACAGACCTGGTCTGTTGCTCAGTGGTCCAAAGTCCTCTTTTCTGATGACAGCAACTTTTGCATCTCATTTGGAAACCAAGGACCCAGAGTCTGGAGGAAGAATGGAGAGGCACACACTGCAAGATGCTTGAAGTCCAGTGTGAAGTTTCCACAGTCTGTGTTGATTTGGGGAGCCATGTCATCTGCTGGTGTTGGTCCACTGTGCTTCATTAAGTCCAGGGTCAACGTAGCCATCTACCAGGAGATTTTGGAGCACTTCATGCTTCCTTCCGCAGATGAGCTTTATGGGGATGCTGACTTCATTTTCCACCAGGACTTGGCACCTGTCCACACTGCCAAAAGCACCAAAACCTGGTTCAATGACCGTGGGATTACTGTGCTTGATTGGCCAGCAAACTCACCTGACCTGAACCCCATAGAGAATCTATGGGGCATTGCCAAGAGAAAGATGAGAGACATGAGACCGAACAATGCAGAAGAATTGAAGGCCGCTATTGAAGCATCCTGGTCTTCCATAACACCTCAGCAGTGCCACAGGCTGATAGCTTCCATGCCATGCCACATTGAGGCAGTAATTGCTGCATAAGGGGCCCAAACCAAGTATTGAGTACATCTGCATGCTTATACTTTTCAGAGGTCCAATATTGTTCTATGTACAATCCTTGTTTTATTGACTGCATGTCATATTCTAATTTTCTGAGATTGTGGCTTTGGGATTTTCATGAGCTGTAAGCCATAATCATCACAATTATGGCAAATCATGTTTTGAACTATCTTGCTTTGCATGTAATGAGTCTCTCTCATATATTAGTTTCACCTTTTAGGTCGCATTACTGAAATAAATGAATTTTTGCACGATATTCTAATTTTTTGAGTTTCACCTGTAAGATTCTCCCTTTTTACTTTTCTGGTTACTTAAGATCCATTTACCATGTTGTTTATTTCTGACATTTGACTCTGCAAAGATTTGTTGTTTCTGTTTGTTCAAGTTTGTGGTTAGAAACAGGAAAGATATCAGCAAAGTAAAACACAGCAAAAACTTTCCTGCAGGAGTTTAGCACATAATTACTGGCCTTTTACTAATCTCATGTTGAGATAATTATTGTTATATAACTATCAAAAGCATTTGTTTCCAGTACTGCAAAACACTAATTACTGACAAGAACCAGGAAACTGCTCAGAAAGAATTTATTGTTCCCAGCATGAAATGAATAAGCATTTTCAGACATATGAGCTACAGGCATTCTTTATCCGATTCCTAAATTTCTTTCTTTTGGCATAATTTTTATTAAAAAATTTAAAGAGAACATAAAGCTAACACAAATTAATACAGAATGAACAAAACAAAAAGAAAGAAAAAAGCAGTAGAAAGAAAGTACAAAAAGATATAGAAAGAAGCTTCCAATTTCTTTTGCAGCAAATGTAACTATAATTACAAAAATATCTCTTACTCTTATGATTGCAAAAAAGCTCATTTTTTCTATTATCCATTTTTAATAATCCAAACCACAAATCATAGGTTTATTCTCATGCAAAATGTCTAAAGGATTTCCAGAGCCATATATGTAGACATTGCCTTTCCACAGAAGTTAAGTTAGCATCTCTACATGTTCCACTGCCTTCACCAACCATTTCCCCACAGTGGGTAGTGTCAAACTTTTCTACTTTTGAGTATATAATAATCTTGCTGCAGGTGTCACATACAAAAACAAAGATCTGTGACTTTTTCTAGTTGCTTATCTATTAGTCAAAAAGAAAAGCCTCTGGATTCAATTGTTCTTTAGTCTTTGAAATATGAATTAATATATGTATTTGTATCCAAAATGTTTTGGTTTTTTCACATGTGTACCAATTGTGATAAAATGTCATGTTGTTTACATTTTCAGCAAAGGCTTGAAATACCTTTATACATCTAGAAAATTTTTCTAATGAAACATTTTCTTTAAGACTACAACATAATGTAATTTTCAATCCTTTCAATCACATATTTCCAGATGGGTCAACTTGTATACTATAGATGAAATTTTAGCCCATTTTATCATACATTCTTTCACTTCTGTCTCTTTTCAGCAAAAGTTTATCCATTGTAGAAATAACATGTTGATACCTACTTCTCCCTTAATATTAGGAAGATATTACCAGCCCCTTGAATTGTACCTGGCATCAAGCTGGTAACCAAGGCAGCTAACACTGCATTGTGAAGATTTTTTTGAATCAATGCAGGAAAGCTGCCAAGCAGAGGAGCTACCCACAGTATTGTATTTTTTCTTTTCTTTTCCCTGTTCCTCATTATAGGCACCCCCAGGGGTTCTACTCGTCATCTATAAACTCTTGGACTTCCTCATTACAAACTCCTCAAGTTCAGCTTTCAAATGGTCTGCCCTCATGATGAAAGAGACTTTTCTAGATATGACAGGTGCTTTACAGATATAACCGATGGTTCAGCGGATTTAGATAACAGATAATCAGAGTTGGAAGGGACCTTATAGGTCATCTAGTCCAACCCCCTGCCCAAGTGGGAGATCCTACACCATTTCTGACAAACGGCAGTCCAATCTCTGCTTGAAGGTCTCAAGTGATTTGAACAGATGGATTTGAAGCCAAGTACTACTCATAAGGAAAATTGGCATGAGTGTTATAGAACAGATCTAACAAGCTTTTTTTTTAGCTACTGCAAATGTCTGCTTTCAATTGCATTTTCTTTCCTTGGTGTATCAGTCATTCAAAAACAAATATCACATATCTTTCTGTCTTTTTTTTTTTTTAATTACATTTATATGCCGCCCTTCTCCGAAGACTCAGGGGCTTACAATTTTGGAGCACAACCCAATGTGCTCAGCAATAGCCTTCATTCCATTGTATATGCCTGCTTATTACTAAGCGGCATTTTTACAAGGTCAGCTAATTGCCCCCAACAATCTTGGGTCCTCAATTTACCTACCCTGAGAGGATGGAAGGCTGAGTCAACCTTGAGCCTGGTGGGATTCGAGCCTACAATAATTGTAGGCATCTGGATCTTAAGAGCAGGCATTTAACAGCCTGAGCTACCAAGCTACTGGGCAGAGAATAGCTTTGCATAGCAAGAATTAATTATGGGGTCCTTGGTGCTCTCTGAGTTGGCTGTTTTCTTGCAAATGCTTCATTACTCATCTAGGTAACATCATGAGTGCTAGAAGGAAATGGAGTTTGCTCTCTATTTATATACAAGTGGTTTGCCCTATCTGTGTTGGTGGAGAAGGGCCCAAGCAGGAGAAATCATACTTCTATGAAACTGTTGAATATTTGGTACTAATCAAAAGATACACCTAATGGTATTATTCAAGATTTGGGAAACCAAACCCTCTTCTCCTTCACTGTCAAATGCATCTTTTTCAAAGATATATTTGGATATCATGCCCCTGTTGGAATCTGATTCAGAGGGGGAGGCCGAACAGCTGACAGGGAATGGGAGTGTGGCCTCCCCCTCCGAATCAGATTCTGACAGGGGCATGACATTGGAATTGAAAAACCATACTACCCCTCCACATACACATACAGAGAGAGAAAGAGAAAAAGAGAGATAACTACATATAAGTATTTATTTGTTTGTTTATTTATTTGTATCTCACCTTTATTCTTTTTTACAAGTAACTCAAGGTGGCAAACAAATCCAACAAACCTTCTATTTCCGTCATAACAACATGAGAGATGGATTGGGTTGAAAGTATGACTGGACCAAAGTCCAGGCCCCGGGGCCGAGCCTACCCTGTGGTGGTTCCCACCCTGTGGGGCTCCGTCTGGCCCCTGACCTCCGCACCTTCCGCCACGACTTGAAGACCTGGTTATTTGAACAGGCTGGGCTGTGCTGACCTCCTGGGGGGGGGGATTTTTAAATTCAATTTTAATTGAATGTTATAATTATTGGGCTTGCGTCTATTTAATTCTTTTTTAATTATTTATTGTTGCTGTCTGGTTTTAGTTGTGAGGCTTGAGTCTTGAGATGGGACGGCATACAAGTCCAATAAATAATAATAATAATAATAATAATAATAATAATAATAATAATCCAGCTGGCCTTCATGGCTAAAGCCATGAACTTTCTTTCTAGCAAGATATGAAGTATTGTGGGAATTACTTTCATTTTGCAAGTATATACCCTACCTAAAAGCTAAGGCATAGAGACTCCCATCAATCAATATCCAAAGAAGTCTCTTCCTAAAACATATTTAATTTAATGTAATTATTTAAAAGGTTTACATTAGTTAAAGCATTTGGTACATTTATGAAAATAATTACTGAGTGTATTAGAAACAAATCTGTGTCTATTGGCATCAGTTCTGACTTAGTTAATTTATAGAATATCTCATGAGGTCAAAATGCATGTTTTGATATTTGCCTCCTTTGCTTCCCTCCTCCCCAAGAAGGATTTATTTGTTTATTTATCTGTAGCCTCTAAAGCACCAACAAAATCAATACCTAACAGAAAACCTGCAACACATTTTTGCTTGGTATTTTTAATGAAGAATACTCCCACCACTCAGTGTGCCAGGTGTGTTAATGCCTTGGCACATTTAATGAATCTGTTTTGAATAAAAAAATAACCATCAGGAACTCCCTATAAAGGGCTACATATTTTCAGCCCCAGTCTCCTTTAGTGATATCTCCATTTTACTGGGATCATTCATGAAAGCTTTAGACACCAACTTTTGTTTAATAACAAACTTGGCTTGCAGGCAATAACATTACTCATCCTATGCTAAGCCTTAATGAGATCTCTGTGTGAGTTAGTGTGGGAACAATTTTGATTTGCATGATTTGTATCTTACCACTGTGTGTGAACCAACTCCTAAGGGCTAGCTTTCTCCAGGGACATCCTGTCATATATCTGTCTGTTGACGGGACTGGCTCTGGACATTTGTTGTGCAGTTAAATTGCAGCATCCTCAAATTATTCTTCTATAGATATTTTAATGAGATTTTTGTAGATTATGAACTGTTCTATTTATGTTTCTATTGATCAGAAGCATCTGCTCTTTTATTACTCTTTTGAAATCCTGTAACTTTTTCTGCAAGCTCTTTACAGATAATATTCTATAGGTCACATTGAAATATGGGGTATCTTGTGGCTATTGGTACGTATGGTTTTCTTCTGGCAGTGTTTTATAAGAAACGTAACTTATTTTTTTTCTTTACTAAGAGTTAGAAAATACGGAGGAAGAATAATTGCTTTTAAATCAACCAAACACTTTGGTCAAATTATGTTTCATAATCTTTTGAATGGCACTCCTCAGAGTTCCTTGAAAAAAGCATGTCAAATTCCTGCACTTCACTGCAATTATGTTGAGTTGCCCTTAAATAATAGTTATGACTAGAGGTGAATTTCAGCAGGTTCTGACCAGTTCTGAAGAACCTGTAGTGGAAATTTTGAGTAGTTCGGAGAACTGGCCAATACCACTTCTGACTGGCCCCACCCCCATCTATTCTCTGTCTCCAAGTCCCAGCTGATTGGCTGGGTCTTCCTTTGTTGCCCTGCACAGGAAAATGGAGCTAGAAAGCAGGTTAGTGGGGTGGGGAGGGAATGGGGATTTTGCAGTAACCTTCCCCCAGGAGTGGGGAGGGAATGGGGATTTTGCAGTAACCTTCCCCCTGGAGTGGGGAGGGAATGGAGATTTTACTGTATCCTTCCCCTGCCACGCCCACCAAGCCATACCACTCTCACCAAGCCACGCCCACAGAACCAGTAGTAAAAAAAGTTGAATTCCACCACTGGTTATGACTGTGACACTGTCCACACACATATACATAAGCTTAATCTGCTACTTAAAGAAGCTTCTCTCTCTCTCTCTCTCTCTCTCTCTCTCTAGTTCTGAGCAGACATGGAGAATAGTAGCAACTGGCTGTTCCATTAAGGCTTACCTGCCATTTTGACTGATACAGACCCCTGAAATCAGCAGTGCTCATAATCACAGAAAAACAAAACCAGCCATTTTCAGAGTTCCCTGAAACTGAGGACAGTTTTGGATCCTCTTCGAACAAAACCTGCACTATTCTGCATGCACTAGAAAATCATTTTGGGGTCTTCTATGTTCTCTGTGCTAGCAAGATGTTGCACTGGGTGCAGTTGATATGGAAAAAGCTTTCCTTGCATTTCAAGAAGCTTTTCATCCTTGCAAATCTAACAGTTCATGACTCGTGGGGCTCATTAGTTTTGCTCTTGTAAAAAGTTTGGGTTTGTCTTCATATTTTTTTGTTGTTAGTTGTTGTAAAGCGTTGGCATTATTTTCAAGTTTTAAATTGCCAACATGACATATTGCTTTGGGAGCCTTTTCTTGCCCAAAAGATAAGAGCAATTGTATTATAAAGATCTAAAATGAATGCTTTACACAGATGTCCTGAAGATCCAGGAACATAATATGCTATATTAACAAGATTACTTTGTTCCTGAAGAGTAGAGCTATATTTATTATTGTTTGTGCTTGGCAACTGGCTTGAAAACTGAGATAATCCCTGGTTAACATTATATACAAGCAGGTAGGAACCATTTTTAAACTAAGTTCATACCCACATTTCCTTTAAATCTCTCTTTTGAGGAACAATTAGCAGCCCTTCCAACTCTCAGCTGGAAAATGATCAGGGGGTGAGAGAAAGCGAAGTGACTGAAAATTTGATATAGTACTGCCGTTTGGCAAAAAAATTGCACTGGTTTCCTTTTTGTAGTTCAGACTTCCTCTATACAAAGTATAACTTTGGATACCCTCAGAACAAAGAACAATGACTGGGGCCTCAAATTGGTTGGTTTGATTTGACAGGATACTTACTGCACTGATTGCAGTCCTTCACTTTCCCCATCTCCTTCCCTGTTTTTCTCTCTTGTTCTGCAAATTACACAATACAATTGGCACACACACCAACTCGAGTGGCCAAATCACAGCTTTAGAAACATATTTTGAAATACAAAAGCGGAGAAGAAGCGTTCTACTGTTTGAAAGTCTCTAAACAGCTCAAAAGAGGAAACTCCACTTTAAATAACAAAATCCCTTCCAAACTAAATTAAGAGTAGCAATTAAGGAAAGACATGTCAGCCCAACTCTATTAAAATATTATCTACCTGCTAATTATATGTGATTAGAATATGTTTTTCTGGATTAAATAAATGAGTATCTTATCCACTGAGTGGACTACATGCAATCCTAAAATGACTCCATTTATTAAATGTGTTTTAGCATAATCTAGGGGTAAATGTATATAGCCTTTTCAGGGGTTTAGGAGATACAAATAATACAGAACTCCAAATATATATTTTCTCCTTGAGAGTGGATCACCTGGAACACCATACAACCCCTCAAACTCAGTTTTTGCAGCCTCTGGAATTTCTCCTAACCCAATTGTTAAATATCCTTATGTTTCAAGGTGAGACTAAGAAATATATATAATATAGGTGGGTATATGCATAATTTTGTATTTATTTACTTTGTCATGTTTATGTAGTATGTATTACAGGTAGGGACCTTTTGAGAGCTGTATGCAATGAAATTTCATTTTAATGTATGCCAATTAGTGTACATTCAAAGTGACAATAAAGTTATTCTAAGTCTAAACTTATTCTAACATAAAATAATGCAAGCTGAAAAACAAGAACATCTGGCAAATTTAGGAAGAGGGCAGAAAATACTGACCTCTCCTCTCTCCTCCCCTACTCTACTCTAGCCTACTCTTTCTTGTCTCCTTTTGTTCCTTCTTTTGTTGCCATTTGGGAGCCAGTGACCATCGCTATGGACTTCCCTAGGAAGAACTGTAAAATCTCTGTGTCCCCCCCAAAGCCCCTTTCACTGGTTCTCAGAAGACACACACATTCTGGGATGGATTGAAATGATAAAAAGCAATGGCATCCACCAGTTGAGGCTGTGTTAACTATCAATGAGATAGAGCACCTGCCCAGAGTAGAAGAAGGGGGTGAAATTTGGAAAAGGGTTTCTGAAGGGTTTTATTTCCAGCTGTGGGTGACAAGTGGCTGAAGTAGAGAAAAGCCTGTGCCAGGTTTCTGCCCACTTGGTGTCATTAGCCTGATCAATATATGGCCATGGCCCAACTCATAAACCTGAGATGTGTGGTCCTTTTATCCCAATACAGCACCTCTCTCTATTGGAGGTGGTAGGAAGATCTATTTTTTGTGTAGTGTTTTTGGATTATTTCTTTCAGTCTGAACAGCGAGGTAAGAAATTAGACATTTCTAATTAGACTGAAATTAGACAGGCTGGAGTGCTCCCAGTGTAAGAGCAACAGAAAAATAAATATATTTGGTTGACAATAGACAGATCTGTTAGAAGTTCTATCTTATGGACCCTGAGACTTCAGGACTGTACAGATTTTCTTCTCTGATGTATGGGGGATAAAAAGATTGACAAAATCAGCATTTTCCGAGATGGTGAAGTAACAATAGTAAAAAAATTACTTGTTAACTTCTTCCACTTGAAGAACTCTGTTAGTTAAGCAACTTTTGGCAAATAGCCCCAGTGTGTGGTCAAAGATGCTGGGAAGAGCAAGAACTGGATATCATAGACAGACAGAGCCCTCTTTGTTTGCCTTGAGTGTTTGTAAAAATTAGGCAATATTTACATGCAAATATTGATTCAACGGGCACCAGCACTTCCTCACTCTTATTGCTTCAGCTCATTCTCTTTGCAGGGAACACATACCATGCTTAATTTTATTAGCTTTCTGTGAACAGTGTTTGCTAAGAGATGGGGAGCAGGGTTGGACTTGGTTCTTTTTGTGCTAAAGCTATGCTTTTGAAGTTCTCAGTGTCCTAGAAGGGGGTACAATGTAGAAGTGGAGAGGGACTGAGATTGCTCCTTATCCCTCTCTCAGTCCTTGAGATTACAGATTTTTGTCCACACAGCCAAGATTTAAAGTAGACAGTCATTATTTTGGTACCTTACTTTTGTTTAGGATATAATGTTACTCAGATTAATTTTTTCCCCAGCCACCTTTAACCAAAAGAACTTTTGCATGGCTTTGTCTGAGTTAATGTGCTATCATCATAGTACAAAAAATTTGCATCTTTTTATATTGTTCTCATATCCTGGGATGGTAAAAAAATAGGGAATATGGGAAACTTGGGAACTTTCTTAATACCTGCCTTATTGAGTGCTGTAGAGTTAGCAGTACACCATTCATTCATTTATCAGGTCAGTTATATTCCCTCCTTTCCCAGGCAGGGAGTTCACGGGACGGGGTGTGTGTGAAAAGGTAACAATAGCATATATAAAAAAGGGAAAAGCCTTAATCCAATGGTGTGGCTGACATTTTGACTTTTTAAACCCCTTCTCTGTAGACATTCCTACTTCCAGAAAGTGTGATTCCTGAAGTATGGGTCTCAGCATTCTGTAAGTTAACCCATTTGAGGCACCGTGGTGGAAAGGTTTTGCCTATGGTTCACTGTTTTGTCCAGTTATAGGTTGTAGCCATGAGAGTTTTAATAGTATACAGATTTTAAGTAAAGTTGATTGGCACAGGGAATCTTGGTGATATCAAAGGAGATGTCTAGGACATAATGGTATCTATTATGAACTGAAGGATGCCTTCAGTTCACTACCTTCCAAATTGCTAACTTCCTGCTTTTCTAGAAATATGTAAAGGCATATTTATAGATACAATTACCTGTGGCTCCACATCCACATAGATACCATGAGAAATCTTGTCTGTTCTTTTCACTGGCTGGTTAATCAATAAGAAACAGACAGCTGATTTCCTTTTACTGTCTTATTTCAACTTGTTAGTTTTTTTGCAATGAAGATCAGAATCATCAACTTTTAGTGCTAACAACTGGGGGTCAGAGTGGGGAAACAGAAGCAATCTGCAACAAATTGCTTGAAAGTCAGGTAGAAGGAAGGAAAGGATCCAACTGAGAATGGGTGGAAGTGCATTTTTGAGCAAAGAATGCATGGGTGTATAGGCTAGTAAATATATGTATATATTTGTGATCCCTGATTGCAAACCCAACAACTTATGGAGCCTTGAGACAAAAAACAAACAAACAACAACAAAAAACCCACCTGAGACATCCCAGCTGAGCAGGGGCTACTATAATGAAGATATGAATGGCAGACTGCCAGAAATGACAAGGCTATAGGGTAAGTGACAAATACCCCGAGAGAAGTCAAGTCAAATCAAGTCTCCACTATTGTCAAGAGAACTTGAGTTCTACTGGTGGGACACATTTGTCTTTTCTTCCAGATAATTGAAAAAATTACCTTCTCTAATTTCTGTTAAGGGCAATGCCGAAATATACGAATCTGCTGAAGCAGGATAGGGTTTACTATGAAAGTCGGCAGCTGGATGCTGGATCCTGGCTGCAGAAATCTTTCCAGAAAAAGGAGAGATTGTGAAATTGCCCATGTGCACTCCATACAGTCACTTCTTATGAGTAGACTGCAGGAACTTATTTTTTGTTATCAGCTTATGAGTCAAGTGACTGGAAGTTGAAGGACACCATCTAAGTTCACCGCCACAACACAGCCTTTTTTATAGACAATTTCTTAAGGCTTTGGAATTACTGTATTTTGAAATTACTTTTTACTCATTTATAAATATTAAGATCCTTTAGAACAGCAAGTTTTTATTATTCTGGATGAGTTTTCTTCTCTCTTGTGAAAGGAACTAAGTACACATTTAAAGACTTAGAAAAATATCAATTTTCAAATAACCAGCCAAAGGATGTTTAGAGTGCTGATTTTGAAATGCTAAAAAAGGTCTAGTTTGATTTGAAATAAGAATTTGGGATTCTTATTTCAGAGCCTGAGATCAGAGTCAAGAGAAGAATCAACCTGAAGTCTTTAAATTCCCACAAGTGGTCTAAGTCCAACCTCTCTTGAATCCTATTAACTCTTCTCTAGCACCAATTTAGGATTGACTGTTAGTGGCCTAGTTCTTGTGTATAGGCATGAACAATAAATCTGGAACTTAAGTGTAACTGGAACTTAAGTGTAGTCCTGATACTCACACCTGACATAATCCTTCCCATGGGAAACTGGTTGTTTGGGTTTTCTGGGAAAGTATGATAAGATGGGACTTTGAATGTTGGACACTGGAAGGAACCAGAAGAAACTAAAGATAGTAACTAAAGCAGTGGTGGTATTCGACTGGCTCTGCCCGGTTCTGGAGAGCCGGTAGGAGCGATGAGCAGCGGAGACCGAACTGGTTCTCTCCGCTGCTCTAATAGCTCTGCTGTTGGGCCCATCCGCCCACCCGGCCTCCCATACTCACCTTTATCCGCTGAAGTGCAGCTGCTTTGCGCGGCACAGAATAGTGCTGCGCAGCAGCTGCTGAAGCCACCGGGATTGTGCAGGTTTGCAGGAGGTGACTTAGAATGCCTCTGCGCCTGCACAAAGTGTGTGCACATGTGCAAAGTGTGCCCACCAAGCCACACCCACCGAACCGATGGCAACAATATTTGAATCCCACCACTGAATTAAAGGATGTGCAGATTTGATATGCTAGTATAAAATGGAGCAAAATACTATAATAGTGAATCTTTTTATGAAGAATTGGGAATTTTGGACTCAGAAATTAATTTAAGGCAATGTAATATCATAGATTAGGCACTGGGCTTCTTGGCTGGAAAGCTGACAGTCCAGGTTTGAGACCCAAGTGCCACGAGTGCCTGTCCTTGTCCCAGCTCCTGCCAATCTAGTTCGAAAGCACGTACCACTTTGGTGGGAAGGTAACAGTGCTCTGTGATGTTATGCTGGCCTCATTTCCATGGAAACAGGCAGTGTTGGCTTAATGGCCTCAAAATGGAGATGAGCATTGCTTCCTGTAGTCGGCAACAACTAGCAGAGTAAAATCCACAGGGGCACCTTTACTTGTTTATATTATAGATAGATGTTGTACAAATATTGTTATAGAAGAGGAACAAGTTGTACCAGACAAGACTTAAATTGACCTAAGTCTAGATTTAAATATGACAAGTGACAAGAATGAGATGGAAAAAGATGATGTTCTGGATACATAAATGAAACCATTTGATGTCTTGACACTTGAAAAGTACAAGTATTAAACCAGAAGAGTGATTTGGGTAATGTTTTTTTAATTGAACTTAAAAAGACATTTGTTAAAGTTTTTAAGGATCTGCTAATGGAAGGCAAAGATTAAAAGAAATTAAGTGCAAGGCCTCTATTTGAAGAGATTAAAAGCCAAGATTGTTAAATGTACCAGGAAGTTTAGATTTAGCTTATTTGATTCAGGTTAAAATACATATGTAGTTATTTCTGGTAGGTATTAATGGATTTGTGCTGAATAAGAATGAATGACAAAGCTTTAAGATTTTGTTTATAGACAAGAGATTAGTTATGGGTAAAAGAGTGCCTTTGTTGTATTTCAAGAGATGATTAATTACTAAAAGTGTACCTGTCAGGATGAAGGAGGAAGTTATTTCTTCATATTTTTTCCTCCTTCCTTTTTTTCTCCACTTTTTATTTTCTGTTTTATATTTTTTTGAAGTTTGTATTAGTTTTTACTTTTTCTAACTGTAATTTTATATTATATATATATATATATATAGGTCTTGGTGTATTCAGGTCTTGTCCCATGTAAGACCCGAATACACCAAGACCATACTTACCGTGAAAATCTACAAAAACATACATACATACATACATACATACATATAGTAGGTCCTGGTGTATTCAGGTCTTGTCCCGTGTAAGATTGAGAGTACCTTGGTGACGTTTCGATGAGAACCCACTCGCCATCTTCAGGCTGGTGTCTTCGGCTTTGTGCTTGTGCCAGCAAAGCGTGATCTGAGCTGCCTTCTCTCTATAAATACTGGAGGGGAGGTGTGGTGTGCTGGCTCTGCTGTAAGCGGGTTGGTTGGCTGTGTTTTTGGCTGTGTTGTCGCTTCTTGATTGGTTGATGGAATCGGTGTTTGCTGATTGGTTGGCTGTGTTGTTGGCTGTGTTGTTGCTTCTTGATTGGTTGATGGAGTTGATGTTTGCTGATTGGTTGGCTTTTTCGTAAGAGCCTGTGTAGCTGAGGTAGTGGCTGTTGTGTTTTAGCTACCTGGGTAGTGGGCTGTGTGATGACCTTCTGAGTTTTATTGTTGTGACATCCTGGGTCTTGTGCTGTTATCTCCTGGGTCGTTGTCTGTGTTGCAACCTCCTGAGGTTTTGTGTTGTAATCTCCTGAGTTCCATGATGTAGTATCCTGGGTGGAAGGCTGTGATGTGACATTCTGGGCCTTGGTTTGGCTCCAAGTTTGAGGTCTGGCTATGTGTTCATAGCGTGTGTCAGTTTGCTTAGTTTGGGGGTCAGAGGGGGGTGTAGCAGCTGGTGTTGCAGCCATGGTCTGGTTTCTGGACAGTGGTTGCCTTTTGTCTGTGGGGTGGGCTTGGATTTGAGTCTGGTGAGGGAGATTGGTGGTGGCATCATGTGTTATTTTGGGTCCGGTGTTGGTTTTCATGGCTGGGACTCGTTTGTTGATTAGGGCTAGTTTCCAGATGTCTGGTAGGTGGGAAGTATCATCCCGTTTATTCATGTTATGGGGGTGTTTCTCTATTTCGATGGCATTCCTAATTATTCTTTTGTTGAAGTGTTCAGTGTTGGAGATAAGTTTGGATCCCTCAAAATCAATTTCATGTCCTGTGGCTTTAAGGTGCTGGAAAAGGGAGGAAGTTTTTTCTTCTTTTCTGACTGCGTTCTTGTGTTCTGCGATGCGTGCATTTATTCTCCTGTTGGTTTGTCCAATGTATGTGGCTGGGCAAATTTTGCATGGTATTTCATAAACTCCTTGGTTTTCTTGGTTTTGAGGGATCCAAATTATAGGCCAATCCGGATGGAATCATAGCCCAAACATTCTCCAGTTCATGATTTTAAAATACAGTCAGGGGAGAAGCTTACCATATGTCTGTGGAGAGGCCTTTGCAAAGGACTGGCATAATCCCTGAAGAGCAGTGCTGACTAAAGTGGGAGTGACTAGAAGTTTCTCTTGGATAGATTGAGCTGTTGGGCCCAATTCCAATGAGACAATGTGGTCCTGCAGTTAATTTGGCACTAAGCCACATAATGATTTTAGATTAGCATCAGTAAGAGGTCCTCAACTGAACTGAATTGAGGGGCTGCCACAAAGAGGAGGGGTTCAACCTATTTTCCAAAGCAACAGAAGGCAAGGCATGGCACACCTTTTACCACTACATAAGTTTCACAGTATTAGTATAATTTGTTCTCACTGGTAATTTTGGAACAAATTGCAGTCTTTGAATGAGCTTCAAAGGCAACTCTTTGAAAGGGTGACAAGCCATTGTAGCAAGATTCTCCCATTTCAGGTAAAGCCATACCTGGGGCACCACTTGAAGCTGGCCAAAAGGCTTCCTGGCCATGGCTTCCTGGCCTTTTGTATTAGCAGAAACTATGAGTCCTGAAAGACCTCTAAGCCATCTTGTTCCTTCAGAGATAGTGCTACTCTGGAGCAGATAAAAATATTTGTCTTTCTAGGATTCAGTTTAAGTCCTGTTCTCTCCCACCTAAACCTTCACAGCCAGGACATGACTGGCATCACCAGTCTGCATCTGGGTAGTGACGTACAGCTGGTATCATCAACATATTGATAATACATCTCAAAGCACCAAATATGTCTCCCAAGTCTTTTAATTAAATATTAAATAGGAGGAAGAAAGGACTGACTCCTTCAACAGTCCCTAAGGAACAACCACTGGTCCAATCTCTTTTCTCACACAATTATCAACTAGAACTTCCTGTTGTGGAACAAAAGAACAAGAGAAACCATGCAACCTGAATAGTATCAAAGACCATTTAAAAACCTGGATGGATTAGGATGGGCATATTACATTCATTTAGGGTCCAACAGAAGTCATCCAGTAGTTCAAACAATGCTGTCTTCAGGCCTTCATTAACAAAAAAAGGGTCTAATCTGTTTCTACTAGACTAGACTACTCTACTCTTTTCAAACATCTTGTCCCAAAAGGGAAGGTTAGAGCCCCACAATGGTTGTCTATATCTCTGAATCTAGGGTTCAGCACAGGTTCCTTCAAGGTCATTGGTAGCATCTCTTGTTGCTTCATCTTTCAAAGATTGTCAAAAAACTAGAATTGTATGACAGAGAGAGGCTATTTGGGAGCTTTTTTCCCTCAAGAGTGATCAGCAATTTTCCCAGCATTTCCTCAGGAGTTGATCCTTCAGCTGATCCTCCTCTTGAACTGCCAAGCCATGTGCAAGTTCTACATGTCTAGCCCACATGTGAAAAGGCCCATAGAAACATTCTGTATTATCCAATGGACTCAGAATTTTATTCACAATTAATACTTTATTCATAAGTTGCTAGTCAGAGCCCTAAATAGTTAGATATTGTTTCTTTGATTGATATGCAGTTTTCATTATGTGCATATTACATTTGCACTTATCCTAACATTTTCCCCACAACAACACTGTGAAATGGGGTTTATTGATGGAAAGTCTGGCTTAAATTCTGTTTTGTTTTTGGTTGAATGTTCATGTAGAAAAACTGTGGGTGTTGTTTTTCTATTACATCAGAGGTGGAGAAATATATGTTTTGTTTTTGACTTCTACTTATTTTGACATGAAGTGTTCCTCTTTGAAATAAGGAAAATTTACAGATTACTAAGTCTGGTGTTGGTAAAAAGGAAAAAAAAAGATTTTCACAATTTCAGCAACGGTATGAACTCATGATATTCAGTAATAGTTTACCTAATTAACATGATTCAAGTGTCTTTTTTCACACACCTCTGTTTAACACCCTCACCCTAGTCTGAATATGTGTGAACTTTATATACATTCAGTTGTAGAACAGGGCAATAATATGCAATAAATATTAGATCGCAATGAAGGTAACAAAGCTATTCAGCCTAGATGAAATCATTCTAAATGAGAATACTTCGGTGTGTCTCCCCCTCTTCCCCCCATTTTAAATAATGTTTCTCTTATGGTGGAATCAAATTTTAATGGTGAGTTTCTCAAAAAATCTGCCTTATAATGTTTTATAGGTCACACCTTTTAAAAGTATACTTTAAAGATTGCTGAGTTCTCTTTGAAGATATTTTCATGAATAATAAATTAGAACTGGAATGCAATACTATTTGTGATCTGAAAACAGAGAGTGCAAGGAACACAGGGATATATTGGTGGATTTTTGCCAGGTTTTGTGGCATTGGAGAATCTTCCAAGTGAAGATGCAGATTTAGTAAAGGGACAAGATGACACACACACACACACCATTGATAATATAACTGTATGCTGTGTGCCAGAGCCACTATATCAATGATCTGCTCAAGGCAGCATATATCAGTTCAGAAAAGACAACCTACTGGCTGAGCCCATGTCTCTGCTCTCATTGGCAGGGATCCCAGTGCCTGTAGCAGCATGCTGGCATGGTTAGGAAAAGGAATCCAACTGCAGAGTATCTGTTTTTATCACTTGTTGTGAACTGCTTAGAACATGGGTGTCAAACTTGCAGTGTCACATTGCCATCACGTGACGTTTTGTGACGTTTTCCCCATTCATGGAACTGGGGGGGGGCATGGCCTGCAAGTGACACATCCGGCCCGTAGGCCACCAGTTGGACACCCTTGGCTTAGAATCATTATATGATATAAGGTGCCATCTGTATTCTGCAATGAAACAAACAAACATGTATTTAGGAGTGAGGTATTACTAAGTTCTCATAATCACATGTTGTGTTCTCTTTGTTGTATGTAATGGCACTCCTTCCCCTATGACCTAAACCAAGCCTTCCATTGTTTCTTCAGAAAAGGAATGTCTTCCCAACTGTCTTATTCATACAACATGAGATAAACATCTTGTCACTTAGGCTTACACAATGGAATGCAACTAGTTCACATATTTTCCCCTTTATTTGATTCAAATTTCTATTTTTAAAAAAGAAAAATCCCACGAATCATGAGAATTATTTAGTTTGCAAAAAATAAAAAGGGATTGTTAAAGAGAACCTTGTTCCGCAACACTTGCTAAGTAAAACCCATTTTTATGGCGCAGATTACATTTGCATCAGATGGCAATGACCATATTAATAGTTTCTGACTAACTATTTACACAATAACTTGTATTTCACTAAAGGAAGGAAAAGTAAGTAACCATTCCGTTTTCCCTATATTTTTTCACCAGTTATACATGAAATTAACTGCAATCATGTGTTATATGATAAAGTTAAGCATTCTTAAACATTGTGGACATGTTGACCAAAATGATAGAAGTTCAATATCTCTGGAGGACATCATTTCAGGTAATGCTGGTGTAGATGCAGAACTGATTCTACCTTCTAGTTACCCTGATCTACTCTCTAGATTACATAATACAAAGATTATGTTAGATTGGCAGAGAACCAAGGGACATGATACATATCAGTAAAATCAATGCAAACATTCAGCTAAACAGTTATCGTCACTTTCAATCCATTATATCTCTGACCAGATCGCTCAGATTATGGGGTTAAAGAACTATTTAGGAAAAGGCCTTGAGAGTGTGAAGTCAGTAGAAATGAGATTAGGCAGGTCTCCTTCTGTAAAGTGTTCCAGAGACAGCACTTGAAAAGGTGTGGCTGGGAATTATATGAAAACTCAAAACATCTAGAAGTTTTGACTGAAAGGTAGATATCAGATTAAGATTAAGACAGCTAAAGATTTTAAGATAAGAAAATCATGTATGGAAAAGTATTTTCAGATAGTCTAATCACCTGTCATATAACTTTTGGAGGTCATAATTAGCTGAAAGAGACAAATCACAGCCACCTTACTCTATTTAGAGCCATTGGATTTACACAGAAGGCAGACACAGATAAATACTTCTTCACATTTTCTTGATGTTTTCTCAATTAGGTAACTAAGATTTTATTATTAATGTACAATTAATGTACAGCTAAGATCATACAGAAAAATATAAATTATCCTGGAACAGATTTTTTAACTCGTTACTCTTATATTTGGTTTTCTCCGAGGAGATTCACATCAGAGGTGGTATTCAGCAGGTTCTGACCAGTTCTGGAGAATCAGTAGCGGAAATTTGAGTAGTTCAGAGAACCGGCAGTAACCTTCCTCCAGGAGTGGGGAGGGAATGGAGATTTTATGGTATCCTTCCCTGCCATGCCCACCAAAGCCACACCACGCCCACCAAGCCATGCCCACAGAACTGGTAGTAAAATTTTTTGAATCCCACCACTGATTCACATCTATTATTACATTGTACATTTTACAGGGATATCAGGACTGCTTATATTCTGCCCCTATTTATATAAATTTCCAGGAAAACCAGATATTTAAGCAAATCATCTTCAAGAAGATTCAAAACCTTTTATTATTTGTGAGGTAGCCAAATTTTGTGTTTCTGAGGTGAAAATAAGGCATAACTGGTTACAAAGATAACCACTTCTGTTTTATTCATTATGTCAGGTTTAATACATGCTAGCTGTCTTGTTTCAAGTGCTATATATATTTCCATATAGATTGCAATATTTTATATTTACACCGGCATGGGTAATTAACACACTATTATAGTATGCTTTGTTACTCTTTATTTCTTATTTTATCTTTGTTATGCTAATATTTTATCTCATCAATTTGATTTTATCTTTGTGCTGTGTTTTTAAATTTTGATTGCCATTGACCAAATAAACAGTATTGCATTTTATTGCACCACTTCTACCAGCTGAACCATTTTTGACTGTACGTGAACATAAGACCGGCAAATCTGATTTGCTTTGGGTGGCCTGTGGTTGTTGAAGAAGTCCTACTAAGCTTGGAACACTGTTATATTGAATCTATCTCTTATCTAACACGAGGATTACTAGCTTCCAAAGTAGATTCTGAGGAGAGCGGCCACAAGGTCCAATCTATATTTTCTGATACTTCTTGATAAGATCTCTCTGTTCTTCCTACGATTCCTCTTTGATCAGGAGCTTTTTTTTATGAGTCTATCCCAAACAGCACTCCTATCTCCACTGCAGCATCATGGTAGTCTATCTCTCTGACTTCCAAGCAGTTTTGGTTGTCCTCTTTGTTACATTCCTTTTTCTCAAACTTTCATAAAAATGAAATATTTTCTAATATAGAAACTCATATTCCTATTTAGTCCTTTCTTTTTCTTTATTTGTCCTTTCTATCACCCTTCTATGTGGGCACCTAGTCAATTCTTGCTCCACCTCTGAAGCCTTGCCAGAGTTTCAGTGGCATACAGAACAGTGTGATTTTTGTGTTCTTCAGTTTGGACATTATCTGCTAATGTCTCTGTAAGTCTGCTTCAACTAGTAAGGAGCCCAAGATGTGCTCTAATGGTACTTTAAACCATTCTTTTAAATTGGACCTTGAAATGGTCTCTATTACTTTGTTTGGACAGTAATTGTGTTACAGTATTATGAAGCAGGTGAAATTTCCACAGAGATTTCAAAACCAGCTCAGGTACTGTTCTCCAGTAGTCTCAATATGGTATCACCCCAAAAATGCATCACTGTGACCAGACAGTAGATAAGATAAGTATTATTTTTCACTGGAAGATTTAAGAAGAAAAGATATCTAAAGAATCTAAAAAATCTCATGCTATAATTTATGTGTCATTGGTTTTTAAGATGCTAAAAGGTGGATATTTTATAACAATTAAATAAATGTTTTGAAAAGCTGTTATTCCAGAGAAGACTAGCATCTATATATTCCTGCATATGGGTTTCTATGGGTCCTTGGCACTGGAATATATTACTCTGCAATCTGTTTATTTATTTGGTTATATCTAAATTATTTTAATCCTGTTTACACGTGGTAGGATTATAAGCTGCTCAGAATCAGATACCAATTGGAGTGACATGGACGCCAAATAAATAAAAACATAAATATTTTGTTTCCTACTTGAAACAAGTCTGAAGCTACAATGGATTTTTGAATGCATTACCTTGTAAAAGTAAGACATAGGAAGGAAGGGAGGAAGGAAGGAAGGAAGGATGGATATTGCTTTTAAGGCATAGTCTTAGTTGTATAGAAATTAAATCTCTTGCTTTTAAAAGAGTGGAGCTGTTGCATAAGTAGGCAAAATTTAGTCACAGTTTCAGCAGGCATATGTAGATGGCATTGCAATAATGGGAGTGGAAGAATGTGTCCTTGCTAATAGAACTGAGTTTCAGGTAAAGGAAGAATTTAAATGATGTGGAAATTCCCAGCTGAAGCTTCTCAAATAATTCCCCCTTTTCCATTCCGGGTATGCAGTGAATTCAGTGCCAACATAAGATTCTCTCTGAAGTGGGCTGGTGAGATAGAGTGGGAGAGAGGCACTATTGGGAAACAAGGAAGGACAAACACTGTTGGGTCACTGCTTCTGCTAACCCTGCAGAGCCCAGGCTCTCTATAAAAAGGCAAGTCAGCTGAGTCAACAGCCTTCACAGACGCTGTGAGAGCAGTCTGTGACTGACAGCCCAGCAACACCTTGCCTGAAAGCCACCAGAGGGGGGAAAATGAAATTTGCCCTCCAAGCCATTCTGTCCTTTGGGCTGCTGGGTAAGTGAATGCAGACTAATAGATAATAAGAACTCTAGCACCAGAGTTGCTTGAGGTTATTAAAGGGGCAACTTTTGCACTAGTTTTCAAAATGAAATCTTTTAACTACTGTTAAAGGTGGAAAACAGATGTAAGAGAAAGAGAAAGAAATATTCTTCTTTCTCTTTCTCTTATATTTATATTCCACCTTTTCTTCTAAGAACTCAGGTTGGCTTATATGGGATCTTATTTACTTTTATGTTTTAACCAACCCTAAAAGTTGGTTTGGCTGAGAAAAAGTTTAGTATAAAATCACTCAGAATATTCCATGATCATATGAGGATATCAATATAGATTTTCATCTTGCAAGTCTAGCACCTTACCCACTATGCCACACCAATTGCCTTGTTCCAGATGTTTTTTAAGAACTAGAAAATTGCAAAATAAAATTTTTTTTCCAGAAATTACATTTTTAACTGAGGATCTATTTCAAGAATTCTGACAAATATACATTTTAATATGAAGATTTAAGCAAAGGCTTGAACTTAGAGTTATGTTTTCTACACGCTGAAAGGGGGGAATAATACATAAATTATTTAATAGAATACTATTTAATAGAATACTATTTTTATTATTATTATGAATGAACGTGCTTTGAACAAGGAATATTAGGGTGGGATGAGATACTTTAAGAAATATGTCCAAATTAGTGTAATTGCATACTAAAAGAAACTGTAGGAGAGAAATGGTGAATAAGAGATAGATTGGTTAATTATTCCTCTGTCATCTAAATTATTCCAGCAAATACTTTTTTACTTCTTTCCTGATGAGATTAGAACAAATACAGGTATAAGGGCCAGGTATGGAATGAAATAGATACACTTATCTTGATAATTAGTCCCTGCTATTGTTATCCCTGTCTTCTACACAGGTTACAGAATAAACTGAGTCTGAGAAACCCATTATATTTATAAGTTTCAGAAAGGGGTGTTTTCCTGTCCAACCTAATGTTGAAGTAGGGATCAACAAAATATTGCATTAGCTCTATTATTTTAAATAATATGCTGAACATTTAAAAAAATGGTGTAAACTTTGGAGCTGGAATAAAGATCATGAACCTGGGGTGTTAGTAAAGGGAAGTTAATGCAATCTTCCTGTTACCTGTGATGTTATCAAAATCTCGATAAAATTTATTTTGCAGAACAGATGATCATAGGTCTCCAAATTCAATTCAAATGCCAATATTCATAACCAGCAGAATAAATGGCAAGAGATAGTGCAGGAATCCAGAATGTCTATTTCAAAGGGTGTAAATCTTTTCATATCTTACTGTCATACATTGGTACAACTCCCAGTAATGAGCATTTGTAATATAATGGAGAATATGAAAATTACCTCATGTCATGAGTTGACATGTGATGTCTTCTACACTGTTAAAATGAATTGCTGCATTACAGCTGTAATTCAGCAGGGACTGAATAACAAATAGGCAATGTATTAAGGGTCATATGTAATGACCCTATATTGGTAAAAAACATAATAAATAGTGAAACATGTTTATGAAGATTCTCAGTTATCTAGGTAGAGTTGTCTGGAATTTGAGTCATAGCAACTGAACTTCTTTTCTTTCTTTGTTTGAAATATTTCACTGCTTATCCAAGTAGCTTTTTCAGTCTGAAGAAGTCTTTTAAGACTGAAAAAGCTACTTGGATAAGCAGTGAAATGTTTCAAATAAAGAAAGAAAAGAAGTTCAGTTGCCATGACTCTTTTCCAAACAGGTAGTGAAATTGCTCTAAATAGTGTTAGCTTTCCATCATCCTAGGAAACAATATAACACAGTACATAATTTGTAATAGGTTTTTTTGAAAGTTGTTTGAAGAACTTGATGGGCAAGTTGTTGAACAGTGTACAGCATAAGGAAAATCTACCGGGCAAGAGCATACATCTAATATTCATCTAGCTACAGTTTGGAAACCTTTTGAATGTATTATGATAGTCTAAATCAGAAATAGGCTACCAGGGATCATTAAAATGTTTTAGGCTACACCCTTATAATCCTCTGGGTAGGTGTGTGCTTTCAGGTCAATTTTTGATTCCTGGTGACTGCATGGACTAGTCTCTGCAGTTTTCTTGGCAATTTTTTTCAGAAGTGATTTGCTATTGCCTCCTTCCTAAAGCTGAGAGAGAGTTGGCTTCATGCCTAAGGCAAGAGTAGAACTCACAATTTTTAGCTTGATGCCTTAACCACTACACCAGACAGGCTCATCATTTGCTATTGACCAATCTGGCTAAGTCTAGGGGAAATGTAGAATATCTAGAGAACATCAGATTGCATACCTGAAGTCTAAATTATCTGTTTATTAAAAAAACAATCAGGAACTAATTTTTTTTGTTCTTGCTTCTGTTTGGGTCTTCTTTTTTTTGCAATTGACCTTATTTTGCCATAAGCATCACTATTAAAATCAAATAGAGTGAATTGCTAAACAACTCTATATTCATCTAAAACTCTTGTGTCTGATTGTTTGTAACCTTCATTTGGGTGAAATGATACATCATAAGGAAACAATTCTTCAACCAACATACCTCAAGTGGGCTAACTTACAGAAAGTGTCCAAAATCCAGAATTCATGACTAAATGGGATTGGAATTTGACAAAGTTGTGGCCACTTCAATGCTATTGTACTGCCGTGTCACTATAGCCAGCCATGATCACTTGATCATAATTTCCAACATTCCCTGCCAGTTTACCACAAGAAAAGTCAATGAGGAAGATTGCTGGAAACCAGAAACTGCTTCTGATCAAACTGCATTTTTGCCCGGCCATATCATTCTATTTCTTTGATATATATGGAAAAATATCTGAAATGATAACCGAATGAATCATGAGCTGTCTAGTTCCTTTTAAAGATTTCTATAAGGCTGGTAGAAGAGCTCCTACAGCAGCAGCACCTCTATTTAGGAGCCATGGTGGCACAGTGGTTAGAATGCAGAATTACAGGTTAATTCTGCTGACTGTCAAGGTTCAATCCTCACCAACTCAATGTTGATTCAGCCTTCCATCCTTCTGAGGTCCATAAAGTGAGGACCCAGATTGTTGGGAGCAATATACTGATTCTGTAAACTGCTTAGAGAGGGCTATGAAGTGGTATATACTGTAAGTCTAAGTGCTACTGCTATTTAAGGGAGGCCAGAAATGGTGGAAAAAATCCAGAATTGATACCTTGATTCAATAGCAGGTAAAATCCTGACATGCCCAGAGTCATTCTGAGAGTGAGATGGTCAATCAGAAAATTTGAAAACAAACAAAACAACAGCAACAAATAAAGAAGAGAGATGCTTCAATGGTCATTTGATAAAGCTGTACAAAAGAGTACAGTTGATTTGTCTGTTCCTGTGCACTTTATAGACTGTTTCAAACTTATCCTATATTAGTTGAACAGGCATCAAATGAATTTCTGTCTCCAGTTTTAATATACTGGTTCTTAACATAAAGTCCTTAATGGTTTAGGGTCAGGAAAAAGCCACATCCTTACTTATTCACCTGCCATAGATCTTGGTATGAATCCCTGTTATAGGTCTCATCAATTAGAGCAGTGGTCTCCAATCTTTGTGGCTTGGCGGCCAGGCAGGGGGAGGAGGGAACTGGGCCCCTTGACCAGTAGCCAGTGTGTACACAAGCTTGCATGCATAGCTCAACTTGCATGACTGGTGAGTTTGTGCACACATACATGTGCACAGGTCAACTTTTGCAAGTTGAGCAGCATGCACATGTACACACCGGCCCACCGCTCACACAGCCTGGTTGTGAATAGGCCATGGCCATGGCCATGGGCTGGAGGTTGGGGACCCCCTGAATTAGAGAATTTAGGTTAAAATTTGTGACCCAGCCTTTTCTTTAGCAGCATGAGGATTAAGTAACTTCTCTAAGGAATTTAGATTATCCTCTTCACTGATTAGTTTCAATGCAATAATAAAAACACTCTTGTTCTGCTCAATATTTGTTGTTTTCTAATGTTTAGCTGCCAGTTTTACTGTCTGGAAAGTTTTTGGTCTGTCTTCAATCTTAATTGCATTTAAATGGCTTTAATGACTGTTTCATATCCCTTCTTGAAGCCCAAAGACATTTTCTAAATTATTTTGCAAACTATAAAAATTTTCTCAGTAATTGATCTACAGTATATTGTTAAAAAGTGAAATTATTTTTTTCTATTACTTAGCATGCTAATCACCTTGACAGATTATCACTTTTTGTAATAATGATGTAATTGTTAATGTTTTCTATTTAGATATTCAGTATCCACAATTTTATTTCTAGTTAATTTCATTTATGAACTTATTTTCTCTGTGTCTCCTCTTTCTATGTGATATTAAACTGAAATTGGATTTACTTGGATTTTAGGAATATCTGCTGACAAATCTTCAAACTGAGAACTACCTTTTAGAAACTAGAAAAGATACATTTCTATATACAGAATCTGTGCTGCTTCTCATTCTACAAAATTAGTAATATAGCAAACTTGGCATATAAAAATGGATTCTAAATAACAAGTGACATTGTTTGATAAGAGGCAACCCAAACACAAGTCCAGATATTCTTGTCTGAGAGATGCAAATCACCATCCCTACAGTCAATAAAAATGAATTCAGTCCACTTCAGTTCAGTAACCCTTTAGATCTGTTTTCGTATGTAGAAAAAGCTTCAATTGGGCAACTCTCTCAATCTTTGATCTGGATATTAACATTATCTGCATCCTTTTCATTCTTTTCATAGCTCTGTGTCTTGCATCTTCTTCCGTAAGATGGTGCACAATATCCGATGAAGAGCAGGAAAAATGCCAAAGGCTTAAGCAGGAATGCTTTTCCCAGCAACAATCCAAGGATTTTCCAGAACTGATCTGTGTGAGGAAGACTGATCACCTGGAGTGCATAACAGCTATTAAAGTAAGTGGCTGCTGACAGCTGGATAGGAAGCTGGGAAACTCCTAAGTTCATTGTTCAAACAACCTAATTTTTTTATTCCTCTTCAAAGAATGATTGATTTGGAAGGTTCCAGACAGAAATAAAACAGGAGCAAGTACTGTAGAAAATAGAATCTCATACATGGAAGCAGAATTTGGTAAAATATGCTTGGATGATGGGAAAACCTATAGCCTGAAATGATGCAATCAGTATAAAATATTTTTTGTCCACTAATTGAATTTTCAGATTTCAGAACAGTCATTCATGGCTTGCATATTTTATTTATTAGATCATTGACCCCCCAACATTTGGGCATCAGGGACGAGTTCTATGGAGAGAGGTTTTTCCGTGGACCAGAGGGGGCGTGGGTTTGCATACTGTCTGCATCCCACGGATGGGGCTTCACTTGTTTGTGAGGCCTGGTTTCTGGCATGCCACGGACCAGTGCCTGTCCACGGACCAGGGGTTGGGGATTGGGATCCTTGTATTAGATCAATTAAATGCTGACCATAGGGAATCTGCAGAGGGTTGTCCAAATCAGCGTTCCCCAAACTTTGTGGCTTGGCAGACCAGCTGGGGTTGCCAAAAGCGGGGAACTGGGCCACACAAGCAGTGGGCCAATGTGTGCATGTATAGCTCAGCCTGCATGAACAGCAGATGCACACATGCTGGCAAATCCGAACCGGCCTGCCACTTGCGAAAGATGAGCTGTGTTTGTGCACATACTCCAACCAGTCATTCACATGGACCAATCCA